>OZ022256.1:14543421-14740310 GCA_963978905.1 Trichostrongylus colubriformis
AGACAAGCCGTTCTGCTCCACAACGCAAAGGTTCTGCCAAATGCCTCACTATCAGAAAGTTGCTCATCTGTTATGCGCTAGAACGTGCAAGAAATGTTGATCATCTATAAAGCTGAGCAAAGATAAAATTCGCATAGGACCGCATTCCATATTCTTTTCCTGATACGTAAAGGTGGTCTAATATCGTTTTGTATTGTGTCATATATTTCGTTTGGCCATAACTAACTTGCAACATACCAACACGAACAATTCCGTGAGTCAGCGACGTATCGAGGTTGCGGTAGGTCTCTGCTACCACTATTATCGCACATAAGTATTGCAATGCTAAATTCCAGTAATTCCTCCAAATCGCTTAGACAGAAGCGCGACGGGTTTCTGCCCGATTGTCATTCAGCTCCGGCGGAACGAAGGCAGAAAGCCGGCCACACACTTCAGTTGCGTCAGTTGGCCAAGTGGAAGTTAACCGCATGCAACTGCACAGCGCAGTTTTTGCGAGTACCATTCAAGTCGGTCAAAAGGTCCGATCATACGAACGCTATGTTGAAAGAGAATAACGAGTTGTCATCGTCGCTAACTGAACCGTACAGGGGTTGAGTGTTCGAAGGGACCCCGCTGAGGTGCCGAATTTGAAGAAGAACCGTTCTCGAAGGTTCCATGAGATGCTTCGCTCAGACGGACCTAATGGGGATAAGCAGTCGTGGGATCAGTATTACACCATTCCTAACAATTCTTGATTCACAGCACTATAATTTTCCTCGTTTCTTTATCACTATATCAGCATATTGGATGATCGAAGTGTATTAAAAAATCTTGAAGACTGTGTGTATGTCTCACGTGCTCTCCTCTTTTGTCTCATATCAAAAGCTCATAACCCCACGCACAAAGTATAATATTGTAAGTATTGTGACGAACACCTTATCGTGGTATGAAGGTATGTGAGCAAATCAAAATAGGCGGCTATGTTATCACTGAACTCTAGTTCAGGATCAGGCTCAAGAAATACTCGACGGTTAGGGATGGTGTTTTGGGTTGCAAAAAGGGAAGGGGCATATCTCCAAAAACTGTCTGGACACTCATCTCCGATGAGGAGATTTCGCATCCTTTGCTACAAATCATGAGCAGTGTTACAATAATCGGTTGACGGCTCGTGTAGGCACAACAGACGCCTCAAATGCTTCGACGGAGGACGGGGAAGCGGGTAAAAGGAAGAGGTTGTATTTCCCCGTCATTTCATGAGAGAGTCGTAACGACGATCTTCTTAAGGTATTTTGAGAATTTTTTTTGACACTATAGAGTCGGCCTGCTCAAGGATTCCCAGTTCGGTAATCCTAACCCGCTTAGGCCTGAATTGCGTAGCCGAAAAGGTCCGTGACTATATCTGAGAGGAAAATACGCAGACACGGTTATGAGTTGGCCTCGCAATCCTTCGTGCTGACAGTTAAGCATCCAGATATTTCTGCATCTTGTACACTAAAAATGCAACAAAGATCCATTGAGAGTGCAGGTATTTTGACCTCTGACAGGAATCAAACCAAGACTATAAATGAAGACGCGATCCCTCTTTGTTGATCTGTCTTCATGACAATGCTGCAGTTGTGCAAACAAGAAGCTCATATCATGCAAACAAAAAGCTCATGTCAGCAAGAACGTACCTGAGGATATAGCAAATATAAATCGCACGATTCGTCGTTGATTGTAATCGCTATGAGAAGCACTAGACGTAATGCTGCTTTGGCTTTGCCGAATTTTGATATCAGTACCATAACGGCATATGGCCTCTCGCCTGATCCGAGTAGAGTCATAGAATAAGTGGAAAACAGACACTATATTAAAGGCACGCCTCACGATAATTTCTGGCCTCATCGCAAGTAGTAAACGAAGCTTCCAGAAACACTAAAAATAAGGTATTCCTGACTTTGGCTTCGACGAATTTGTGGCATAGAAGCAAGTGTATGGACAAGTTTTCGCGTGATAGCGTCCGATATAGTATGACGCGTGATAGCATCCGTCATCCGATAAGGTTGCCGCCACCATGAAAATTTACCCTATCCTGTTTTACAGCAGCCGATATCATTCCTCTCACATACGTGAGAGCCATCTTACCTCTCTGACTGAGCCGTAGATGAATGTAGGTCATCTAAAAACGGCTCATTCACGGGTTCTCCACTGTTCAGCATTCACTATCGCGCTGCGGTAATGGCACACGCTCTGCTAATGTTGAAGGACTTATCTCATCTCGGATGGAGTCAAGATACTCACATTATTGTGCTTTGTGCCCATATGTTGATGCCTTGCTACAAAAGTGCAATCAGTGATACATGCAAAATCGACATGTCCGCACTCATAGTGAAGAAGAAAAATGGCACTGCACTTACATCATTGCACCAAAAATTCACCATCATCCATAAGCTACAAATATGCCATTTATCACCCACACAAAACCATTCTATAGAACCACACGAGGTTTCCATCAAATCTGATATGGAATGGAAGACGAATGCATGGCGTCCACGGGAAGGGAATAATTGAAGCCACAGCTAAGCTAGTATTTCTAATACCAACATCAGAACATGTCGTAGGGGTTTCATTAAATTGAGTCCAGTAAATACAGTGCGGTATCAAAGTCGAGAACGAGAGTCTTGAGTATTCAATAATCCCTGCTGTTGTTCCATCTAATAGCCACCCAAGAACGTCTTGTAGGACCGAACACCCTTTCAGTTGTATCTACTGCTTCGTGCGAAAGCATAAGGCATGGCGCATACTCAGATTGATGATGGCGGAAGCTGAGAAGTCAAATTTACTACACTTCTGCCAGAAATACAGTTCAAAAAGCATAAGGCTGCTTCTGAAGAGGTTCTGAGCGCACTTCCTGTGAGGGTGTCGCGCATTTGATGGAAAAGTTTTTCCCTTGACACTATATCGATTTGAATATCTCAGTATCCAAGAAACATGCAGGGTATTAGGCAGAATCCAAGAGAAAGAAGTCTCCGGTCTCAGCAATACTCATGCGATTGCAAAACACAATACGAAAAATTATAGGTGTCAGAAGTCAGAAAACCTGCGAGCAATTTTCATTTTCCACGACTAATCCTGGACCCGCGTATCTTCCGTATTTCTAAACATTGAGAGAAAATAAAACGGTTACTAGAAACAGAATACTCAGAGCTTTCTAAAAGCGCCAGGACTCCTTGAACGATAAAGTTATGAGTTTTCGAACAAGTCAACTTCGGCAATTTTTACGCAATTTCATCGCGAACTCGCGCTACGCCTTCTTCTACCGCGATTTCTTTTGATTTTATGGTTGTTGTTTTTTGTTTCATTGAAGATATCTCTTTCGCTTTCTTTTTTGCGTTGTAATCCTATTGTATAGATGTACTTTTGCTTTTTTCAGGGTTTTTCAGGGCAGGCAGACACTCAGCGAAGTCGAGAAAAGCAGCTCGAAAGCAGGTTCGTTGAATTTCTATGAGATTTCGTGATCGACGTTGCCTACTTTCTTGGTAATATCTTTTTCTCCTCTTATTCGCATTGTATTCTGGCTGCATAGATGAACTTTTGATTTTTCAAGTTTATCGTAGCCGAGTTACAGACCCCATGGTTGCACCGTGAAAATAATTATGTGCTTTTATTTATGAATGAACCGTTGTAGGCTTGAAATATTTTTCGTGTGTTTCAGGTTTTGTATTCTCTAACGTCACAAATAGTCGAGCAACTGACTGCTATCATAGCTCGAAGTAGGTGCAGTGCTGTTTTGTGCAGTTCAGTGCATTTGTAAGTCCTCAAACGATCGTTTCGGTATGGAGAATTCTGAGGGGTCGTTGACAAATTCTGACAGGCAACATTATGTTCCAAACCCAGGTATTTCTCACTGAGCGGATTGCTAAGAACACATATACTGACCATGTTAAACCTGTGACTAAGGAATTGCTTTTTTGTTGATTGATTTCGTTGCTTTTGTTATTTTGATGAAGATCTGTTGTAGAGATGAAGAATGATGGCAATAAAAGTTTTTCAAGGGACTTACTCGGGGAGGGCAACCAATACACGCACAGAGAAGCACGGGTGGTTGAACTTGAGCTGCTATTTTCTTCGACACATGGAAGTGCCCTGTGTATGCCCGGTGTGATAACGGTAGTCAAATAAATGGCCAGTAGAAATTAACCTGGTCGAAAGCAAGAAAGGCTAGGCATAAAGGTTAATTTCTCTAAAATCACAAGAAACAAACTTTTCTCGCCTGTGACACGTACACACATGCTACATAGAAATAGTATCCGACAGTGGCTAGAAAACATGTAGCAAGGAACTTACTATTGCCTTACGCCTTTTGAAGTTCATCGTCGAGGAATCAACATCAAGATAAATCTTCTAACTGTCTTGGTAATCTACAACTCCATTGCGGAAAAAGAAGTGAATTGAATTTCGACGAGCTGCTAAATCTTTGATCAGGAATCTACGAAGCTCATCAACTTCAATGTTACCCTCATCGAAACAAATCTGGTTCTGTGCATTATAGCAGTTTTTGTTAACGAGATGGGCCGAACATGAGACAAGATATGGTTCTTCAGTGACCGAATAATAGAAGTGTTGACCCTTCATGCTTGTCCATACAAGTATCGCTTCTCTCTCGAGGTAAGAACTGCCAAAAGCTCGAGTTTCGGAGGCTCCGTGACTCTTGTAACAAGCTTCCACGTAGTGATCTTTGCCATTCTGTGATGCTCAAACCGTCGATTGATCCGAGCCCTAGCGATGCAAGTCATTGAAAATCTTGTGCTTCGTGACACCTTTGCCATCCTCATCCTACTATATATTATAGGCTAAGTGTATCTCTTAGCCTGTGTTTTTGTGTGTGTGTTTGACCGTCACACTCATAGGTGTTTGAGGGGTAGGACGGGCACATCAGTGGTGGGTGGTCTAAATTGATAATGATTGGTAAGATTTGATAAGGAGCGTTAAAGGCTAATGTCGCCAAATCCATTTGCTTATCTGGCTAACAGTGGAATGTTTACATTAACAGGTATTACAGGGCACGGAGCTTGAATGGTGATTTCTCGAAACTGGCAACGGCTTAAGGGGCTGATAAGAGCTATAAGGAAATGGGTAAGGGATATCACCGCCTACTAACACTACCCCGCTTTTTACTACTATACGACTGCTATAAAAAATGCGTCTGATGCTCAATGCCATTGGGTGAATTGATTTTGTTCACGTTCTGATGTCTGCTACCGATCTATCAACCGCTGAATTGCCTAGCTTTCCGAATAATGGTGTATAATGGTGTCTTTTGATACTAAGATCTAGATGGATCCCCAAGACACTATTTATATCTGTAATAGCAGGGCATGCGATTCATTCTCTAGGTAGAAGCAAAGTTCCAAATGCATGTTTACGAAAAAGATAAGCATCGATAACTGGCATATGGATCTACCACTAGTATGTAGGAAATTGCTGCCAATTGATGCAGTTTAATCCAAAACTGTCGATCCCTAAAACTATCTAAACTCCCACTCCAGCCGAAGAATTAACCCATAACGGACGGTGCGCCACATGGTTACTCCCAACATTTAAATCTAGTTTTGTAATATTTCCAAAAAACCAATTATACACGTATACACTACAAGTATTGAAGAATAACATATATTTCCAGGACCGGTGCAGCGCAAATTTTCAACAATTATGCGAGTAACTTCAAATGCAATCCTTTCTAGTTGTACAAACAAATGACAACAATTGTTTTTAGTTACAATCAATAATCCATCAGAATCTGTAGACTCCGTTTCCCATTTGGAAACCCTCGCGCTCATCTTACTACTCGAAATGCATAACTTTTTTGCAGTAATAGGTAGAGAGAAGTACCGCGTATAACAGCATGAGGTGATACCACTACACAGTGATGACCTTTTTATCAGTAGCAACTGCATAAAAAGGTTACAAAAATGACTTAATTTAAAAATTGGTGAAGGATTTGATTAAAAAACGGCGCAAAAACGCCGCCGTCCGTTATGGGTTGCGTGGCCATGTGGCGCACCGTCCGTTATGGGTTAACTGATAAGTGGAATTACCCATGTCATTCCTGTACATTATTCGTCGATGCCTTTGTAACAAAGGGTATCTATTGTTAAATCATCTGAACTTCTGAAAAATGAAGACCTTCCTCAGCGGTGATATCTTCCGCTATCGGTTAATGTTATATCTTACTTACTTACTCATCTCCTTAGCTCGCATTGGACGCCCGTGGGTGCCATTGGAGTACACAATGTTTTTACATGTGCTCGCCCTTATTGTATTAGCAATGTACCAAACAAGGTTATCCTCAGTGAAGTGCAATGGTAGGAGCGCAGGCCATCGCTAACCGTCGCGCCGCGCGGGGCTGTGACGTCACCCAGCACGCACCGCATGCGCGCGCCGATGAGTTTTACCGCGGAGCTCTTTGCTTGCTGGATACTGAGCCTGCAATGAGAAAGATCTTTCTCTATCAGTTCCAACCATGTCTTCTTCGGTGCAGTGCTCCTCGCTGAATCTTCCAGTCATTGGCCGAGTTCTCCATAAGGTTTTATGGGGAGATCGTTCCGGACGCATTATGCGAACATGATACCAACGAGCCCTTTGCTTTTTCCGTGGAGCTCTTTTCTTGTTGGATACTGAGCCTGCAATGAGAAAGATCTTTCTCCATCAGTTTCAACCATGTCTTCTTCGGTGCTGCTCGCTGAATCTCCCAGTCATGTGACCGAGTTTTCGATAAAGTTTTATGGGGACATCGTTCCGGCCGCATTATGCGAACATGATACCAACAAAGCCGTTGTTGTTGAATTTCCATTTCGACAGTTGTTTGGCGACAGCATCGTTGCCTTATCACTTCGTTTCTCAGTCTGTCGCGAAGCGAGACACCGAGCATAAGGCTAGAGCATTTCTTTTGGAACAATTCCAGTTTACGGATGTCAGATTGCAGTAATGTCCAAGCTTCAGAGCCGTAAAGAAGTATTGGTAGCCTTAGGAAGCAAAAGATCTCATTTTTAGGTGCATGTTATGCTATGTATCTTCCACACACAGACACCAAGTGTACCAAAAACTTTCGATGCTGAGCCGATCCGACGCACAACTTCTGTTGATGATTTTCCTGACTACGCTACTTTCTCCCCTCTACAATCGAGCCCAGATACTTGAAATGTGAAACTTGCTCAAAAATTTTTTTTCGTTTTATCAGTATTCATGACTAAACCATACAGCCTCGCAGCTCTTTCAGCTCTGGACACTATCTCACCAGCTTCAGTAACGTCATTGGCAAAAATAGCGATGTCATCAGCATACATGAGATCCGTGATGGATTGTCCTTTCCAAACTGTATGCCCTTTGATTTATTTGAGCGGATTTCATGATGGCGTCACAGACAGTATTGAAGAGTACAGGTGACAACACGCATCCTTGACGAAAACCAGTGTTGACTATAAAATCTCCCGACAATTCTCCCTTCAAGGGATTTCTGCTACGCGAGTCTTCATATGCATAGCGTGGTATCGAATTAGCTTTTCGGGGATGCCTTCAGCAGCAAGCGTTTCCCAAAGAGCCACCCGATTCACGCTGCCAGATACAGAAGCGAAGTCAATGAAGACGATGATGAAACGCTTTTCGTTGCGAACACGTTTTTCTAGGACATGCGTCAGGGTGATAATTTGATCACAACATCCTCGATCTAGACGAAAACCCTCTTGTTTCTCTCGAGTAACCTGTTCTCGTCGTCGCTGGATTCGCCCATGAGTTCCATGAAAATCTTTCTAAGAATAGACAACAAAATAATCCCGCGGTAATACTTGCATTCGTGAGTATCTCCTTTCTTGTGAACTGGTACGACGATCGCCCTAATTAACGAAGAAGGTATTCTTTCGAAAGCCCACACAAGATGTAGCAGTGAGTGCAATCGTTGTCGGAGAACGTCACCACTAGCTTCCAAGGCTTCAGCTGTCACACCATCAGTTCCTGCTGATCTCCAACGCTGCAACTGTTTCAGGACAATTTCGATTTCACCGATATCAGAAGGTTCCACGGAAATAAGGTCGAACGGATGATTGTGGAAAGAATTAGACGGCAATTCATTTGGTGTGGGTCGATTATAAAGCTGACAAAAAAACTCTTTCCACCGACCAAGTCGCTCTGTACGAGATCGTACGAACTCACACCACTTTTCTTGATGTGGTCATCGACGCTTCTAACTCTCCCACCAAGGCGACGAAGGGTTGCATATAGTCGATGGTAATATTTGCGATTAGCCTGATTTTCAAGTTCTGCTGCCCCACTGTACCAGTATTGTCAACTTTTCGTTCCCGAACAGCACGATGAGGCCCTCGGTATCTTTGCAAATCAGTCGGCTTACATTGTTCTCGTTTATCTAATAGATCGAGAATTTCATCAGAGATCGATGCTTGAGTGCAATGACGACGAAGTGGACACGTGGATATGGCGGACTCAGTAACGGCTGCAGCAAACTGATCAGTTGCATCATCAGCATTTTCCAATGCTGTGAAAACAGCGAACCTATTTGGCAAAGATATTTGTTAGTGCTGCCTGTATATAGGGTTATGCAATTTTCTCCAATCTAGGGACCATCAGCGTAGCGGAACTTCTACTTACATAACTGGCTGCACCTGGATGGGTCCACTCGCACAAGTATTGAGTTGTACCAAAAGTTTTGTAGGATTTTTTCGATCGTCACTTTATTATTATTTTCTCAACAAACAACAATTAGGCAACAACATATTCACCATTGTTATCGACAACACTCTGCCACCTCATTGATGAATCGTTGATTCCCTGCTCGCAGAACTCTGAGTTCTGAGGGTCGAAGAAGCCAGCGATCGCTTTGCAAGCGAAATGAAATTTCTCCTAGCCAGGAAAGATTTCAGAGGATGTCAATCGCGCCATTGCTGAAGCTGATGATCCTGCGGCGCACCGTCCCATAGCTCACACGTCCCTTGCCCAATGCAGCGTCGATGAAGTCGCAAGCGCTTTGGTGCCGCGAGACCACTCATAGTAGATGTCACCGCGTGTCTCGTTGATATCGACTACGGGCATTGTAGCTCACTCCACGGAATCTGGTGGTTCAATATGTTAGAAAGCTGAAAGAACATGATACCATATTCTTTTACTGCCCATACCTGTCTCAAGGTGAGCAAGAGTTATCGATGTTTTTGGAAAAATCCTACAATACTTCTGGTACAACCTGATATTATCTCAAAAACGTCGTATACTGTAGCTGCTGAACCACATGCTGAGCCATTCTTGTTCAATAATCTTATGCGTAGATCACTACTAGCAGTGCCCAATGACGCGCGAGATAGGTCATGTTACTGCGACTGCTTACTAGAGAAGCCAAAATGGAGAAGGATTAAAAAGGAATATCTTCAGAATTAAGGCAACGGAGAAAAGTTTCGCCAACATTCGGAAGTCAATCTAGCATCCTACTCATTCGGGATGAGTGCACGCATTCGCTTCCCATTCTTGTTATCAAGGGCAACAATAACAATTCAAATATGCTTAGTCATGTCAACATATTACAATCTTAATTTATAGAATGGTCTAAGTGCGTCGTCGTCGTGTATTGTGTGTGTGTCTGTTTGACCGGAAATTCATATCCCCATCCTTGCCAAGACGGAATCCTCAATTTTACAAGTAATATAGGGGTTAGTAAGGGGACTCCAATGCGGTGAACCAAAAGTGATAGCAGCTTATAAGGGCTGATAAGGAGCGTCAAGAGGCGTTTTCCGCTATATTCAACGTTGATGCTATTATCACCAAATTGCGCAACGCCTTTATTACAAAGTATGTTTAAAATTTCATTTAGGCTCAATCCATTGTGCAAACATGGCTTTAATTTCGAAACCGAGCACGATCTCGCTTCGAAATAATGTTGCTGTTTTTTCGTACTGGCGCTGACGATGGAGCTTAGCTTCCATATTTGTGATGAGGATACTGAACCACATTCACAAAGAAAGTCAAACGTACTTGGTGGAAGTTGTTGCTCCGATACAGTGCCAGGCGCCCCAGTGTCGAAATGAAGATCATGATCATCGCCCCGGCAAACCCTACAATTGGTTTTTGGATAGAAAGGTTTAGGTTTCGGGTTTTTTCTGAACAGCTAGCGGTTTTCAGAGTGGAGCTGAATGAATAGTGATAAAATTTGCTTCGTTCGTTCCAAAGTAACAGTCACTGTCCAGAGTAGGTCAACAGGTGGAGCAATCAATTGAGTGAGGTCACTCAACATGTGTATAGGTGCAAGGTATGTGCGAAGTAAAGGTGACCAGAAAAGTCAACATATCCCTCAGCGGACATTACATTCAGAAGGCTGTATTTCACCCTGTTTCGTGCTTTACCGCGCAAAATGTATGATGCACGTAGTATGCACATGCAACATAAATGTATCAGTAACAGAGAAATTCAAATGTCCGTCAACGATTGCTACAAGCCTACAAGTGGCAACTGAACATCCACTGGATCTCCCAACGAATGTTAGTTCCCACAGAACAGCCGAGATCATGCAAACAAGTTTAGCGAGCGCTTCTTGAATGGCTGTCCATCTCTCCTGTCAATTAGAAAACCTTTATTAATCGCATCCATAGCGCTACGCTTTTGATTCTCTGAAGCCTGATCGGAAGCAATGCAATGTCAGATGATGATGGTCTCTAGCTTTCACATATTTGGTGGCGTACGATAAGAGTCATTATAAGCCACATCCCTCTTATCTGCATTTTTGAGAATTGTCCCTGGCTAACCAGCAAATTGCTTGAGTTGATTGCAAGCCAAACAAGGTAGCATAAACGGTGGAATTTATTATCGAAGCGGGTAATTGAAAATGGTGGAAAGGATCGAATGAGAAATATATACGCAGTAGGCAAAACTACACTTCATACAAATACTGAGAAGATTGAGCCTCTAATTTCGTTACAAGCGATCCTGCCCGTGGGTGCCCGAGGAAGAATCTTGTTCAGCAGTCAATACGTACAAAACACAGATTTCACACTCATTCATTTGCTTTTGACCTCGCACTCAGTTGAAGGATCGTCTAAACAGGAGGACAACCAAGTTGATCGGTTTTGCATATGCTTGCAGGACCATGCGCTGACGAACTCACTACACGTCATTCTGCACTACCGCATGACCGACATGGCATGATCTACACTTTACATCTCCGTACAGTATACTTTTATAGTGACCCAATTAACAAATTTCTACAAGGCTTCACAAGGCTTCTGCATCCTTCTTCGGTAGTTTGCCTAACCTCAGTGTCATCGGATAGCGCCCTTACCTTGTATGTGTTAATGCATGTGCGAGTAGAGACACAGAACCTCAAATTCTACAGGTATTGGGTCGCATCATTGGAGAAGTCACTCGCATGACTGCGAATTCGGTTATGGCTGCCTATACTTAGCGCATCTCAGTAACTTCTTTTGACATTGTCTTATGCCTACAAAGGTCCTCACCAGTGCCGTGTGAAGCGAGACGCACATCTGAAACGGGTCAAACAGTTAGTCATCAGGAGGTAGGAGAGTCGCATTTTCAATGTTGATTGAGGGAAGCTCAAACTGTCGTAATACTCAGAAATTTTCCTAAATGCGGTACCGAAGCCTGTCTCCATCTTTCTTCCCTCTCCCAGTACTGTTCCTCGACAGATCACAGCTTCATCTTCAGCTCTTTACCGAATTTCATGCGTACCCTTTAAAACTTTCTGTTTTCATTCCGACCTTCTGAGTGCTTAAAGTCAATGCTTTGATACAATAATTTTTAAAGGATGAGTAATTCGGCTGAAGTTCCACCGCCAGTCAAAGAAAATCATAGAATAAAATCACTCCACAGCATATGCGAGAAGATACGATGTGACCTTTAGCAATCCTGTAATCACCTTACGACATATTTCGCACACTAAAGTGCATATTGGTAATATAATTTTGATTGCTATCCGTTCATCATAAGCGCTAGCCACTGCTAAATATGGCTTTCGCTCTTCTTTTGTCGTTTGCAATTTTGATTGAAATTTAGTTGAAGATTGATATTCTATCACGTGCAATTTTTTAGCGATTCGTCTACACGTGAAATCCCTAGCATTACAAATGCCACCATCCTTTCTTTTTTCGCTATCCCACTTCGCTACCCCCATGATATGTTTGGGAGCCCATAGCACGCGAGTCAAAGCTTTTCACTCAAAACTAGTGTATACGTGTTGAGGAGATCGAATTACCCCATGAAAGACCTTTCAGCTTATTCAAGAAGGTGCAAATTTCGGAACAATTCATGGGTTATTGGTGGCAACACATTGAACAAAGAACCATTGGTCCTCGCGAAGCAAGTGCTCTTATTTGGCGCTTTTCACGTACGTTTGGCCTCGTGAACTTCTGTAATGAAAATGATTATAATCTGTAACAAATATGTTCATAGTGATTTGCCATGGTCGGTGGATTTTTCTAAGAAAAATTCGAGAAACTATCAGCTACCTCGGTCATCCCTAATTCCGTTGACCCTTGCCCACCAAATGCTCTTGTCTGACCCTTCAAGTGCATTTGGTGACATGGGCATCTGTAATAGATGTTTAGGTTACCTTCATTATGACTGATGGCTTTTTTAACGGAAGTTTCGAAAAATTATTATGGCCACCCCCAATTTTTCGAAGTTGCGTTAAAGACTCAATATGGCTGAAAATTAGCAGAGAAGTGAATTCGAGCCTGTGAGCGCGAATATTTTAATCGTTTTACGCAACAACGCCTAATTCGCTCGCTATGAGAGTCTGCTCATACAAACAAGCTGGATCACGGAGTTTTCTACTGCTTTGCAGATAGGGATATTGGGGTACGCGAAGGAGGAAAATGACAGTTATTCTACATTGACGATGTTTCCAAACGCTTTTTGTACTATGAGAGGCTGATTTGGACACCAAACTTTTTCTCAACCTCTGTAAGATGAGCAATGTACGTTTGGCGAGAGACACTTTGGCAAATCAATAATGTAGGGTGTGAACATCAAAGGACCAATGCAAGTGTCTTTCGAGACCACACTTTTGATTCTATAGATTCGGAAGAGCGAACCATTGACACCTTTGTTTTTTCCTGTCCAGAGGGGATGACTCCAAAAAGTTGAGAAGACAGCCGCATATACCGGAAATGCCTTGGCTCTGGGAATAGATTGAGGAAGTAGGTTTTCTCGGAGGGAAGCCATGCTGATATGGGCTCACGAGCTTGCTATAAATAGGGATCTGCTGAGTTGACAACAAACTATTAGGTTGTTCCGAAAGTCTTGTAGGATTTTCTTCGACCATCATTTTAATCAGGCAACAACGTATTCACCATTATCGATAAGACTCTGCCTCCTCATGGGTAAAACGTTGATTCCCTCCTCCCGGCACCCTGGGTTCTAGAGTCGATAAAGTCAGCGATCGCCTTGCAAGCATGCCATAATGAACGAATTTTCTCTTGGCCAGGAAGTATTCAAGAGGATGGGTAAGGTGATAGTCAGAAGGGGCAATGTCTGGAGAGTATGGCGGGTGGGGCAGCACATCCCAGCCGGGCTCCCATAGCTTGGCCTGGGTACTTTTCGTGAAGTGAGAGGGGGCGTCGTCATGGGAGGGTGATCGCGTAATTTGACCGCAGACTTTTTTGGGGCTTTTCTTGAACAGCGACGGCGAGCTGCTGGAGCTGGTGTGTGCATACGGTTGCGGTGACTGTCTCGCCTTGTACCAGCACTTCATGGAAGAGCATTCCTTCAGCGTCGCAGAAGTAGCATAGTCGTGAGCGTGGTTTGCTTCCATGTCAATTTCGCCGTTGCTAAAGCTGATGAACCAGCGGCGTATGGTCTCGTAGCTCACACATCCCTTGCCCAATGCAGCGCTGATGGAGTGGCAAGCTTCCGTCGTTTTGGTGCCGCAAGACCGTTCATAGTAGATGACACCGCGATTTGGGTGGGTATGGACAACGGGCATTGTAGCTCTCTCTACGGGATCTGGTGGGTCAACATATATTTTCCTAGAAGGATTAGAGAACGTTCTACCATATTTCTGAATCGCTTAGACCTGCCTCGAAGTAAACAAGAGTTACTGATTTTTTTTGGAGAAATCCTACAAGACTTTTGGGACAACCTAATATTTGCTCCACAACTTCGCCCGGAGGCGCAGTTACGCATGCAGGCCTACGATTTGTGACATCACTGTCATCATTTCAAAGTATAAGAGATACCATTTTCAGATGCCACAAAAGGCATATCTGTTTTCAATAATATGCGGTTGAAACAACACGTCTGAGCAAGAGTAAGGCCTCAAGCTTCTTCCTTGAGGAATGAGGAATATATAAGGACTTCATCCGGCGATTTAGAGCAGCCCAGTGCAAAACTGTTCAAAGCGAGATATACATTTTCATAATCGATATCAATCCAGTCCAAAACACAGCCAGGTGCAGCGTTAGAAGCATCATGGTGTTTGAGATGGATATCAAATGGTTGCAGATAAAAGCACCAAAACGAGAGAAGAAAGGAGAAAACAGTTATCAAGAAAAGAGGCCGCCGCTCAGGTACGACCTACATTAGATCGATTTATATTATTCTGTAATCTCTAATCAGTCCTGCCCAATTCCAGGCTTTCTACTTTTGCGTTATGATTTTTGCAAAAAAAATTTTTGAAAAAACCTAAAGGTCAAGCCATAGGATTCAGAGCTGCGAGGTAATTAGGGATAATGCTGAGTAGGCACGTAAAAGGTCAGGTCTAACTAAAGTTCACCCCTAAAGCCCTAGAGTCCTCTAACTAAACTCCACTAACGGGTATTGTAAATCTCTCATTTAAAGTACACTTCTTAGAATCGAGTCCCGAACTCCCTGATCAAGTTGCCGTTGATTCGAACCATCCTTCAGGGCCAACGGCACAATATGCAAAACTACAGATGCTTATTCAACAATAAGACAGGAAGAAATGCCGCTAAGCGTTTGCCACTCGCCGCCCAGGCGTATTTTAATGCATACAGATGTACTTGTACTAAAAGATTTTGGCTCATTGCGTAAAGCATAACGCGCTGGAATTTTTTATGGCGTGTGCTGGCGCTACACCCCTACGCCCTTCAAAATAGGCGGAGCTTCGAGGTTAGTCATTCACCGCGCTTAGCAGCATGAGTCGGAGCACCATTATAAAGGCCCGTCCAGTAATGGATAGAGGCAGTGGTTGCGTGTGGAGATGGCACGGTACCTCGCCTCCATACCAGAGTTCCAACTAAACAGACCTCGGAGGATCCCAAACAGGGTGCAGCTTGGTTAGCTGGATGTCCAGGAAATTACATTTCCCTCATCTTCTCCCCTCCCTCCCCCCCCCCCCCTCCCGGGAAGTGGAAAGGTGGGAAAATGCATTTTCCTCGACGCCAGGCCAGACCGGTCCGAGAAATCTATATTTAATAGTACACCTTTTAGAATCCAAGGATTCCCATATTTTTTTTCAATCACAGAACTATATTTCTTCGCATCAAATTTCATAGGCTTTGAAAGGTTGTTATATAATTTTTTATACAAGAGTTAGGCTCTGTACTGAAGTGTAATCGTTCATACAGCTACTTTTCGAGATTGCTAAGATGGAGTTCGCGATGAGGTTTCTCGGCCTTATCTTCGCGCTTATTGTTGCTGTGAATCATGCACAAATGGATCGGCATCTCAATGACGATCGAGCTCAACTACCTCGAAACCTTCAGGAAACCATGAAGGTCGGTAACCAACTCCTCTCATCTCCTTGAGGTAAACGATGTTCAGTGTTTGAACTAGATCACATTCCTACACTTGTCCTTGAAGTGGGAAGCTTCCCGATAGTCAGTGAACTTTAATTGTTTTCTATCACAGTCAAAGGGATAGAAAACAATTAAGGGAAGTTCACGGGCTACGCGAAACGCTGTCATAGGCTATGAAAAACGGTGCTTCGTGAATAATGCACTTTGTGCAACATGCGAATGAAGGTTGGTAGCTCACTGACACAAAGTTAGTGCCCTTCGTTTGAGTATGGGTGGCGTTTCAACGGCCTCCCAATGAAATGTGTAGTACCCTGGACGAGTGCGCAGAGCGCTTTGTCGTCTAAACCATCAGTCAACGTGGCCATCGCTGTCAATGTAGTAAGCGATCGGTAACGTGGCAACGTTCCTGAATCGAAAAAGTGTTTTTCATTTCCCCCCTTTGTTGGCTCATGATTTCAAAGTATGAATTTTCCACTTGAGTAAGCAACTGTGGTATTTTTTGCCACCAACCGGGTATACACTTAATTCATACCTTTCATCAATGCATTTATAGAATCTGCGCAACTTTTCAAAGTCGGGAGAGTGTCCGAAGCAGTGTTCAAAGAAAGGGTAAGTTCATTCAACTATTTTGAGAGTGGTCATAGTGCTGGATACTTCACCTCAACTGGATTCTCGGAGTTTTAACTATTCTACTCGATGACGCCTTCCTTTGATACAGATGTGTTGTGTTTCCATAATTGCACTAGGCACCGCAGTTTGTTGTGGCTAGTACTGGTTTCCAAATCTGTTCAACGAAAACAAATGTTGGTCATAACGCCATCTTGCGATAACCAGATCAATCGATAAGTGTGGCGCATCGTGGAGGCGATGAGAGTGCAACCTGCAACTCAATTTAGAGAAAGATCTAATGCCCTAAGAAGGTGAGTTGACTCATCTCAATACATATAACGGGGAGTGGTTCAGGTGATATATATTGGGTTGGGGAATAAGTCCCCGCCGTTTTTTTCAACCTCGTTTTTCACATTGTCTCCTTCAACTTTCTACAAAGCTTATATATGCTTTCGATAGGAATTTTTTTTGTTCTTTGAAGTGCAACTATCTGTTTTTTGATTCCTTCGACTACCTTATATTTATGAGGCTTGGGACCGAAGAAGCTGAAGGCAACAAGTTGGCACTTGCGCACCTCATCTTTCCCGCCTGCCATCAGGTCAAAAAATGTAGATATATATGTTATCGATAGAGCTTCTCCAGTTCTACAAAATAATACTACTTTTCATTCAAATCGCTCCACTTTTTGCTATTTTTAAGACTCACAAATGCAGTACTCGGAAAAGTGTGCACTTTCGTTATCTTCTCTTCCTCGCCTACCATCGAGATTGGAGAGGGTGTCATATATGCATTCGAAAGAACTTTCTTCGCTCTACAAGAAGATACCACTCTTCTTTTGTATCCACTCATATTTTAGCATGTGGGAATAAGTTTCCACCCTTTTTTCAACTCAAAATTAAAGGATAAAGTTAAAGGATAAAGTTTTCGGCGTTAATCAATCCCTTCTGTGGGATGCGCCGCACATTCTAGTTCCATTCAGAATCGTGATGGCTGGTGAATGTGTTGTGGCCTATACAATGACTTGCGCTGGCCAGCCGATGTACAAGTCAGTGCTTTTATCCTCCCAGACGAGTCTGGTACCAATTTACCGACCCCGGAGGGATGGAAGGCTTGGTTGGCCTGGGCGGGCGTTGATGCGGGATTTGATCCCCGCACCATGAGAGTGGGTTGCGCGCCACCTGTCTACACCACCTCCGCCCTTTCAACTCAAAATTGCGTTATGAAAATAATTTTTTGGCACAATGTTTTGTAGCTAATTTTTGCTAATTTTTAGATCATTTAAAAGGAGTGCCAAGTCGACGAAATCTACCATTTTTGTGCCGATCAGGCTAGATTTCGTCGACTTGGCACTCCTTTTAATTGATCTGAAAAAAAAAAACAAAATTACGTTGAACAAAAACTGTGAACAATGCCTTGTAGAGCGAAAAGAGCTCTATCGAATGATACAGAACACTCTGCCGAATAAATTCATTTTCATTATGCAATTTTGAATTGAAAAACAGGTAGAAACTTATTCTCACATGCTAAAATATGAGTGGGTACAAAAGAAGAGTGGTATCATCTTGTAGAGCTAAGAAAGTTCTTTCGAATGCATACATGCACACCCTCTCCAATCTCGATGGTAGGCGAGGAACAGAAGTTAACGAAAGTGCACACTTTTGCGAGTACTGCATTTGTGAGTCTTAAAAATAGCAAAAAGTTTAGCGATTCGAATAAAAAATAGCACCGTTTTGTAGAGCTGGAAAAGCTCTATCCATAACATGTACATCTACGGTTTTTGATCTGATGGCAGGCGGGAAAGATGAGGTGCGCAAGTGCCAACTTTTTGCCTTCAGCTTACTTCGATTCCAAGCCTCATAAATATTAGGTAGTCGAAGAAATCAAAAAACAGATAGTTGCACTTCGTAGAGCAAAAAATTCCTATCGAAAACATATATAAGCTTTGTAGAAAGTTGAAGGAGACATTGTGAAAAACGAGGTTGAAAAAAACGGCGGGGACTTATTCCCCAACCCAATAGTACGGTGGGACAATATGACGTACGATAAGACTTAATTATAAAATAACCCCTCATTTTTGGTTACATGCAGACAACAATGATACTATGTTATTATTTTCTTCCACAATTCAGCACCTCCTCTAGTAACGCTGCGCTACATTAGGGCATTTTAGGAGGACTTCCAACTGGGAAAAGTATCAACACTAATGAAATCGTTTAGATTTAAGAAATCGTCCACTGAAAACGAGTTATTCTGTTACCCAAACTTCATGCCATTCTTTCTTACAGAGGGCCACATGCAAGTTTTGTACGAACAAAACAAGAGTATAGCTGAAAATAAGCTCCTCTGACGACAAGTGAGGTCCGACAGCAAGAAAAATCCGAGGAATGGTGGTCACCGAGGCTTTGGGCCGCGTTCATACGTTGGGGCGTCGACGCCGACACTTTGACGGCCTGCTCTGTCTTTCATGCTTCACGTACTACAGTATGACAATCGTGACGTTAATAAGCGCAGTCCGTGGCAAAAGGGCGCGCGGATCTTGTCACAGTTTGCCGCTATGCCAATATCTCCGTCAGGATCCGAATCTCACCACAGTTTTGTGCGGGTTCTCTCCAAGATCATCATGGTGTAGTATGGTTAGATCGAGCGCTATAAACAGAGAGCGTCGTCAGAGTGCCTCCGTGATCAGCGGCGGGCAAATGATTTCCTCACCGTCGCCGCCGGTGGCGCAAAGTATGAGTGCAGCTTCACGAGCAAAGAGTTGACACTCACGTGACCAGGGACGAAGAGTGAGAAGCAAATCAATACCGACCGCGAAAATCTGAACTCTGCCTGACCACGGCTGTTCGATTGTTACGGTAAACGAGCCAGCTGTTATTCCTTGAGTTTTTCGATTTCTGCATTGAAATGGAGAAAATTTTCGATTCTTTCCATGTTTATGTTGATGTGCTTTATCTGGCAAGGTGATTTTGAGAGGGATTTCAAACAAGGAATTCCAGTGGACGATTTCTCCAGAGGTTCGAGGAAGGGGGAGAGCTCTAGGATATATTAGGTGTATGCAGAATGAGTGGCCAAAGCAGACTACTTTTTTTTTCAAAACGCTATAACTTCGCTCAGACACAACATTATTTGTCGAAATAAAAACATGACTTGCGAAGTGTGGGGTTTTGTGATGCTTTGCACACCTGGCAAAAACTGATAGCATCGAGACTCTTCCTCACCCCCTTTATTCCCCAGACCTATCCTAACGGATTACCACTTTTTCCCGGGTCTCAATGCAAACTTGCGTCAGAAGGAGTTCGCCGATACGATGCAGGTTAAAAATGCCATTGTTGACTTTAGTAATTCTCGCAATCCAGAATTTTATCACGATAGCATTTTCTTCACCATGTCGTTGGCAAAGTTGTGTAGATTCGAATGGTTTTTACTTCGACAAATAAAGTTGTGCCTGAGCGAAGTTATGGCCAGTTTTGGCCATTTGTTCTACATACACCTAATAGTATGTGCTTTAAGAATGAGGTGGTGAAGGGATAGCACGGTGCTAAGGACGTTAAATGTCAAATGCTGTACGCTGACATACCTTCACAACACTTCTGTGCATGTCCTATATAGGTTCACCTTCTATTCATCCCGTAAAGCCATAGGTAGCGAAGGCGTCACTCCCACGTCGCCCAGCTGCAGTTTTTCGTCGTTTACGAGGGGTTGGTCTGGATATTTCCACGGAAAAGTATGTCGGAGATGTTTGATCTTCTTCTGTTATGCCAACGAGGTTGTTAGGTGGAATATTTATTTAAGGTCTAAGGTTTCGACCAGATCGTCTTCCTCAAAAGCCTAAACGTGGCTCAAGATTTAGGATTCAATCCACTACACCATCGAACGCCTTATCCCTCTAGCGGTTCTGACGAAACTCAAGAAAACCGCCAGAGGAACCCCGTACGAAAGAACATAACCCACCCAGTTCACCACCGCGAAAGTGGGACGCCGCCACTACATGTCAGCTGTCGTTAGTGAATGAGAGATCCATGCTGTCCTTATACATGTAGTATAATGGGGACATGCATGTCACCTTTATCATATCAGCAGGTCGCAATGTGGCGCAAATGGCAAGAGATCAATCATAATGGATAAGCACTTATTTCGGTTGTCCACACTTGGATTTCTCGCAGAAATCCAAAACGCTTCAAGCAATTTCCTGGCGGAAATCTCAGTCTCGCATGCTAGAATACTGCACTTCACATCAAAGTCGTTTTCGCCATGCTCCTCTGTCATGCTTCCCTAGAGGGGTTCTTATAATACCTAGTCTTTTACCAGCAAGATGTTCTTTGATGCGTCATGCTCTTGCAACTGCATGTTTCACAGTCGTGAGACATGCAGATGTGGCGCGAATCAAGATGTTCTTAGAGCTAGCTTTTCTGTACCACTTCACACTGAGCATGCCATCGGACACTTTCACCTGCGTGTTGAGGTAGGGAAGCCAACCATGGCGTGGTACTTCTCTTGTAAGCTTGATATATTGCGACTGCTGGTTCATTAGGCGAAAGCACTCTCCATTTCGGACTGTGCTGATGTTATAATGAAGCAGTCATCTATATATCTGCAGTACATCAATGGTGAGCGTTCGATACTGGTCCTTCTATTTTGCTCATAACAGATCACAAGTATTGGAGCTAAGCGCTGACCCATTGCCGAACCTCTAATTTGACAGTAATACGTACCCGACCACCCGAAGATGTTACACAGCAAACATTCCTTGATTAAAGTCATGATGTGCGCTTTATTCAGTCCAAAGGTCTCTATGGGTTCCAAAATACCTGTCTAGCATTTCGGACAGTGCTTGTAAAGCCTGATCATTTTGAACGTTAGTATAAAGCGCAATGACATCGAATGACTCCATCACGCAACCTGTTCCCGAGCTTAGATTGCGTAACTGTTCAAGAAATCTAGTTTCTTGAACTGCGCTTTATACTAACGTTCAAAACGATCAAGCTTTACAAGCACTGTCCGAAATGCTAGACAGGTATTTTGGAACCCATAGAGACCTTTGGACTGAATAAAGCGCACATCATGACTTTAATCAAGGAATGTTTGCTGTGCAACATCTTCGGGTGGTCGAGTACGTATTACTGTCAGATTAGAGATTTGGCAATGGGTCAGCGCTTAGCTCCAGTACTTGCGATCTGCTTTATGAGCAGAATAGAAGAACCAGTACTGGAACGCTTACCATTGATGTACTGCAGGTACATAGATGACTGCTTCATTATAACATCAACACAGTCCGAAATGGATGAGTGCTTTCGCGTAATGAACCAGCAGTCGCAGTATATCAAGCTTACAAGAGAAGTACCACGCCATGGTTGGCTTCTCTACCTGAACACGCAGCTGAAATTGTCCGATGGCATGGAAGTGGTACAGAAGAGCTAGCTCTGAGAACATCTTGATTCACGCCACATCTCACGACTGTGAAACATGCAGTTGTAAAGAACATTTTCAAGACGGCTACAAATGTGTTATGTGTAAGGCATCTCTCATTCACTGACGACAGCTGACACGGAGTGCGGCGTCCCACTCTCGCGGTGATGGACTGGATGAGTTATGTTCTTTCGTACGGGTTCCGCAGGCGGTTTCCTTGAGTTTCTTCGGAACCGCTAGAGGGATGAGGAGTTTGGTGGTGTAGTGGATTGAATCCTAAACCTTGAGCCACGTTTAGGCTTCTGAGGAAGACGATTCGGTCGAAACATTAGGCCTTAAATAAATATTCCACCTAACAACTTCGTCGGTATAACACAAGAAGATCAATATCGATGCCTATGTTCTACGAAGAGAGAAGTTGAAATTATGTAGGAGATGTTTCGTATTCCCTTGGAATTCACATAAACGTGAAGGGACGAGCTCCGTAAGGATCACTCCTGCAATGCATCTGTTGAGTTCAGAATCACGTTTATTCTGTGCATTATCCGGGGTACATGTTCGTAAAACATAAACACGTAAAATATATTCATGTCAAAGCATGTTAGTGCACAGCATTTAGTAAGTTAGACACGTAAGTGGTGCGTCATAACTACAGACTCTGAAAAGCCCCCCCCCCCCCGTCCCCCGCATTGCGATGGCATCATTAGCATTTTTCAGATGAAAAAAAAATCACCATTACCTCCTCGCTATTGTAGGGGTGAAGTATAAGGCATTGTAGCGGTCAATTCCTTTTTGGCTGTATTGTGATCCAATCTACATAGTGACTTGTGGGGCCTTTCGCTGTACTATTCAGTGTTCTTTCCTCTCAGAAAGTAGTGTCAATTCACGGAAGCGCCGGAATGTAAGACCTGATTGTCTTGGGCGTTCATTCGACAGCAATCTGGTCTATGGGTGAGAGTACACACTGCCACCTCAGCGTTGTCTCACACTTTTCCGCCTACCCAAATATTTTCGGCACTAGCAATTAAAGGCACATTCCAAGACTTTTGAGATATCACATCTCCTGCCGTGGATGGATAGTTCGACCCAAGCCAGGTAAGCTGTACCTTTACCGAGGCGTGGATGTCAGTTCCTGGAGCATGCAGAGCCAAAGAATCTAGCGCAACAGCTCGGCCCCGCCCACCCAGCCGGGGGTGTGCTGCAAAAGTTCCGGTGCCTAGTGAGGGGTCAGGTCACTCAGTAGTGGGTTTACTTCACGAGGCGATTGGTTTACTGCCAATTTCAAGATCTTGGCTAGTAGCTGGTCTACCTATGTCAAAGATATGATTCAAAGAGTAGAGGCAGAGATGCCCTTCCTTCCACGGCAGGAGATGCGATATTCTGATGATCCTGGAATGTGCCTTTAATCTTGCTGAGCAGTTGAATTGCAAAATCGCTCACCGCGAAAGGAACTGTTTTTCGATCCACCCCCGCATCTTGTCACCGATTTAGGGAATAAAGGTCCACCTGGTTGGTATACCTTAACTTTTAACAATTATTTCCGCTGTTCATCTGACATAAACAAAGAACAAGCCTTCAAAACCATTCAGGACTTGCCATCGTGCTCTTCCAGTTTGCTCCTGCAAACGCCTTGATGTCATCTTCCCATCGCATACGTGTTGGTCCAACTAATCTGCTCCCATAAAGCTTCTAATTTCACAGTCGCACTTCCCATCGTGTCTGGTTTCCTGTCACCAGCTCATCCGTGTAAATCCAGTCGCGTTTAGCTTCGACGACTTTCGCTCTTTCACGTGGTGTCCTGATCGAGAGTCTATAGAATCTCCATCATTATCACTCCAGTCTTCGTTGAAATTGTCTTGAGCGATCCTTCATTGTCTTCTTTAATGCCCATGTTTTACATCCATACAATAAGACAGGCATCACACAGATGTGGAAGCAACGTCGCTTGCGGGATCGACTTTCGACAGTGCTCGACTTTTTTGTTGATATTCCATGCCGAACTGATCCTTCGGTTGATCCATGTTCGCGATTTTGAGGAAGACATATGAGTTGGTCCAAGTAAACAAATGACGAGACCAGTTCGATTTCTTCCGCTGGCTTTGGGATAATTTATATGGAGTTGTCGGACATCCATTTAGTTTTGTTTGTATTTACTTTAAGTCGTACCATTCTAGTTCCTTCAATGAGTCTGTTGAGCACCGTTCGTGACTCATCGATAGTTCACAAGAATAAGAAGCGACGTAGGGAGATGGTTAAGGTGATTCCTTTCTATGAACAACAAAAGTCCTAAAAACAAAAGTGTGGAAAAGAGGGTGCCGTGCGTGACACCTCATTGATTGTCGATTTCCATTCCCCATTCCCTTAGGATCAAAAGTCAAAAGTGTCCTTCCAGCAGCATACAGCTACTTTATCATTGAGGTAGTACCTTAAAGGCACATTCCAGGATTAGGGAAACATTGCAGCCCTTACACATGACCTAATAGTTCTCCAAACGGACAGGGAGGCTGTGCACATATCGAAGCGCCATGATGAGTCATCGCAGCGTGCGGAGCTCTCGAAGCCAGCTCGGCCGCACCCTAGAGCTCGGGCGCTCCCATTTCAGACGTGATTGCTGGCAATGACGGTGGCAATGATGGCAACAACGTGGCAACTGAGGCCTACGATTTGTGTGATAATATAAGATAAGGAAGAGATGCCAGTGATAAAGGAGACGTTGACATGAGAAAACAGGTGATATCCCAGAGTTCCTTCTGATGCCAGCCAGCGGGAACTGACTCGAAGGCTCGTTTTCACGCGGAAATCTCGTTCAAGATCAGATGAGAGGAGGTCTTATTTTTGCCTTTTTTGAGGACTTTTTTCGAATTTTTCTTTGTTTGCGTATTCCTCAGCATCTCGGATTCCATAGTTTAGCGCTTTAACCCACTCAGGTAATCGTGGAATGTGCCTTTAAGCCATTCCAAACTTATCTAATGCCCTCCAAATAGCCACCAACTCGACCGTATCAAACGCTTTCTGGCAGTTCACAAATACTATGTGATGCGGTTCCCTCTACTCATGACATATTCCCACCAGCGTGTTAACCGACATGACATGGTCACGAATGAAAAGCCACGTCCAAAGACGATTTGCTTTTTTGGACGAATTTGATGGCCACTTCTACCACCCGATGCGCCAATGCACGAGTGCAACTTTGAGAACAGTTGACAGTTAAGAGATTAGTGCATTGCATATGTCGAGAGGGTCAGCTTTTTTATAGAGGAGCGTAGTTTTGCCTTCTTGAACCCTCTAAGGCTCTACGTGCAGTGTTACGGATTCTGCTACATGCTTCACGAAGTTCGTCTGCTGTGATTGGACTTCTCAACGGGTCATTCGGTGAGAAGAGAAAGGGGCTATTATGGTTGTAGAACGCTGCCTATTGGTTGCAGCTTCTTGCAGCTCGTCGTTGAGGAACCGTCGAATGGGTTAACTGTCGACACTCGTAGGCTAGTTTGTATCGAGCTTGCTTATCTTAAATTGTTTATCACATTTTGCATGACTCGGTCGTGGCCCTTGCGGATATCAGAGATAAACGATCATCGAATTTGTTCGCATATCAATAAAATGATAACGCACTTGAGCGCCCAAACATCTGCTTTCTTCTTTGGATCATAAACACCAGCGAGCAGAAATCCGTTTTATTTGCGTGACTTAATGGGTCTAATGAGTTGGAAACACTCACTGATCCTGAGAAGTACCTGTTGGAATACTCACTTCACTATATCCAGTGAAGATCCTTCTGTACCGTTTTTGTAAAGGTCTTCAAAAGAACAATCATATCGGCTACTTGGGAATTTTTCTTTATGATTCATTTAAATGACCACATCCATTACTCAAATGACGTAGCAATTCCAGCAACACTGAGCTCTACTTCTTACACGTTTAAAATAAGGTTTCGGGGAGATGAGTTCTTTGATTTGTTTAGGAATTTTAATCTATGAACACCTAAAAAGATAGATTTGGACACAGTATAAGAAATTTCAGGATATATTGATATAAATAATCTGATACACGCATGTCCAATAATGAATTCTCCTGCATTACATTCATACACTTCCCTATTAAACTCATTTTTTTAGTTTTTCAAAACCTCCTCTCGTCATACTCTCCATGGATGGATTTGCCAGAGATTACTTAGATCGCTACACTCTCCAGTCTTTATCTTTTATCTCCACATGCGGTGCAACAGCCGAGGTAAGAAAATATTTTAATCTTTCGGTGGAGGACAAAAAGCGTTCAATAATTTGCATCAGTTTCTCGATGCTTTGTTCGTTAGCCCCACATCTTTGCTCCATACCACTGGTTATGGCCCCGAATTATGGGAAAAGGCTTTGACTTCGGATGCGAATTCCAACTTGTTATCATCTCATATTTCTTTATCCATAACAATCCCCTTCCTAAATCTTCCAGCCTCTTAATGATACATTTATTCGTTAGTGCAGGAGATTAGCGTGTGTCGGGAAGCACGGAAGGCGGTATCGAATGTCGTCCGAGAACATAGCCTCTACCCATACGTTGGCATCTGCAAACCTATGATTTTCTTTTGGTTCCTGACTAGAAGGGGAAATCCAGAAACTTCATTGTCGAGATATTGGCACTGTTTGCAACCCATTGTTCCAAAATCTCTCGTCTGAGAGGGTGCACCTTATGTATGCCTACCAGTTTTGGCTACGCGATGTACCTCGCGCCTCACACGGCACTGACAATAAAAGGTCATACGTATAAAACAATGCGAACAGGACGATGCGATGTAGCAATTATAGCGTAAATCTTCTTCAACTCACACTCATCTACACACTCATCGGTGCCACCTCTTTTTGTAGAGATACAGCCGCAGAACCGGTTTCTAGAGGCTCTAGGCAGCCTTTGTAAATCGGAATTCTGCGACTACACTCCTGTTAAGGCCCATTTTCCATTTCTGGCTCTTTGCGCATATTATGATGGCTGCCAGAGCAACCGTGACTCGTTAAAAAATACAATCGTTTTCATTTACTCAATTACCTACTCTTTAATCGGCCTAGTGCGAACGGCACATTTCTTCTGATAATCCGACACATCTGCATGCTAAAACGGTTTTTGGCCTTTTATAGGGTCACATATATGAAGCAAAAAACGGTCTCAAATTCGGCTAAATTAACACGGAGAGGTCAGAAAAAGAGTTACAAAAGTTGCTCAGAAAGAAGCATTTCCGACCAGTTTGCTGCAATGCTTTCCAGCTGCGGCATTCAGTATATGCATATTAGAAGACTGTCTTCAAACCTACACCAAAACCCCTGCAGGTGGTTTCAAGGATGTAGAATTAACTGTTAAACGAAGCAAAGAAAACTCATAGGGGATGCACAGGACGGTGTTCCCTTAGGACTAGCATTGGAACCACGGGAAGAAGGGCTTATGGTTCATGCCCCGCGTGAACTACGTTTTCTTTCGCATTTTCTTGAACTTTTTCGTTCACCGCTAAGCTATTTGATCACATGCAAAATGACTGTAATTCTCGTTGCTGGTGCCTAAAGTGTCCTCATTTACAAGCTTCCAGTAGTTAACGTCTTTGGACCCTTCGGCGCCCCTAGCACGTGTGCCAGTCGTTTCTGTGTGAAACTAATGCCCAGGAGACCCAATTAGCCCTAAATACAAAATATTATCCAAATTGAATTTTTGAGCCAAGCTCGAGACAGTGGGGTGGACATGAGCACATAGTCACTGCTCTACTTGTACAAACGAAAAACTGGCAGCCTCGATTAAATCCAATGGAGTATGTGCAGAATCAACGCATTACAAGTGAATTGCATCTAGCAACACCGTGCGAAGGCAAAAGATAGCAACTATTTCCTCATATCGGCTACGACCCCTTTGGTTGAGTGTTCTTCAATTCAGTAGTAGTAGAATTAGCGGTCGCCCCATTTTTCGAGCTTGGGTCAAAATCACCATTAGGCTCGAAACTTGTTACCTAGGTGAGTTCGATCTCCTGAGCATGAATATCACACGTGCTTCGCGGAATAACGTCCGGTTTCCCTGCTATGAGTGCTGGCAGGTCCAAACAAGTCATTCGCCTGGTACGCAAAAATACTGAAGATAGCGGTTCCCTGGCAGGATAAAAATTGATTTTGCACACATTCTGCACGTGCGGTCATACATGAGCTCAAACGGATGAAAAATAGAAGAATGCAGAAGTTTGTCCTCAGTGGGGATCTAATCATAAACCATTTTCTGGGCCCCTCAAAACCATTTAACAATTCAAGACCGATTTTTTGCTTCATGTATGTGACCCTATAAAATGCAAAAAGCTGTTTTGTAGAAGCTCACCAGACCTGATGGGCCTCCCTTGTTAGAGCACTTGCTTTGCTCTATCAGCTCCCTTATCATTTATCATTACTATCCGGACGAGATGGATGTTCAACGTCTCAGAAATAGAATGAGTAGGAAGACCGAACAACAATGGAAACATTTGCATCTTACGGATCCGTAGATACGCTCTGTGGTTACGTACAAATTTCGCATAAATTGAGTAATCAATTAATCATAGAAAACAGTACCTGCTCCATCCGCTCCAGAACTCTTAAGGTAGAAGTTGTAAAGAAGGTATATGTAGGTCCAAACAAAAAAAAGAAGCAGTCACTGCTGTTTAATGTCTATTCACGCACTCATTCCGTCTGAAGACGAACCTTTGCTGAGCCGAAAGAACCGTGTCACACTGACGTGAAATATCGTAAACCTGAATCATCTGTAGGAGAGTAAGAGAATAACTAAAGGTCATCCATTTCCAGCGAGTATATCCACCGTTTCCTTCGAAAACCTTTCCAAGCCACTACACTATGGTCACTGGACTCTATCCAGAATCTCATGGAATTGGTAAGACTATGACAAATGCAAAAAGGGGCTCGGAAGCTCACAAACTTTAGGCAAAGCTAGTTGTAGGTTACATTTGTCTATATGCGAAATGAGTGGAATAGTAAGACAACGGTTGACCATCGAGAGAATTTTGCAGCCCGACAGCACCTCGGGTGAATGCACTGTACTGCGCAAATAATACAACATAAGAAGGGGGTCCATACTAAGCAATCGATAACGAATGTCCATATCGTACAGCTCCACATTGTGGTAAATGCAGTACTGATTCTAGTTCGATTTCTTCTTGTAAAAATACCTACCACTCTTTGGAATTCCACGTAATTTAGTCGAAACCGTTGCTAGCAATAGTCCCGTTGCTAGTGATGCGACTGATGCAAAGACTTAGGTTGTCCCAAAAGGCTGGTAGGATTTTTCCAAAGAACATTAACTCCTGTTTACTTCGAAACAGATTTAGGCGGTTCAAAAATATGGTATAACGTTCTCTAAGCTTTCTAGTAAGATAAATATTGATTCACCAGATTCCGTGAAGAGAGCTACAGTGCCCGTAGTCGATACCCACAAAACACGCGGTGTCATCTACTATGAGTGGTTTTGGAGCAGCAAAGCGACGGAAGCTAGCGACTTCATCAACGCTGCATTGGGCAAGGGATGTGCGAGCTACGAGACCGTGCACCACTGGCTCATCAGCTTCAGCAACGGCGAGATGGACATGGAAGGCAAGCCACGCACGGGACGCTTATACGACGACGAGACGCTACTCTCCGCCGTTCGCGCCGATCCTGACCACCATGCGCGATCTGGAGGAGAGGAATGGACAAGCACCTATAACACTAAATCGTCGCCTCCACGAGCCCGGTTACCGGAAGGTGCTGTCGCGATGGACCTCATGCCCTAACGGATGCTCACGAAAGTGCCCGTGTGAGCATCAGTCAATCGTTGCTGCTCCGCCCCATCGCAACGACTTTCTCGTCTATCTGACTACTGGCGATGAAAGCTGAGACATGTACGGTACCAACGCACACCGCGCCTTTTAACTGCTACTTGACGCCGAGCCGCCAACGCAGCCCATGTCCGACCTCCATCCGAAAGAGATTAACTCTGCTGCTTCTGGACGGGGAAGGAGTGCTTTTTCAAGAGGTGCTGGCACAAGGCGAGACAGTTCCCGCTTCTGTATACATCCATCAGCTCCAGGAGATCGCCGTCGCTATTCGAGAAAAGCGCCTGAGAACGTCCGCGGTCACCCTCCTTCATGACAACGCCCTCCCATACGTCGCGAAAAGTGCCCAGGCCAAGCTACAGGAGCCCGGCTGGGATGTGCTGCCCAACCCGCCATATTCTCCAAACATTGCCCCTTCTGACTATCACCTTACCCATCCTCTTGAATCCTTCCTGGCCAAGAGAAAATTGGCTGATTATGACATGCTTGCAAAGGCGATCGCTGACTTCTTCGACTCTCAAAACCCAAAGTTCTGGGAGGAGGGAATCAACTATTTACCTATGAGGGGGCAGAGTGTTGTCGACAACAATGGTGAATACGTTGTTGCGTGATTGTTGTTTGTTGGGAGAAAAATAATAAAAAGTGATGATCGAAAAAATCCTACAAGGCTTTTGGGACAACCTAATATTGCTTGCTGAGCATTCAGTGCCTATGCTAGGTGTCGATAATGTAGTCATTTACTATTGCAAATTGCACCGCTGACCAATGTCCCAATTTCTCGGAGGGTGGGTGCAACTTGTACAGAATAATCCTCAGCACCTTCGCCTCGCACCTATCTCGCATCTCCCCGGCATGGCCCCCGCACCTTGGCATGCAGGGTAACGTTGATTAATTCATTGCTGCGCCTGCTGACCTCTTCTCGACAGGGCGAAAATGAGAATAGAACAGAAAGGAAAAACCGTATCAAATCGAATTAGTAAGTGTATATACAAAAAGTGACTGACAAAAAAACTGACAACAGACTGACAACCAAAGAATGAGAGATGAGGGAGCACAATGAGGTACACAAGCATAGCTCGACTGCCCCAGTTTGTAATTGATAAAACGATTTGAATTTCCAATAGTTTCATATTGTTTAATGGTTCGTTAACTATTAGTGATAACAATATTTATAAATAAATAAATAAATAAAATACGAATAATAATAATAGAAATAATGATGACAATAAACTCCATGTTCTTAGATGTAACAATCATTGTCAGCAAGAGGTCAACAGACACAGCAGTCAATTTAGCAAGGTCACCCCCGCATGCCAAGATGTGGGAGTGGAGTTAGGGAGGTGCGAGGTAGGTGCGAGGCAAAGGGCTAAGGAGCACTCTACAATAGTCCCACTCCCCTTTCCGAAGGTCCAGATGATTTAGAGGTCGATCATTCGTTACAATGATATCGACGATCATTACAAAAGAACCAGCAATGAAATATGTTAATCCTCTGTTCATAACACTTGGGCTTGAGTGGCCACTATTGCGATTCAAGATAGTTCAGGCATCGATCGATTTGTCGTCGATTGCATCGACTAGTAGCAATTTGTACACTTCCTGAACACCGAATTCCTACATTTTGGTGGTAGATCCATATGCCAGTTATCAATGGTTATCGTTATCGTAAACATGCACCACTATTTGGAATTTTACATAGTCTAGTGGACGATACCCATTATTGCTGTTGATTACGCATGAAAAGTGAATCGCTTGGTTTGCTATTACAAATCTAGGACGTATCTTGATCGTCCAGATAGATTGCAGTATCAAAAGACATGCACCATTATTTGGAAACCTGGGCAGTTCAGTCGTTGATTTATCGGCAAGCGATATAAGAACATAAACAAAGGCATAGAGCATCACACGCTTTCACTATAGCGCTCATATAGTAGTGCTGAGCGGTGCAGTAGAAATCTAAACAACTTCTTATGGCTCTTAGCAGCTCCTGTGAGTCGATATCAGTTTTAATAAGTCACCATTGCTGTACTCTGCAATACATGTGAATGCAAACATTTCACTGTCAAAAGGAAAAGCGAAACGAATTCTGCGACACGTGCCTTTCCACGTTCCTTATTGAATATTCTCAACTGTCATGAGTTTGTATCAAAGGTAGTGATTTATATTAGACATAGAAGATTCTTATTGTCGATACGTCTAGTTTAGCGGTCACTGCATTGCCACAACTGATATCAGAACGTAAACAAAATACGTTCACCCAATGGCATTATCATCATTCGCTTCAACCATGGTGATCATATGGTAGTGTTGGCAAATACAGGAGTTGTCATCTAGTTGCTAGCAAATCTTATTAGCCATTCATTACCAGTCATTAACAGACGTTATCCGTCACCAGTGACTCCTACCACTCCCTACACCAACTGTGAACGTGAACACTCCGCTGTAAGTTGGGAAAGATTTGACGGCATTTGCCTTTTGACGCTCCTTATCGAACCCCCATCTGTCTGTCATGAAATAAGGTAATATATGAGAAACGACCTGTGGAGATGGGGCAGGTGGTATGGGTAGGGCATGGGACAAGAAGTCAAGACCACACACGGATCATGTTGAGCTCCTCCTACAATCCTACCTCCTTAGTGCACTGGAATTTTTCGTTTTCAAACCAAAAATTGTTAAATGGGTTCGAATGTACTCCATACGTGGGAACAAGTGCATTGAGGTCAGGAGTGACTTTGCAAAGTCATGAAAGAGGGCTTCATACAACAAAAATTTATGACTTCATTCCAACGCGGCATAGAATCTAGGAAGAATTCGGTGGTAACGACCAACGTTCATGCTACATTGAACGCTCAAGACACCATCAACATTGGTCATTACCACCGAAAACTCGCCCCCACTGAGTTGAGGGCGTTATTACATGGATGAAACTTACTGCGAAGGTGTTATTCACCTCCAGAATGATCTGGAGACCGCGAGAAAATGAGGAAAGGTCAGTAATAATAAGACTTATGAAAGGACGAGACGTTTGACCGTAAGCTGAGCTCTTACAATAGTGGGCGAAGCTTGGGCATCACATGAAAAGAACCCGTGGAGGAGTAATCTTCGAAAAAGGTAGAGCATGGGAGAGGAAATAAGGCACACACATGAACTACACTTAGCTCCATCCGCGGTGGGCGGAGCGTGCCCTGGAATACTCTGCCATTGAGAAAAAAATCAAGACCGCAGTGGACAAGAAGCATGAAATTTACCCATGAAAGTTAGAGAAAAGATCAGTTACATCCCCCAAATGCGGCTGTCGTCGAGTAGCTGACGCTCGAGGAGTAGAGGGTGTGAGTGTCGAGCTATTAGGTCTGTGCAGAATAAATGGCCAAAACATAACTGGCCATAACTTCGCTCAGACACAAGTTTGCTTGTTGAAATAAAAGCCATTTGGATCTACAGAATTTCACCAATGATCTGCTAAAGAAAATATGTCATCATGATCAAATTCTGGATTGCGAGAACCAATAAAGTCAAGGATGGCATTTTTACCCTGCATAATTTTTCTGCCGCAGGCATCGAGAACCCGGAAAAAGTTGTAATCCGTCAGGGATAGGTCTGGGGAACAAGCGGGGTGAGGGAGAGGCTCGATGCCTAACTGCATCGTTTTTTACTGGGTGCGCAAAACAACGCAAAACCCCACAGTTCGCAAGTCACCCAGCAGAAACTGATCGAGACGCTCCCTGACCCCCTTATTTCCCAGACCTATTCCTGACGATTACCACTTTTTCCCGGTTCTCGATGCAAACCTGCGTCAGAAGGAGTTCGCCGAAACGATGCATGTTGAAAATGCCACCGTTGACTTCATCAATTCTCGCAATCCTGAATTTGATCATGATGGCATATTTTCTTTACCAGATCGTTGGCAAGGCTGTGTAGATTCGAATGGTTTTTATTTCGACAAATAAAGTTGTGTCTGAGCGAAGTTATGGCGTTTTGAAAAAAGTGTTCCGTTTAGGCCATTTATTCTGCACAGACCTAATATTTCATGCTCACCAATGCCTTCCGTCATTCTGCCAACGTGGCTCGTTTCGTTTGCAGATCCTGTCATCCGAAATATCTCAAAATTCCTCAATTCCACTGCCTTGACGATACCGATATTTGCGAATTTTCTGAAAATTGTATCTCCCAACATGGAACAGAAAAGAGTGCGCCTTCGCGACGTCGCTGGCGTCACGCAGGAACCAGACGGCAGCTCTCGCCACCACCGTGATGACTGATTGGTAGCGCCTCTAGGTACAGACACACATTCAACATCTCTCACTTCTCTCACAAAGGCGCACTCATGGCTCCTCTGCGAACGCGCATTTTCGTCCATATTCTTTAGAAGGAGTATGTATCGCTTAACGTTTAAAAAAGAATATTACCACAAGCTTCTTTAGTGGACAATAACGTTTACGATCCCCAAATCTCAGATAAAATGGAAAACATGAAGAAAACAGCTCGAGAAGGATTTTTCAAAGGCGACCCGGTACGAGCTCTTCATTGTACACATATCCATGCAAGTCTGATCGTATTCCATTGTCATAGTTCTTACCTTTAACTATCTGCAGATTTGGAATATTTACAAACGCCATGGCGGTAAAACGGCGTGCCTCTACTGGCTGGGCTGTTCCCATAACATCTCAGGTGCGCTTTTTCGCTTCTGCCACTGTTGTTATATGAATGGGCTGTTTGCAGGCTCGCGACCAGATATGTCACCAAAGTACCGCAAGGGTATACCATTTCGGGATCGTTTTGACACGGTACGTTACCGTTCGTGGAGGCACAACACTAATTCAGCTTTCAGTAAGAGATCTACGTTGACTGGGGAGCCAAGATTTCCGGAGAAAAACTGTGTGACACAAATCGCAAAAAAGGGTGCACTTTAAGCTCATTACCGAGACACCAGAATGTGCAGTAGGGCCATTCATGGCCACTTATCACAGATTCGCTTGGCTCCAATCGATGCAAGCGGCACACCGCAAAACGAGATAGCGCAGTAGTCACCAGTGGCGAGAGAGGTCTCACATCTTAAATTCTTGGCTGCTTCCATTTGCCTTTTCCCAATGCATAATGACACATTGTTTCTATTTTTTGCGTACTGCAAAATTGTTTTCCAAGGCGATCAAATCAAGAAATGGAATGGAGGTACTGACCAACCATCGTTGACATTGGGTGTATATCGTTAGGACAGAAACGTCGCGTGTCCGTGTTCGGCACGCGACGGGATGGTGCGAGCTATGCGCGCCGTATTGGATGGGTCTTGAAGCGATGGCGGTGCGCTACGCCTCATTCTAGGCGTAATCGCTTCAGGACTCAACTAATGGGGCGCGCATAGCTCGCACCATCTCGTCGCGTGCCGAACACGCCCACGCGACGTTTCTGTCCTAACGATATACACCCGTTGACATTAACCTATCATTGATGAGTTCTGCTCCACGGAGAAATGAGAGAACAGTTCGTTAGTACAGGGTGCACCGCGCGAGTGACATTGGCCACTCCCGGTGATAGGTGTAACACGGAAAAAGACCACAAGCTTTCAGATTTTGGAGTGGTTGCTACTACCGGGAACCAGCCGTCCCGGGCTTATAACCGCTTATCTGGACCAGCCTGATACTGCGGGACACTTTCATGCGGATGTCAGTGGAACGTGCTAGAATGCTTTCCATTTACGATTGCTCTTCATGTAATGGTTTTCAGGTTGGAAATGAACTCGCTCAGTTGGACGATGACCTGCGATATCTAATTCAGCGGCTAGATGCTGAAGATCTCTTACCATGTATCAACCTCGTCCTTGTTTCAGACCATGGTTGATCTCTATATTGTATTAGTGGTATTGATGGGTTCTGCGAAATAATCAAGCTTTAGGAATGCATAAGTTGAATAATATTCAACATTTCTCGGATTTCCTCACTGACCGGGATGTTCTGCCAACAGCTGGAGTCAACGGAAGAGTGTATAAGTACAAATCAAGTGAGTATAAAGCGTTTCAGAAACTTTTGCGAGTTTACTCTGCCAGCAGCTCCTCAAAATTCTTTGGAACAGCAAACCCTCACACCTTTAATATAGAAATAGCTTTTCTATACTGGCAACTTTTTCTTTCTTTTTGCCATCAAGTTGCGCTACTCTTAACCAAGACACGAAAGGTGAGGCGTTCCTAGTTCTTGACGAAGGCTCACAGCTCAAGATTGTAGATCGTGGAAATTGCTACGTGTGACGCGACTTGTAGGAAAACAATGGACACACTCGTTACCCTCATTTCGTTGCTATTCAGCCGATTTTGAAAGACTGGGGTCATCTTATCTTGAGAGTTATAGAAATACATACAATACTAGTTCGCAATTGGTCATCGTCGATTGAATGGCACTGTTTACTCTGAATCTGCTTTGGTTTGTAGAGGCATCCGAATGTCAAACAGCGCTTTCTTTTACCGAACCCATATTGTGAATAAATCTGTCATGTCCTCGTGTTTTCCATGCCGAGGAAGTTTCACTGTTATTTGCTTCGGCCCGGCCCGGTTTGCTTTCTCAGACCTAGCCACTTGAGTGGGACTTTCCGGAGGTCACGATTCTGATTTTGCAAAATCCCGACTTTTACAGCTTGCATAACTTTAATGGCATTCGTGACGCCCTTGGGTGGCAAAGCTATTGGGTCAACCCATAAGTGAATTCCTTTTTTCACACAACTCTTTTTCCCATGAAGCTGCAGGTTTGTGCGGCAATTCTTGTATCAATTTTTTCCATCAGAACGATCTCCTTGCTGCAACATCACGTGCTTAATTTCTCCGCCGCTCATAATGCGGCCGATTTTTAGGTTGCCGAAGTGGTTAATCTAGTCGACAAAAATTGACTACGCCGGCAATTAGTCAAATTGTTCACTCTGGAAGAATCAATCATTCATGCGTCCCATACTTACAAGGGAAGCACCCCAGGTCGAAGTGGTCATGCGGAATGGGATACACATGGTCTTGCGTTTTTTCGGACGCTGATCTCGAATCTATGATCGAAATTTGCAGAACGATTCTCTGAGCAGAGCTATGGAGGGTTTTTTTTTTGAATAAACGGCTACTTGTTGGATCTCATTGGCGAGGCGTCATCAGCACGGCCGTTGATCAGCATGTAACGGTCTCAGTGGCTCATCGGTGGTATTCCGGATCTGCAAAACAGGGGTGATGGGTTTGCTCCTCGTCGGTGGGGGTCTTTTTGCATTTTGTGTTTCATTGTTAGTAGGTGCTTTTCTTTCAATTCCGGACGTTTCCTTGTACTGGTACCCATCGCACCCATCATTTACTCTGCCACTTTATTTATAACTACTAACAACACTCATAAGGGAAGGATACCAAGTCGAAGAGAATCCCGTACCACACGAATTAGGCATTGCTGCGTAAAAAGATTATGATATTCGCGCAGACGGGGCCGAATTACCCCTCCGTGCAAATTTCCAGCCAAATCCAGTTTTTGGTCCAACTTCGGAAATTTGGGGGTGGCCAAGGGAGAAAGTGGTAGTTTTGAATTTTCTTCTACAGAAAACCCTGCAACCTGAACAAGATAGCCTACACATACCTTTCACACTTGCCCATCGCACTAAATGTACGAAACAAGCGTCAGATAGGAGCATTTCCCAGGCAAGGGTCAACGACTTCTCCGTTGTTCAATGGGCTGCCACCCTATAGCCCGTGAATTTTTCCGAAATTTGGTCAAATTCTCGAATTGGCCAAGAAAGTTCCTCGGCGTAGTTTGACTCCCTGAACACGAAGATCGCCCTGGTTTTGCGCAAGAAGGTTCGGCTCGCGTGCTATGGGCTTCCAAACCTACCATATAATAGTGCTGATTTTCAAAAAAACCCCTCCATAGCTCCGCTCAGAGAATCGTTTTGCAAATTTCGAATACAGATTCGAGATCAGCGTCCGAAAATACGTCGAACCATATGTATCCCATTCCGAATGGCCACTTCAACCTGGGGTTCTTCCCCTGTTAGACCGGACCTCTTTTATGAATTCCACCAAATGGTTGCTGAAAAGTCGTGTCGCTGTTTTTCCAGATTTAGTTTTTCCGCAACATATGTAATTTTTGACAATTTCGTCGGATCGCAAAAAAACATTTTTCATCTAGCCCGCTAAAGGGGTGATAGAATGTCAAGAAGAAGTAGTGAGTAGGAACGGGGAAAAGGCTAACCGGATCACTTAACTTTCTACAAAAAAAAATTGTGAAACAATGTCAGCTGGACTCCTTTTACATGGAATTGAAATTAAATCTGCAGCCGGAACAAAATAGCAACATCTTTTCGATTTAGCAGAGAAAATTTTGTTTGGATCAGACATGAGTGCTCTCGGAAAAAAAAGTAATTTAAAAAATCACGACGCGACATTTCGAACATCTAATTGGTAGAACTTGCAGGTTAGGTCGGGGCTAACACTAAGTACGACATACATAATTGGTTGATTTTCACTGGAATATAGTGCTTTGATTAATTGCCGGTGTGGTAAATTTTTGTCGGCTAGACCCATCCCTTCGCCAGCCTGGAAATCGGCCCCATTTTAACTTACTCAGAACTGAACAAGCCTTTTTGTACCAATGGGCCAGTATTCTCCTTTATCATTACAAGTGATGCAACACCTGCTTGGAGTGTGTCCGCCTTGTCCCAGAATCATGCAAATATGAAACTTTACAATAAAATTTAGGCTCACCCGGGCGGTAGAGAATCCCCCACAGAGGCGTAACTCACCCGGTTTAAAGTTTCGATTTCTCCTCAAAATAAAAGGCAAAATCAAAAAGTTTTTTGACAGTGTTGGGTTATCGGTAAGCCGTGCAGAGAGGTAAATTATAAGAGAAGTTTTGATAATCATTGCCTGCGATACGTGCTGAACTGCAGCTTAATCCTACTACGAGGCTTTCTTCCAATTTGCCACAAGGGTGGGTTGATTACATTCTTCAGATGCCACTGTGGACGAGTTAATGAAACCATTCGCGTGTGAAGAAGGAAGGCGATGGAAAGTGTTCAGCAGAAGTAGCATGCCGACGAGGAAGCATTATCAAAAGACAGCAAGGATTGGTGACGTCATCGTGCAAGGAGAACCCGGCACGTCTTTCTGCACGTGAGTATCTAGGAACAAGCTAAAGCGTAAGTGTAACATTGCCACTCCGTTCCAGCTGGCCATCACAGGGATGGATGTCATGGCTAGTTCATAAAAGTTACCATTCATTCTGCGAGTTGACTGGCGATCATGGCTACGACTTCCTCAATCCCACTATGCAAACTGTCTTCTTTGCCATGGGACCCTCGATCAAGAAAGGAGTGGTCATACCTGGTTTTCAAAATATCGAGTACCTCAACTTGTTTTTGAGTGAGCTGAACTTTGTTATAAGCAGTATGTGTGAGCCGAGCTTTTCATCCTAAAGCTATCAAATTGACATTGCTCCTCTGAGTATCAGGTGGCAATTGGCGTTGTGGGCTGAGTACATAGGTGGAGTGCGGTATTGGATATGACGTGAGAAGGGGGATTTCAACTAAGAAGGAACTACAGTGAAGGTTCACCAATGAGAGAGCACAGTTCAACCGTAATCCCACCTATGTAATCAGTGCATCCTATTCAGTCTATGTAAGTCAGCTATATAACAGTCCTACTTGGAAGCTATCCGAAGTTCTCAATCACTACATTATGCGTCTTCCATTTGACACAAATTTCAAGCAAATTTGCAGATCTGCTTGGTCTGCCCGAGAATGTGCCAAACAATGGAACCGTTGGACTACTGGATGGAATTCTGACTCACCCACCGAACCGAAGCTCGCTTCACCATCCATTTCCCCTATTACAGTAAGAGAAAGAGTAGATTGGAGGGCATGCAATGATGTAGATATGTCGTGATCTGGTCTTGGAGACGACTTGAGGTCATCCAAACTTAAAATCGATTTTTGTGGGTAAAAGCCAAGACACTCGTATAGATCACCGGGCTCAGCAAGTGCTCAGATGCTAATGTTGTGGATCTATCACAGGCTTGGGCGATCCAATTGAGTCTTCTTGCCCACATCTCAGTAGGTTGGGAATTTCGTAACTTCCATTCTGCAACATGCTCATGCTGTGCTGTAAAAGCAAGAAGGATGGAGAGAAAAAAGAGTAGGTGGCATAAGGATGGAAGTAAGTGAAAAAAGAGAAGGAAACGAAGTGTGTGAAAACCCACCAACGAGCGATTTTTTACCCATTGCGTCAACGTGAATTGGTGCAACGGTACGCGAATATGACCGCCAATTTCGCCGGTTGGTTGGTTTTGCATTGGTCAGCTTTTTCCGCTGCAGCCGCAAACTACTTGAATCACTTCATATAGCTGAAGAAAAATTCAAAATGAAATTTTCGATAATATCGTGTATCATTTGCAGGAGATTTTGTCTATGAAACTTTATAGATGTGAATCCAATTTAGGGAATGTTTTGCCAGTGGAATCCCTGTTGCTTCAAGCTGTCGTTCGTGCTCTCTCAAAGTGTTGGTAAGGAAGAGCTCTCATAGATGTTCAGAGGCGAACGAACTTCTTCATTACAGGATCCAATCTCAGCCAAACTGATGTGTCCGAAGCCGGAACAAGTGCCTTTCCAAATATTGTCAAAGCCTACACAGTGCTCTCAAAATTACTGCGGAAACACGCTGATAATTGATCGAGAAACAAGTGAGCCTCTCAGTATATCAGCTCTTTTGCTAATTGTGCACCACGGCTTTTCAGACGCACCGGTTGGAATTTCCGAGATTTTAACAAAGGGTGTCAACCGCTTCAAAGAGTTTTGCTATACCCTGAACTCAGAATATGGTGGTCTTTGCAGTAATCACACGGACAGGGAGGGATTGACACTAAGAAGTCTCTCTGCAGTTGCAGGTTTGGGTAGTTTTTTTTTCATTTTGCAGCTAGTCGCTATTAGAGCTCTTTTCTATTGATAGCGGGATGCCTCACGCTGTGACTCTCAAAGGCACTGCCCGCAAAAATTTGAGTGAGTTCAGTGTGTGCTCTAGACTCCGTCGGATTCCTCGACGAGGCTCAACATCTCTAAAATTTCCATTGGACATTCCGTACGTCCTTTCTCTCTTGAAGGAATATTCTGGACCGACCGATAAGCGATGAAGTAATGTGCAAAAAAGTCGTCAGTCGATAACCACACTTTGTATTAGGTGGCAGTGGGAAGATCATGGGTGATCGACCAACCTCCTCTTTTCTTTTGGGGAGAGTCTTCAAGTGTGAACCCGGACGGCTCGCACTGACAACCTCAGATGCGTCGTTGAACAGGAGGTGGGAGTAGAGGGAGGACGTACTGGAGACCCGAGAGATCGTATTCTCCGAAATTTAACTCGAAGCAGGCCTGACCCTGGCTCGCACCCTTCTTCCGTTGATAGTTACATTTTTGTAAGTATCCACGCTGCACCTTGCCCGACAGTTGGCCATTATGACAGTATGATCTCTAAGAGAGTGACCACAAAATTAACTTAGCATGGTTCTCCGCCTCTTTCGCATGGTATCTTGCCCTGTATTCAGGTATTTTGAAGAGCTTTTTCCGTGGTTTTTCTTCAAAGGCTACCCCTCTAAAATCATGGTTGAAGCCAAGAAATGTATGAAAGGGGTAAGAGATGTCTGAGTGTAGTGGTAGGTAAGTCCTTCGCATTGCTATATTTGTAGCACTTTTATGAGAGCGGTTTTTTAAACCTGCTAAATCTCGTAAATGAACGTTTTTGTCTTGTCTTCGAATTTAAGAAACACTTAAATACTTCTCGGCGGGATACTAGTTAAAGCTGCGTTTTTTGAGCTCTTTCACAATGGCAAAGATTTTTGGTGCTCCAATAAGCAGTTCTTCCATTAATCTAGGAATCTTTTTCAGAGCTCTCTGGTAATGATACGGAAAGGATCCCATGGAAGAGCAAATTCATCACCGGTAAGAGAATATCATTGCTAGTTTGAGTTAACCTCTTTCCGAGAGAATTTTACATACATTTCCCACTATGGCAAGAGGCTTCTAATGCGATTGCTCCTCGAGCGATTACACGGTAATCAGTCACGGCGCATGTTCGCCATATACTATAGTTGCCGTGCAGTCACATTAGTACCGAAACAGCGACGCCCCTAGCTCGTACACAACGCGTAGCATCTTTAACGCCGCGATTCGAGATTCGTAGAGGCACAAATAAGTGCCAGTTAAGAGTCGAGAAATCAGGAGCGATGAAAATGAAGTGAATCAATCATAAACGATGATAATTATTCATGATGAAAAAGGGGAACGTGAGACTTCGAAATCTTCTCAATGAAATCGGTGACATCCGCACATGATCGAGAGGGGGTTGGGCCAGTAAAAAGGATCATCGATTAATCACCTTCTTGAAACGGTCGTCAATCGACTAGGAAGGAATGGTATCATCACCCATTGTAGCCTTTTTTGGGAAGACGGCTTGAGTGTAAGAACGAGCATTCGGGGTGGGAGGTCCATTTTTTCTAATACAAGCCTAAATTCTGAGTCATTCATGCGAATTGTTTATTTGGTAGGTGTGTTTTCGTGCTATGCGAGTGTGACTTATGACTATGTTCTTTAAATTGTTTGATAGTTGTAAGTGAAAGACTTATCGTATACTTTCACTTTCAGTCAGCTCCTTCACATAAGTTTGAATTGTTCTGTTCTAGGTTCATTTTATCCAAGGAATTCTATTTATTTATTTATTTATTTATTTATTTATTCACCTAGAACATCACTCAGGATGTAACCGCTGTTGTGGTGAGACCCTAGTACACGCCTATTTCCTAGACTTGCATTCAGATGTGCTTGATCCGCTGAACGAATACACACGATCTCTCGCTCAACGAATGGGACGAGTAATCTCGATCACTGGCATGGCCTACGACTTCGATTACGATGGTATCGCCGATGAAAGACAACGGTGAGATGATTTCTAATCGAAATAATCGACATAAAATTTCCAGGAAATGAAGAAAGAATCGATGACAAAGCATGACTCGTAGGCTAACCCTGCTGCAGTCGTAGGTGAGATAAGTGGGTTCCCGGTCCTGTATAGATGTCTAGGGTTTGCAGAAGTACGATAGCTGCTCACGGGACTGCAAAAGAATTGACGCCATTGGAAAAACTGTCACCTGCGTTACTTGCGCTTATATTCACATGTACACCGAATGAGAAAGGTAAACCGCTCTTTGATATAAGTAAAAATCATTAGAGTTGGAACACCCACCTGATCTAAGCCGATCGATGCAAGTGCACTGTCACGCAACTCTCAAGGTTTTCTACTACTTCTGCATCGAATTAGTCCTCTGTGTCCGGTGCATCGCGCACGTTTACTTTTTGAGGAAATGTGGAGGAACGCTCAGGATAATTGCAAATGATAGTACGACAGCACAAAGTCACTCTAAAGACAGCAAGCGCGACAATTCGGGAGTACAGGAGCGCGGATGGTAACTGAATGGAGCACCTAGGGTCCCCCACTGCCAGAAAGAGCATTTTCAAATGTTAATACTGATGTGATGCGTCCCAACAGGATTCCACCTAGAAATCAACAAGGAATTAGGGGTTACATGTCTCGGGTTTTAACCGTTATACTCAGTTTACCTTGATGCTGCCTAACTATTAGGTCGAACCATAATTTCTGTTACACAATGACAAAAAATCTCAAATTTATTTTTCTTTATTTGTGTCTAACTTCAGTCTACAAAATATGTACCATTGTAATCATTAATATGTAGCCAGCGAATAGGGACATGATAGATGCCTCGCTTATAAAAGTCTGGGGATTTCTGGTCGAAGAGAGTCTGGAGGTCGATTTTGACATCATCGTCATCTTTGTGCTGCCGTCCGTCGAGGAAGTGGGTCAGAGATCGGAATAGGCGGTAGTCAGTTGGGGCTATGTTCGGATATCACGGTGGGTGGGGGAGCATCGTCCAACCAAGGTCCTGGGTCCTTCGACACGCAACTTTGCCACATGTGGGGGAAGAAGTCTCGGGCCATTTCCGGTAAAATTTGTGGCTACGGTGTCAAGTTGACTGCAGTAGAGATCGGCAGTGACTGTCGTGTTGAATGGCAATTTTTCGCCCTTTTTCTAAAAAAAATTTTTTTTTTGAATTTTTTTCCTCTGCGCAATTTTTTGAAATTTTTTTTCTGTTTCAATTTGAGTCGACCGAGCCATCGGGCTGCCGCCATATGAGAGACAGTACCTGGGACCATCGACTGGTTGATTCGGTTAGTGGCCTTGTTCGCGTGTTCGTGAATTTTGCCCCTCTCGCGAAATTGTCGTAGATTTACTGCTAGTTGAAGTCATATCGAATATGAATGTGTTAAGCAGTAGTCTTTCTCATCCGCTTTGAATACCCCACCAAACCACCAAATATTCCAGGAGCTTCCACAGTTTTCTTCAAGAGTGTAACAGAAATTATGGTTCAACCTAATATCACTCCTGCTACTGTACCATTTTGCAAATTAATTGATTACTTTCAACATTTTCTCTGACTGAAACGTTTAAAAGTAGGGTCAAAATAATTCGTTTAGCTCGTCACCTTCACATCTCTATCGCATTTTGGTGGCATGCTCTGGGCAATGGTCTGAGGACAATAAATCCTGTTTGCGTAATTCAGGACTGATGATCCTTCCATTTATTTTTCCACATATAGACGGCGACATCAATTGTTTAGTGGGTCTTTTTTGATTAATTATTTGTAAAGTTGTGATGTTCGAACAAAGCTGCTGTTTGCAGAAGAAAGAAGACCTCCTTCTTGAGTACACAGCTCGTCTGCTTGACGTAGAGCTGATCTCTGGATTGCGTTTCATCTTTCCTAACATGTCACATGAGCAGTATTTGAGATTGGAAACTCACATCAGTACAAAGCTGTGGTAGAAAAAATAGCTATCTTACTCATTTGGCTCTCTTTTTGAGTGTTATTGTTTCGGGTGTGCCTTCCTGTTTCTTACACATTTTTCTGAATTCAAGATAAAACCTGGTCACTTGAGCACAACGCATCATTCGGATATTATTTCCTGGTTTGTATCATCGAAACTTTCTCCGATTTTGATGAGAAATTTATCTTATCCCAGAATCGGCCTAGTTACTGACGCAGAGCCCTGTGCGTACCTTCATGGTGTTGACGACAACTTCACCACAGTCATCTCTTGCATTATTCACTACATACATACTCGTGGTAGCGATCGAACTTTCTCGAGTTCTTTCTTATAAAAAATTTCAAACCTCTTTTTTCTCTTCCTGTTTAATACGCAACTATTTCAATTGTCATTGCCAGGTTGTAGACTCATCGACTTCTTAAATTTGAATGAATTCGTTACTGCTCCAGTGATGACTAAAAAATATTTTTTGGCCTAGTGTTGGATTGTCACAGCTGTCTACCGCGGTAGCACAGAGTAAATATTCATCTGAGTGAGTGCCATAATAGATGTGATGTGAAGGATCCTTGACTACATGCCACTCTAGGCCACTATAATCCTTGATATCATATTCTTCATACCTTATATATGATCCAGGAGTTTGGTGTGTTCGTTTCTCTGCCCACCTGTAACTCACTTTTACCTGAGGAACAATTAAGAGAGGTCGGATCAAGTGTGGATTGTAGAAGATGTACCCAGGCCCGTGTGAGACTCGGCCCGCTGTGAGCGGGGTGGGCTCTGAAACCTTCCATAATCAGATGAAAAATTCTACAATTCATTAAAAGAGCACAGATGTCAGAAGAAAGCGAAAAAAGGATGGGTTCAAGGCGTTTGAGAAAGTGACAAGCATTCAGTGAGCGGGGAACGGTCCAAGTAGGTGGTACATACACGAACGTTCGTAACTGGCTCCAGAGCAGCTCAAGAACTTGGAAAAAAATCGGTGATTATCAGTGTTGTCCAAGCCTCCTTGAACGTTTTCGATGTAAGTGTAGACTGGCCCACAATGGGCGGAACGTGCAATCGGTCACTACAGCATGATTGCTCGTGTTACGGCTAGAGTGACAAGGAGCACCGTGGGCGATGCCTCCGTCATTTATGCGCAGAGAAAAAATATCAGTTTCTGCACAAGGAATCGGCAATGTGATGGATACATCGGATACATGGATGGATACAAAGCGATGATTTCGAAAAGGGAAAAGGGGAGATTTGGCAACGGTAAATAATAAAAGTATTACCAACGAATGCCCAAAATTGAAACGAAAAACTGAACCGCACAAAACTAACCAAGCAAAGGCGGATAATAAAAGAAACCAAGGTCTCAAAAAAAAGGGTCACGTACAATGAAGTGATAGGAATTATCGCTTCTGTTGTTCTGCCGTACTTCCAGTACAAGTATTGCGCACTTAGCAGTGAGGGGGCATACTAACTGCTAATTGCATAATTTTCTGCTGTAAAATATGAAGAAAATATGATACGAATGTATGAGGTTCACCTGTTCCTTCAGAGCGAAATAGCTTTGACTTATTTATTTATTTATATATTTATTGCTGGTCAATCACAAAGAAAGTAACATAGACGAACTCGAGACAGTACTGTCGACTGACTTGTCTTCGAATCAATTTTTAGTATATCATACCCTATATATAAACCAGGAGTTTGGTTTGTCCGTTTGTGTGTGTGTGTGTGTGTGTGTCCGGTTCAATTACCCAAGTTTGAGGTACGTGACACTATACAGACCCTCAGAAGTTAGCAGGAAAGGTCGAGCCAAGTGCTGGCTGGGTGAGGCGTATCATACCCTATATATAAACCAGGAGTTTGGTTTGTCCGTTTGTGTGTGTGTGTGTGTGTGTGTGTCCGGTTCAATTACCCAAGTTTGAGGTACGTGACACTATACAGACCCTCAGAAGTTAGCAGGAAAGGTCGAGCCAAGTGCTGGCTGGGTGAGGCGTAATCATACCCTATATATAAACCAGGAGTTTGGTTTGTCCGTTTGTGTGTGTGTGTGTGTGTGTGTCCGGTTCAATTACCCAAGTTTGAGGTACGTGACACTATACAGACCCTCAGAAGTTAGCAGGAAAGGTCGAGCCAAGTGCTGGCTGGGTGAGGCGTAATGGGGGATGTACAGAACGCACATCGACTTTGTCGATATCGATTGAATCGATCGATATTGATCGAAAGTATCGGCTTTGTGCAGAAGGCTGGAAACGGCTCATGTACCCGATCCAACGGAAGGTCGGCTCATCAGCGGGAAAGGTCGGGTCAAGTGTGGGTTGGGTGGGGAATGGTAGGAGATGCACTCATGAAAGTTGAAATTCTGCAACACACGCATCACCGATCGATATCGATTGAAAATATCGGTTTTTGTGCAGAAGGCTGGAAACGACTTATGGACCATACTAGTTGCTTAAGTGCCCTCATGAAAGTTGAAATTCTACATATAACATCATGCATCACCGATCGATATTGATTGAAAATATCGGTTTTTGTGCAAAACGCTGGAAACGGCTTACGGACCATACTATTGATTAAGTTCCCTCATAATAATTGAAATTTTACAACAACATGTGTCACCGATCAATATTGATTGAAAATATCGGTTTTTGTGCAGAAGGCTGGAAACGACTTATGGACCATACTATTGCTTAAGTGCCCTCATGAAAATTGAAATTCTACATATAACATCATGCATCACCGATCGATATTGATTGAAAATATCGGTTTTTGTGCAAAACGCTGGAAACGGCTTATGGACCATACTATTGATTAAGTTCCCTCATAATAATTGAAATTTTACAACAACATGTGTCACCGATCAATATTGATTGAAAATATCGGTTTTTGTGCGGAAGGCTGGAAACGGCTTATGGACCATACTATTGATTAAGTGCCCTCATAAAAGTTGAAATTCTATAACATCATGCATCACCGATCGATATTGATTGAAAATATCGGTTTTTGTGCAGAAGGTTGGAAACGGCTTATGGACCATACTATTGATTAAGTTCCCTCATAATAATTGAAATTTTACAACAACATGTGTCACCGATCAATATTGATTGAAAATATCGGTTTTTGTGCGGAAGGCTGGAAACGGCTTATGGACCATACTATTGATTAAGTGCCCTCATAAAAGTTGAAATTCTATAACATCATGCATCACCGATCGATATTGATTGAAAATATCGGTTTTTGTGCAGAAGGTTGGAAACGGCTTATGGACCATACTATTGATTAAGTGCCCCCATAGAGGTTGAAATTCTACAACATCATGCATCGCCGATCAATATTGATTGAAAATATCGGTTTTTGTGCAGAAGGTTGGAAACGGCTTATGGACCATACTATTGATTAAGTGCCCCCATAGAGGTTGAAATTCTACAACATCATGCATCGCCGATCAATATTGATTGAAAATATCGGTTTTTGTGCAGAAGGTTGGAAACGGCTTATGGACCATACTACTGAGTGAGTGCCCTCATAGAAGTTAAAATTCTACAACATCACGCATCACCGATCAATATTGATTGAAAATATCGGTTTTTGTGCAGAAGGCTGGGAACGGCTTATGGACCATACTATTGATTGAGTGCCCTTATAAAAGTTGAAATTCTACAATATCACGCATCACCGATCGAAATTGAGTGAAAATATCGGTTTTTGTGCAGAAGGTTGGAAACGGTTTATGGACCATACTACTGAGTGAGTGCCCTCATAATAATTGAAATTTTACAACAACATGTGTCACCGATCAATATTGATTGAAAATATCGGTTTTTGTGCAGAAGGTTGGAAACGGTTTATGGACCATACTATTGATTAAGTGCCCTCATAGAGGTTAAAATTCTACAACAACATGTGTCACCGATCAATATTGATTGAAAATATCGGTTTTTGTGCGGAAGGTTGGAAACGGCTTATGGACCATACTATTGATTAAGTGCCCCCATAGAGGTTGAAATTCTACAACATCATGCATCGCCGATCAATATTGATTGAAAATATCGGTTTTTGTGCAGAAGGTTGGAAACGGCTTATGGACCATACTATTGATTAAGTGCCCCCATAGAGGTTGAAATTCTACAACATCATGCATCGCCGATCAATATTGATTGAAAATATCGGTTTTTGTGCAGAAGGTTGGAAACGGCTTATGGACCATACTACTGAGTGAGTGCCCTCATAGAAGTTAAAATTCTACAACATCACGCATCACCGATCGATATTGAGTAAAAATATCGGTTTTTGTGCAGAAGGCTGGAAACGGCTTATGGACCATGCTATTGATTAAGTTCCCTCATAATAATTGAAATTTTACAACAACATGTGTCACCGATCAATATTGATTGAAAATATCGGTTTTTGTGCAGAAGGTTGGAAACGGTTTATGGACCATACTATTGATTAAGTGCCCTCATAGAGGTTAAAATTCTACAACATCATGCATCGCCGATCAATATTGATTGAAAATATCGGTTTTTGTGCAGAAGGTTGGAAACGGTTTATGGACCATACTATTGATTAAGTGCCCTCATAGAGGTTAAAATTCTACAACATCATGCATCGCCGATCAATATTGATTGAAAATATCGGTTTTTGTGCAGAAGGCTGGGAACGGCTTATGGACCATACTACTGAGTGAGTGCCCTCATAGAAGTTAAAATTCTACAACATCACGCATCACCGATCGATATTGAGTAAAAATATCGGTTTTTGTGCAGAAGGCTGGAAACGGCTTATGGACCATGCTATTGATTAAGTTCCCTCATAATAATTGAAATTTTACAACAACATGTGTCACCGATCAATATTGATTGAAAATATCGGTTTTTGTGCAGAAGGTTGGAAACGGCTTATGGACCATACTACTGAGTGAGTGCCCTCATAGAAGTTAAAATTCTACAACATCACGCATCACCGATCAATATTGATTGAAAATATCGGTTTTTGTGCAGAAGGCTGGGAACGGCTTATGGACCATACTATTGATTGAGTGCCCTTATAAAAGTTGAAATTCTACAATATCACGCATCACCGATCGAAATTGAGTGAAAATATCGGTTTTTGTGCAGAAGGTTGGAAACGGTTTATGGACCATACTACTGAGTGAGTGCCCTCATAATAATTGAAATTTTACAACAACATGTGTCACCGATCAATATTGATTGAAAATATCGGTTTTTGTGCAGAAGGTTGGAAACGGTTTATGGACCATACTATTGATTAAGTGCCCTCATAGAGGTTAAAATTCTACAACAACATGTGTCACCGATCAATATTGATTGAAAATATCGGTTTTTGTGCGGAAGGTTGGAAACGGCTTATGGACCATACTATTGATTAAGTGCCCCCATAGAGGTTGAAATTCTACAACATCATGCATCGCCGATCAATATTGATTGAAAATATCGGTTTTTGTGCAGAAGGTTGGAAACGGCTTATGGACCATACTATTGATTAAGTGCCCCCATAGAGGTTGAAATTCTACAACATCATGCATCGCCGATCAATATTGATTGAAAATATCGGTTTTTGTGCAGAAGGTTGGAAACGGCTTATGGACCATACTACTGAGTGAGTGCCCTCATAGAAGTTAAAATTCTACAACATCACGCATCACCGATCGATATTGAGTAAAAATATCGGTTTTTGTGCAGAAGGCTGGAAACGGCTTATGGACCATGCTATTGATTAAGTTCCCTCATAATAATTGAAATTTTACAACAACATGTGTCACCGATCAATATTGATTGAAAATATCGGTTTTTGTGCAGAAGGTTGGAAACGGTTTATGGACCATACTATTGATTAAGTGCCCTCATAGAGGTTAAAATTCTACAACATCATGCATCGCCGATCAATATTGATTGAAAATATCGGTTTTTGTGCAGAAGGTTGGAAACGGTTTATGGACCATACTATTGATTAAGTGCCCTCATAGAGGTTAAAATTCTACAACATCATGCATCGCCGATCAATATTGATTGAAAATATCGGTTTTTGTGCAGAAGGCTGGGAACGGCTTATGGACCATACTACTGAGTGAGTGCCCTCATAGAAGTTAAAATTCTACAACATCACGCATCACCGATCGATATTGAGTAAAAATATCGGTTTTTGTGCAGAAGGCTGGAAACGGCTTATGGACCATGCTATTGATTAAGTTCCCTCATAATAATTGAAATTTTACAACAACATGTGTCACCGATCAATATTGATTGAAAATATCGGTTTTTGTGCGGAAGGCTGGAAACGGCTTATGGACCATACTATTGATTAAGTGCCCTCATAAAAGTTGAAATTCTATAACATCATGCATCACCGATCGATATTGATTGAAAATATCGGTTTTTGTGCAGAAGGTTGGAAACGGCTTATGGACCATACTATTGATTAAGTGCCCCCATAGAGGTTGAAATTCTACAACATCATGCATCGCCGATCAATATTGATTGAAAATATCGGTTTTTGTGCAGAAGGTTGGAAACGGCTTATGGACCATACTATTGATTAAGTGCCCCCATAGAGGTTGAAATTCTACAACATCACGCATCACCGATCGAAATTGAGTGAAAATATCGGTTTTTGTGCAGAAGGTTGGAAACGGTTTATGGACCATACTACTGAGTGAGTGCCCTCATAATAATTGAAATTTTACAACAACATGTGTCACCGATCAATATTGATTGAAAATATCGGTTTTTGTGCAGAAGGTTGGAAACGGTTTATGGACCATACTATTGATTAAGTGCCCTCATAGAGGTTAAAATTCTACAACAACATGTGTCACCGATCAATATTGATTGAAAATATCGGTTCTTGTGCGGAAGGTTGGAAACGGCTTATGGACCATACTATTGATTAAGTGCCCCCATAGAGGTTGAAATTCTACAACATCATGCATCGCCGATCAATATTGATTGAAAATATCGGTTTTTGTGCAGAAGGTTGGAAACGGCTTATGGACCATACTATTGATTAAGTGCCCCCATAGAGGTTGAAATTCTACAACATCATGCATCGCCGATCAATATTGATTGAAAATATCGGTTTTTGTGCAGAAGGTTGGAAACGGCTTATGGACCATACTACTGAGTGAGTGCCCTCATAGAAGTTAAAATTCTACAACATCACGCATCACCGATCGATATTGAGTAAAAATATCGGTTTTTGTGCAGAAGGCTGGAAACGGCTTATGGACCATGCTATTGATTAAGTTCCCTCATAATAATTGAAATTTTACAACAACATGTGTCACCGATCAATATTGATTGAAAATATCGGTTTTTGTGCAGAAGGTTGGAAACGGTTTATGGACCATACTATTGATTAAGTGCCCTCATAGAGGTTAAAATTCTACAACATCATGCATCGCCGATCAATATTGATTGAAAATATCGGTTTTTGTGCAGAAGGTTGGAAACGGTTTATGGACCATACTATTGATTAAGTGCCCTCATAGAGGTTAAAATTCTACAACATCATGCATCGCCGATCAATATTGATTGAAAATATCGGTTTTTGTGCAGAAGGCTGGGAACGGCTTATGGACCATACTACTGAGTGAGTGCCCTCATAGAAGTTAAAATTCTACAACATCACGCATCACCGATCGATATTGAGTAAAAATATCGGTTTTTGTGCAGAAGGCTGGAAACGGCTTATGGACCATGCTATTGATTAAGTTCCCTCATAATAATTGAAATTTTACAACAACATGTGTCACCGATCAATATTGATTGAAAATATCGGTTTTTGTGCAGAAGGTTGGAAACGGTTTATGGACCATACTATTGATTAAGTGCCCTCATAGAGGTTAAAATTCTACAACAACATGTGTCACCGATCAATATTGATTGAAAATATCGGTTTTTGTGCGGAAGGCTGGAAACGGCTTATGGACCATACTATTGATTAAGTGCCCTCATAAAAGTTGAAATTCTATAACATCATGCATCACCGATCGATATTGATTGAAAATATCGGTTTTTGTGCAGAAGGTTGGAAACGGCTTATGGACCATACTATTGATTAAGTGCCCCCATAGAGGTTGAAATTCTACAACATCATGCATCGCCGATCAATATTGATTGAAAATATCGGTTTTTGTGCAGAAGGCTGGGAACGGCTTATGGACCATACTATTGATTGAGTGCCCTTATAAAAGTTGAAATTCTACAATATCACGCATCACCGATCGAAATTGAGTGAAAATATCGGTTTTTGTGCAGAAGGTTGGAAACGGTTTATGGACCATACTATTGATTAAGTGCCCTCATAGAGGTTAAAATTCTACAACATCATGCATCACCGATCGATATTGATTGAAAATATCGGTTTTTGTGTAGAAGGTGTCCTTACTGCACACCACTTTACTGGATCATGTCACACTCCGCACACTGTGGACACTGTTGACGGGCCTGCATTAAAATGTTCGGTGTTTAGATGAAAATGTCTATAGTTCGTTCGGAAAGAGCCCAGGTGTCGGGATATCATACCTCATATATAAAACAGGAGTTTGGTGAGTCTGTATATCTGTGTGTCCACCCTTTGGTTTAACTATCCAAGTTTGAGGTGTAGAGGGCGTGGCCTACGGGCTTGGGTGAGAGTGAGAGTGTGTGACGGGATGAGAGAGTTCGATACACGCGCTGACTTTGCATGCTTCCATGTGTGACGCGCAGTAGTGTGCTCCAGCTGGCATACCGAATTGAATGAGAGTTTTAGCGCATCGGCGATTTGGCGTGCCACGTCACTCTAGCAACCGCGGTCAGTTGAACGCGGCGCGTGCCAACGTGCGGTTGTTTTCTTTTTCTGCTATTTCCTTTTCGTAATTTTCCATATCTTATCGAAAGCCGATATCTGTTATGGCAAATATCCAAAATCGCGGATGCGCCAATACTTTCACCTTGCGATTAATACGTATCTTATCCTTTACGCAAACGCGCCAATTCTCTCGAATCGCGGATGCGCCGATCCGCCAATTGTCTCAAATCGCAGATGCGCAAATGAGCTCATTTTCTCGGTCGATACGTGTATTTAACTTTACGCCAATGCGCCAAAACTCTCATTTAGTTGGGTATGGCATAACAAATTGAATAAGAGCTTTAGCGCACCGGCGCATCCGCGATTTGGGATTTTTGGCATGCCACGTCACTCTAGCAACCGCGGTCAGTTGAACGCGGCGCGTGCCAACGTGCGGTTGATTTCTTTTTCTCCTATTTCCTTTTCGTAATTTTCCATATCTTATCGAAAGTCGATATCGAAAGCCGCACGTTGGCACACACCGCGTTCAACTGATCGCGGTTACAAGAGTGACGTGGCACGCCAAAATTCCCAAATCACTGATGCGCAAATGTGGGCGCTACTGGAGTTGGGGGGGGGGGGCACTCGACAAAAGCATAAGTTGCCCCCAATTTCTGTTTATAGACACTCTCAAGGTTATTTTATGCCTAGATACAGCTAACTAACTGAAAAAACAAACTATCCTCCATCAGAATATAACGAGAAATTCACTTCAACTAGACTAAACAACCACTTACGCATATTCGCCTAAGCCTATGGAAAGGGAATCTCCTTCCCCAAGGCTTAGGCTAACATAGGATGGAAAAAAAGCACGAATTTGCTTCATTAGAATCGTTTCTATGCAGTATTCGAAGCCGATTCGGCTAGCGCTATGGCTTCTCTGCGCTCTATCCCTGCGTTAGAGACGCAGAGCACAGTGCGCTGGCCCTCCCAACTCCAGTAGCACCCAAATGTGCTCATTTTCTCGATCGATACATATATTTAACTTTACGCCAATGCGCCAAAACTCTCATTTAGTTGGGTATGGCATACCAAATTGAATGAGAGTTTTAGCGCATCGGCGCATCCGCGATTTGGAATTTTTGGCATGCCACGTCACTCTAGCAACCGCGGTCAGTTGAACGCGGCGCTTGCCAACGTGCGGTTGATTTATTTTTCTCCTCTTTCCATTTCGTGATTTTCCATATCTTATCGAAAGTCGATATCGAAAGCCGCACGTTGGCACACACCGCGTTCAACTGATCGCGGTTACAAGAGTGACGTGGCACGCCAAAATTCCCAAATCACTGATGCGCAAATGTGCTCATTTTCTCGATCGATACGTATATTTAACTTTACGCCAATGCGCCAAAACTCTCATTTAGTTGGGTATGGCATGACAAATTGAATAAGAGCTTTAGCGCATCGGCGCATCCGCGATTTGGAATTTTTGGCATGCCACGTCACTCTAGCAACCGCGGTCAGTTGAACGCGGCGCTTGCCAACGTGCGGTTGATTTATTTTTCTCCTCTTTCCATTTCGTGATTTTCCATATCTTATCGAAAGTCGATATCGAAAGCCGCACGTTGGCACACACCGCGTTCAACTGATCGCGGTTACAAGAGTGACGTGGCACGCCAAAATTCCCAAATCACTGATGCGCAAATGTGCTCATTTTCTCGATCGATACGTATATTTAACTTTACGCCAATGCGCCAAAACTCTCATTTAGTTGGGTATGGCATGACAAATTGAATAAGAGCTTTAGCGCATCGGCGCATCCGCGATTTGGAATTTTTGGCATGCCACGTCACTCTAGCAACCGCGGTCAGTTGAACGCGGCGCTTGCCAACGTGCGGTTGATTTATTTTTCTCCTCTTTCCATTTCGTGATTTTCCATATCTTATCGAAAGTCGATATCGAAAGCCGCACGTTGGCACACACCGCGTTCAACTGATCGCGGTTACAAGAGTGACGTGGCACGCCAAAATTCCCAAATCACTGATGCGCAAATGTGCTCATTTTCTCGATCGATACGTATATTTAACTTTACGCCAATGCGCCAAAACTCTCATTTAGTTGGGTATGGCATGACAAATTGAATAAGAGCTTTAGCGCATCGGCGCATCCGCGATTTGGAATTTTTGGCATGCCACGTCACTCTAGCAACCGCGGTCAGTTGAACGCGGCGCTTGCCAACGTGCGGTTGATTTATTTTTCTCCTCTTTCCATTTCGTGATTTTCCATATCTTATCGAAAGTCGATATCGAAAGCCGCACGTTGGCACACACCGCGTTCAACTGATCGCGGTTACAAGAGTGACGTGGCACGCCAAAATTCCCAAATCACTGATGCGCAAATGTGCTCATTTTCTCGATCGATACGTATATTTAACTTTACGCCAATGCGCCAAAACTCTCATTTAGTTGGGTATGGCATGACAAATTGAATAAGAGCTTTAGCGCATCGGCGCATCCGCGATTTGGAATTTTTGGCATGCCACGTCACTCTGGCAACCGCGGTCAGTTGAACGCGGCGCGTGTCAACGTGCGGTTGCTTTCTTTTTCTTCGCTTTCCATTTCGTTATTTTCCATATCTTATCGAAAGCCGATATCGAAAGCCGCACGTTGGCACGCACCGCGTTCAGCTGATCGCGGTTACAAGAGTGACGTGGCGCGCCTAAATTCCCAAATCGCGAATGCGCCGATCCGCCAATTCTCACAAATCGCGGATGCGCAGATGCGCTCATTTTCTCGATCGATGCGTATATTTAACTTTACGGTGATGCGCCAAAACTCTTATTCGATTTGATATGTACACAGCATTAGAAACTCTTTTCATTGTAATTCCGCTCTGAACCACTTATTTGAAGCCGACGATGTCTGCTCCTGACATGTGACGCCCAAGTGATGAACGGTTTTGCCCCACCGAGGTTCGTGGCTGTCCAGTACTGTTAGTTCCATCTACATTACAAACGAGTGTCGCCCATTCCGCGTAATCAGGAGGTTGGAGCTCCTCAATTCCAACTTATTATTATTTACTTTTGCAGAATACAGCTCTAAAATGCTTTTCAGTTCGTACATTTCTGCGAGTCCCCAGCCACATGATCTCTGCCACCTACCGCCATATAGACGTGATCAACTGATATGTGGGGCTCTCTGTTGATCTTACCCATGCGCGACCCGTATTCGGAAGACCTCCTCGATGCCGACGATGCCTGCTCCTGACATGTGATGTGCCCAAGTGAAGAACGGTTTTGCCCCACCGAGGTTCGTGGCTGTCCAGAACTGTTAGTTCCATCTACATTACGAACGAGTGTCGTCCATTCCGCGTAACCAGCAGGTTAAAGCTCCTCAATTCCTACTTTTGCAGAAGCATAACCTATAAATAAAGAAGGAGTTTGGTGTGTGTACTATTGTCTGTCCGTTCGATTCTCCGTTTTACCAGTAAGACAAGTGGGGAGGTCAGGTCAAGTTCGGGTTGGGTGGGCATGGCCAAGATGATCAGAGCGGACATGGGCAAGCCTGACTCCGCCCGCAGTAGGCGGGGCGTTCGCTGCATTGTCTTCAGATCAACGCTAAAATTCTTTCATCTCAAACTTCCACGGGCAGCGGGAGAAGGTGAACCAAGATGAGATCTATATGTAGCAGTTAAGGGAAGCCCACCTTTAACGGGCGGAGCGTGCTGCAAGCGGCCGGTGCTTACTGCAACTGTTCATAACCCAGCTCCAGAGCAGTCTAGAGACTGAGGAAAAATCGCTGGAGATCAGCGAGATCTGAGCTGTTTCCAGTATATTTGAAGTGAGGGAAGACCCACCCACAGTGGGCGGTGCAAGCAACCGAAATCGTGTTCACTCATGAAACATCATATTCTTCTCTAGAGCGGTCCAGGGACGGGGTGAAAACCAAAATGTGTAACAGCCGAAGTGGCAAAAATAATGCCAAATGATCACGTTAGGCGGAGCCTTCGCTACGATGTTGATTGAAAATATCAGTGTTTGTGCCGAAGGCTGGAAACGGCTTATGGACAGTTGAAATCCTATAACATCATGCACCACCGATTGATATTGATCGGAAATATCGGTTTTTGTGCAGAAGGTGTCTTTACTGCACACTACTTTACCAGACTATGTCAGACTCCGCTCACTGTGGACACTATGGACGAGGCCTGCGTTAAAATGTTCCGTGTTCAGATGCAAAATTCTATAATTCTTTCCAAGGAGCCCATGAGTCGGGATAACATAACCTATATACAAACCAGTAGTTGTTGTGTCTGTTAAGTTGTCTGTCTGTCCCAAGCGAAATTCTATACTGCCTGAAAAACAAGCGGGGGAAGTCAGGTCATGTTAGGGTTGGATAGGTTTTGCTAAGAGATGAACAGGTAGCACATGGACCATGTCAGACTCCGTCCCCTGTGGGAGGGGCGTGCGTTACAATGTTCGGTGTCCAAATGCAAAATTCTATAATTCGTTCCAAGAGAGCCCAGGAGTCGGGATGAGGTGGGCCAAAATGAGTCAAGGGAGTTTGTGACTGCTGAAGAGACCTACCGGCTCCTTCGCTGTAATTCGTTCCAAAAGAACCAGGAGTAGCGATAAGGTAGGCCAAAATGAGTGAAGGGTGTATGTAGTAGATGAAGAATACACGCCTTCAGTAGGCGGAGCACGCTCCACGTAGGTGGTGCTTAACGAGCGTTTATAATTTGTCTCAGCTGCAGCCCAGAAACTGCGAAAAAAATCGATGGAGATTAGTGCTGTCTAGGCGGTGTTGCACATTATTGAGGTAGGTGGAGGCCCGCCTACAATGGGCGGGACGTGCAATCACCAATATCGTGCTCACTCATAAGAAATATAACACCGCCCGGAGCGGTCTAAAGTGCCGTAGAGAGCGGGAGTAATTCGATGCTGCTAGAGTGACAAAAATAATGTCAACTGATCACGGTAGACGGGCCGTCATCAGGATATTGGCTGAAAGTATCGGTTTTTGCGAAAGGCTGCAAACGTCTTATGGACCATAGACTCAGTGAGTACCGTCATGAAAGATGAAATCCTGGAAAATCATCAGCAAGCCACACCAATAGGTGAAGCTGTTGCAGAACTTCAATGAAGTCCTATTGGTCGACATCGATCGAAATCATAGATCTCTATGCAAAGAGCTGAACAGGTAATGGGATCTCATTGAATGATTACAGTCGCAGAGGTTGAAAAACTGCAGCATCATGTGCTATAGGTCGTAATTGTCGGTTTTCTTACAGAGGGCCGGGCAATGAGATGGGCCACACCAGTGGATGGACATAATTGCAGAAGCTTACATTCTGTAGAGCTTATTGCATGTAGATCGATACCTATTGCTATAATGGACCTTTGTAAAGATGGCTGTAAATGGACTACCCCTCAGCACAAATGTAAAATCTATGTATTGATTTCCGTCAAACCACATTGCTGTGCAATTTCTTTTACATCATTTCGCCCACAGCTCGCTTCGCACCGGTGTCCCGTAACGCGATGTAGATCGCGAAGCTCACCTGTTTACATCATTTCGCCCACAGCCCGCTTCGCACCGGTGCCCCGTAACGCGATGTAGATCGCGAAGCTCACCTGGTTAAATTGATAAAAAGCATATGGGTATTCGCTGGTATAATCCATCAACGTTCGCTGACAAAACGGTCAATATATCTGTTTCTCATCCGTAGGTCCCGTGATCACGCAAATTCCACGACTGTGCATTTTCACATCCCGCGATTTCCGTAATTTTTCCAGTCAATACGTATCTCACCCCTTCCTGCAGATTCCGCAATTCCCCAAGCTGCACGATTCTTCATTGCCACAATTCCGCAAATCCCACAATCTTGCACTTCCCATTCCTTTCCTTTCTCTAATTCTATCGTCTCTTGTAGCATGGGAATCGATACGCTCTAATGCTTTTCCGCAAATTCCACAAGTCTGCATTTCCACAACTCCGCCAATTCGCAAATCTGTAGTCCCGCAAATTTCAAATTTATAAACGCTGCCTTCGATAGTCTTTTCTTTCGGCAGAAGCAGAATCGTTTTTGATATTACTCGATTAGAATACTGAGGCTCCGTGACCCTTGTTGCAAGTTTCCACGCAAAGATCTTTGCCATTCTGGGATGCCCAAACATGTCGATTGATAGAAGCCCTAGCGATGCGAGTCACTGGGAAACTTCTGCTTGTATCATAACTTTGCCATTCATAGAAAACTCAGGAGTAAAAGAAAGATGTAAAGTGAATGTATTCGAAGGTTAGACAGCTGAGAAACTTTTCGCTAACATCCACTTGTCCCTTTAGCATGCTACCATTCGGGATGAATGCGCGCACTTGTACTCCATTCTTATAATCATCAGCGATAACAAATGGAAGTTGCTTCGTCACTGCAGTATACTACCATTTTACTAGAATCCATCTCATCATGTGGTGGCTTACTGGTCTACTTTATTTGATGACATTTCTAAGTGAGTTATAGCATTGTGTTATCACTCTTCTTCAGTGGCACGTGGCGACATTGAGGCATTAGAAAACAGCCAACGCACCCAAACCAATGGAAGAGAACCACATTGGCCGATGAATAGCACCATAAGTCATTACTCGACGGTACACACTTGTCATATGTTACTGCGTTGGCACTCAAACACCTCATGTAGTTGCGCATTGCAGGCATCATAAGACTCTGTAAAGCACCGGGTCGCTCTTAGGCCTTAAACTCACTTGCAGGCTGCACATTTAAGGGTGAGGGTCGATTGGTCGAATTTTCGCGGCGCCGTCAGCACGAGTCGTTTGGAATTCCGCTCAAGACGCAATGGGGTGGTACCGTAAAGGACCCTCAAAGATCGCAAGTTGAAAACTTTGGGAGTTCGCCTATCTTAAAAGGTCCCTCACGGTACCAGCACATTGCGTTTTGCGCGGAACTCCACACGACCCGCACTCGCAGCGCCGTTCGCCGCCGACGGCCGCGCGAAAGTTCGACCAATTGACCCCCACCCCACATTTGCCGATCAGTCGACTAAATGACGATTATCATTCGCCAAATAGATACGTATATCATCCTCTCCTAGACGATGAGGCTGAGCGACTCATCACCCGATCCTATCATTTCTTCTTCACTAAGTCAGCCAAAACATACTCCTGGGTGTGCACATTGACTGCCTCAGAGATGAACTGGCCCCCACACCGAAATGATATCGAGCGGGGTGGAGCGCTCTCGGACGAGCAGTGAAGGATCCTGAGCTCATATGAATGTGCCCATATCATTCTCTTATATGACTGACTTTCTTGGCTTGTTTGTTTACCAATCTAGTTGCACGACACTTCGTCCGCAGCATGGGTTACTGCGATAAGCCAATGACAGAGGATTCGACAACTCAATGTAGGAGAGAACCAAGTATTGGGGTACCAGTCTGGATCCATTCTCAGCTACCAAGTGTTTTAAATACAACCAGCTGTAGCTACGCGATGTATTTCGCGCGCACTCGGCGCTACTATTCGCGGGCTACGCAGAGGATAATTGAACAGAAGTTGCTCAGCATCTTGTTTCGCGAATGAATGCGAGTGTACCAAGGGTTAGAATGGGTAGCTGGTAATATCACATCCAAACATTGATACAGCTATCCATTCAGTTGCTCATCTCTGTGAGTGGTTGTTTTTCTCTGTCGACTTCCTTATCACAATCATTCATTTGCGGACGGACAGACAGACCCACATACTTCTATGCTTACACACCAACATACCGACCAACGTACTGACAACCAGGCACACAAGGTTACTTTATTCAATAGAAAGATAACAGATTCAGCTAAACGAAGTACCTCTCTCGTACACGACACTGATAAGAGGCTTACGCGCATAGGATAATGACCAGTTGTGCACATTACTGTGCGCATCAAAGAAGGAAGCATGCAAAATGAGCTCCTTCGATATCGATTAATAGGGGGAAAGATGAATTTACGGGATTTTTTACCACCTTCCCCTTTTTGCGAGGTGTCTCTTTATGCAAAAACTTCGAATGATGATACAGAACAATCGATATCGATCAAGCCCATTTCGCATGCTTAACTGTGTAATGCGCGCAGCAGTGTGAGTCAGCCCAACCGATTACTCATTAAGGTCCTCAGTCTTGGTTTGGCCATCGCACTGTACTACGTGAATCACACGTAGGAAATATGGGATGGTCACTACATGGGAGTTTGCCTAGTTGCGTCCGACGTGTTAGGATTCGATACATCGACTGTGGCGATTTGCCCACGCAATGAGCACCAAATTCTTATATATTGGTATTGGATCCACTTTCCAGTCACCTCATCCATGCTTATCATTTCTCTGAACATTACCACTATTTAGAATTTCATATAGCCTAACGCTTGATAAGCCTTGCTAACCTAATATCGCATTAGGAGTTGTTCAGTCGCTTTTGTTTTTACAAATCTGAATCGCATCTTGATCATTCACGTAGTATCGCAGTATCAAAAAAAACAGACAAGATTATTTAGAAGGCAAGACACTTTATCGCGGGGGGGGGGAGGAACATCGCTGCAGATGGTATCAGGGAATACTTATCGACCCTTCTCATATGCGATCCATCATCTATGATCCCGGTACAACTTCCTACAAAACTATGAGTGTGAAAACTTCACATCAATAGGGAAAGCGAAATGGATTTGGCAGCATCTGTCCTCTTACGCTCCTTATCTAATCTTATCTACCGTATCTATTTGGATTACCTACCATTAATAACCCCGTTCCAGCATGCAAAACACATATGATCGTCAACGCTCAAGGGTCTATGTGAAAAGCGAAACGTATCAGGCGACACTTGAATTCTTGTGTTCCCTATGAAATCTTATCAACCTTTATCAGTTTGGACCACCCACTATTAATGTCCACTTTCCACCCCGCAAAACACTGCAAGTGTCCATTCTCCAGGAGCGACGCGGAAAGCGAATCGGACTTGGCTACTTTTGCCCTGTGACGCTCCTTATCGAATCTTGACAACCATTATTAATTTGGAATTGACCACCTACCATTAACGTCCCCGTCCCACGCCGCGAACCTGCGAATGCCTTGAGGAAATGCGAGGCGCAAAACGTATTTGGCGAATTTTGCCTACAAACGCTCGCCATCAGCCCTTATCAGTCCTTATCAAGACCATTCCCCTCACATTAGTGTCCCCGCGGGCAGTAGACCGCATGTTCTCTCTTGCGCGGAGTGTGCAGACGGCGCGACGAAACGGTAGAAAGTGTTTTCCCAATGACAACGAGCCGCGACGTGAGCTGGCCGTCGTGGTAGCTCTTTCCTCCGTACATCTGTCTCTTTACCACTCCCCGTACGTACTGCATAGACGTTTATAGTAGGAGGTGCTATTAGGTCTGTGCAGAATAAATGGCCAAAGCATAACTGGCCATAACTTCGCTCAGACACAAGTTTACTTGTTGAAATAAGAACCATTCGAATCTACAGAATTTCGCCAATGATCTGTTGAAGAAAATATGTCACCATGATCAAATTCTGGATTGCTAGAATCAATAAAGTCAAGAATGGCATTTTCACTGTGCATAATTTTTCTGCCGCAGGTTTGCATCGGGAACCCGGAAAAAGTGGTAATCCGTCAGGGATATGTCTGGGGAATAAGGGGGGTGAGGGAGAGGCTCGATGCCTAACTGCATCATTTTTTTACTAGGTGCGCAAAACAACGCAAAACCCCACAGTTCGCAAGTCACCCGGCAGAAACTGATCGAGACTCTCCCTCACCCCCCTTCTTCCTCAGACCTATCTCTGACGAATTACCACTTTTTCCCGGTTCTCGATGCAAACCTGGGTCAGAAGGAGTTCGGCGAAACGATGCATGTTAAAAATGCCATCATTGACTTCATTTATTTTCGCAATCCTGAATTTGATCATGATGGCATATTTTCTTTACCAGATCGTTGGCAAGGTTGTGTAGATTCGAATGGTTTTTATTTCGACAAATAAAGTTGTGTCTGAGCGAAGTTATGGCGTTTTGAAAAAAGTGTTCCGTTTTGGCCATTTATTCTGCACAGACCTAATATAACAACAACAACATTTCCTTTGACTCCGACGTCAATTAGTTTTCCACGCGTTGAGCGGGCGACTTTCTCTGTCATCCCAATATCACAATCACCCACTTGCAGACGGACGGACGGACACACAAATTACCGTTATTTTATAGAGGGAAGATAGAAGAAGAAGCGCTCGAATCACAGTAGGGGTAATGCACTGACTATATACAAAGATGCGTTTCAGTGGAATGCGAAGGAGCTTGCGAAATAAGGTCGGTGAAGGATCTTCTCGCGGTTAACCCACAAGGGTGTAAAAATTTATTACTGAATGGCACTCTTGAAGTAATGACGCATCCACAGCTATATGAGGTGAGCTGTGTTAATCATTGTATTTATTTTTTGAATGGTTACAAGGGTATGCAAAAATGGTAGGGTTTTGCTTGATATCAGATATTAGACAATTTCAATATCCTAATTTATATGAGCGGCAAACAAAAGGTGTATTTTTTTGCTGCATATGTTTAACCGCAAATTCATAGCTCGCATAGAAATAACAATGGGACCAGAAATACGAGGGGTTTAAGGGTAGGGCGAGAGGAGTGATGACCGAAGCTTAAAAGCTAAAGAAACCTGATAAGGTCTGAAAAGAGGTGAATGGGTGGAAGTGATGCTCTGCCTCATTCACCTCTATTATACGAACATCATCGCTCAAATAGTGGATAAACGGTATTCGAACACATTTTCTTTGTTATCCGATATCAGTTGTAACATAGTATATCAACTGCTAAACCAACCATAAGGGTCAAATCTTCAGTGAGCGAACATTTTCGTACCGTGATATCAGCAGCAGCATTGTTTCGATCGCTACTCTGTTTGTATTGCAGTCATAAAAATTAGAGGCCTGGACTGCCATAGAGGAGTTCGGAATGAAGCGTGTTGCGACGTCACATTTACGATCTTACATGGCGGTCGCTTCTCCATGTGGACTTTCCCCAACCACAGTCAAGCATTGCATCGAAGAGAGATCTTTCGGAATACAATCCCGCCCCTGCATCTGCCCCAATTATATGAGCCAACCCCCTGCGTGACAAATGTTGCTGGTATACTAAAACTTAAAAAAGGTCATCTATGGATAATCTGTAAATGGTTACTACCTCAACCGTAAGTACTGCTACCACAGTGTAGTTTTGACGACCTTTTTCCTGATTGCCTTTAAAAGTACTAACTTGGAAAGAGTTTTTACTTTCTATGGAGCTTTGAGATGAGACCTGGGTATATGGGTAAGGTTTCGAATGCTCGTTACGTATTCGAGAACCAAAATTGCAAAATGCCATTTGACACGAGTTAGGAGGGCAAAATTGACTTGGCATTACCCATTAAAATTCTATCAAAGGGGCAAACCAACCATTCACTACTTCTGAAACAAAAGCGCCAAAACTGAGCCACGACTGCCGTTGTTGCACAAACGATTAACCTAGCGCTGATGCGCCCTTTCAAGCGAGGTCTCTCGCCCTTGAATCAAGTCAAAATTTGACCCATTCGGACTCCCTTCGGACCGCCATTTCGCAATGTTTGTTTTCATATAATCAGAGTTCGAGATCTTATTGACTCACTTAGTCTCAATTCAAAGTTTCAAAAGAAGTTGAAACTTTTCCTTGGTAAGAAAGCGTATTTCGTTGGGGTTCCACTACGAACCAAGGTACAATACCTCGTGGAGAATCATTCAACCCATGCATGTCCCCCCACTAATAGCTAGCAGCCTGTCACCACAGTCAGCTATTGCGTACCCACTGCCTCCGAATCATCATAATCCCTTCAACCATCCATCTCTATGGCGAAGTAACTGAATCTATGACAATGGTTCTGAGATGTGTACCCTTACGTCAGGATGCCGCACTGTGGCATGTCGCAAGCGAAGCAAGCTTAAGGCGTCATGTTGTTGGGTCTCGAAGCGATTAGAAGTCAACTGCGTATCGCACCCCTAGCATTACACTGTAATCGTTCCGAGACCCTACTACCGCGACGCGCATAGCTCGCACATACTGCGTCGCACGCCGCTCGTCGTCGTGCGGCATCCTGATGTAAGGGTACACATCCAATTCTGCATGGAAAGAGATCGTGAGCCATCGTCGTCCGACGTGTTGTAATGCTACCGAGCGGCGCATATCACGCTAGCTGTTTTCCACAGCATCTAAAAGGTGGAGGCTTGTGCAAAAATTGCCTATCTTCACCGACCAACTCCGTGAAATCGCCTTGGGAGAAGATTGCACATTGAGCCGGTGAGCTGAGGGGAAATACAGTAGCGCTCAAAAGTCTTCGGCCAAACACTTTTTGTCATAACTTATTTCTACTTGACCAAATTTGACAAAATTTTAATATGTGGTGCCTGAACATATTGTCAACATTTCCTTCTTCTTGAACGCCGCTTTACTCTTTTTATGGATTTTTACGAAAATTTTCTACAAAACCACTGGAAAAAAAGAAAAGGGCTTGGTCATGAAAAACGGCTTTCTTCACAAAAACAAAACTAGCAAGCCTCAGCGAACATCAATATTCTGTAGAAAGACCACGACTTTTGATGACAGCGGCACAGCAGGATGGCATAGGGATGGCACTCAAAAAACAAAAAATTGCATTTAACCGCGTAACTTACACCGTTGAGCGCCGAAATAACATATTTAGTATAAAGTGTCTCCAAGTACTACATACTAAAATTTCTCTTCGATCGGTCCAGTCGCAAAAAAAGTTACAAGTGAAACAAGTGAAAAACTCAAGTGAATACCATTTGGCTGAAGACTCTTGAGCGCTACTGTAGATACTTCCGTAGCCAGAAGAATCAGAAAGGTGTTCTGATAGATCATATAGGTTCTAGAAGGACATCCTTCGTGGGGATTACAGAAGTGCCCATAGCAGAGCTCATCTGTGACAGGACTGCCATCAGCCTTATTCTACCTCGAGCTCAACCGCGCAGAACCTTTCTTTAAATATTACTCGCAGGCACGCTAAGTCCACCTCCATACTCTGTGTTGGTGCAGTAATGCCTGTCGACGACAGGCTGTGACTCGTTCACAGGCAGAGACAGAATGCACGGGTGGAGACGCAGAGGCGACGCAAACGCACACGATCTATGCCTGTAGGACAGAAAATTCGCATGATCGCATTTGACGCGCGATGCAGTGGTACGAGCTAGGGTCGCGGTAAATCAGTCCCGAAGTGATTACGCCTGGAATAGGGCGCAGGTGCCATCTTCGCCTCAGGACCCATTCAATACGGCGCGATAGCTCGTACCATCGCGCCTCACACTGAATGCCGTGGAGCGAATTTTCTCTCCTAATGACACACACATCCAGGCAACCCTGCCGACGGCACTGCAGAGTATGTTTCATAATAGATGCTTGTCGTTCATAGACAATGTTGATTTGTTGATAGGATACCTCGTATCCACAATAGCGTACAATAGTAACCGATCCAATTGAACTGTATGTTACTCAAACTGAAAAAAAAGCCCTTGAGGGAAGATACATTATTTCGTGAATCTTTCAGAAGATAAAGTTTGCCACAGAATGGGTCGAGGTGACAATAATCAACTCGACTTTAGAGCAATTAAGCGAAGCCAGTTCTGTAACGCTAAGTCCTCGTAAGTAAACATTTCTGATATTGCCTTACACTTTACGGTTGTGTCGCACAACGGCGCCACCTGCGACGCATTTAATATTTGTGACCTGGGGTGTATGCCACTAGGACAGAAAATTCGCATGACGGCGTTCGGTATGTGACGCGATGGTGCAAACTATGCGCGCCGTATGGGATGGGCCCTGAAACGAAGACGGCGCGCCTCTCCTCATTTTACGTGTAATTGTTCCAAGACTCAAACAATGCGGCGCTCCGTAACGCGCCCTTCATGTCGCACACTAAAAGCAGCCACGCGAACTCTCTGTCATAATGGCATACACCTTTATAACCGATCACGTTTCATTCATTGGCGAGACAGTCGACTTTTCTTTTTTGTACACCATGTCCGACTCCTCATTAATCTGAGCATTTTAAACACGACTGTAAGACGCTTGTTTGGAGCCTTCGGCGAGATTGTTATGATATTCACGTGTTGTATCGCAGATATATTTAGGCTTTACAGGCTCTGAAAAGGCGATTTACCGAGACGTTAGCCGAAGAAATATTATAACAATCTCGGAGGTTCAGCGCAAGCATCTTACTTTTGTTATTAAATCTCTTCTTTTTGTTGTACTGGACAGGGAGACTGTGTGATATCGCCAATGCCTTTCCTTACCTCCTCTTGTGAGTCGATACTTGCGATCCTACACGGAGGAGAGCCAGGACGTGTTGGAACCACCGATGTTCCCAACAGAATCCATGCAAAACTCAGCACGATGAAGGGATGCAGTAGAAGCATAATTTATAGAAGCCTGGTTCTGCCGAAAAATCTAATAGGTGGCTAGAGAGTGACCTTATCGCGTATTTATCGTTTGACGGTTTTTCGCGCCGTAGAGTGCCGTGCGATGCGTGCGAGCAAGGAGCGCCGTGGGAAGTTTGGTTCTGAGGCGATGACGCCCAAATAACCCGCAGGTCATGGCAATTGCTTGAGATTCAATTTTATACTGCACTTCCGGCTGGCACACATCGCGCACGTGGGTGTGTGTGGTACTATCACGTCAAACACCCATACGCTCCACAACCGATGGGAACGTTGCGGTCAATTTGAAGTGCAGAAATGGCTTTAGGGCGTTCAAAACCCTCAATGTCTCCATTATAGGTGGACGTGCAATAATAAAAAACAATAGAAAACTCAAAACGATGCCAGCATTGATTATGGCAAATCCGTACGAGTCGTTTGTAACAATTTGGAACAATCCACAGTTGGACACTTCGCCAATATTGAACGAATGCAAGAGAAGGAAATGTCCAGAGAGTATGCTGGAAGCAATTCAACAGCCATTCAGTACGTTGTAATCATATTTCATACATGCATCACATCTTTGCCTCTCTGCTGCTTTCACTATAATCACAATACGTCACGATTGATTTATCGATACAGTTGATTTTATTCCTTTTTCCTGCAAATAAGCTAACTACTTTTTAGCATGCGAATTCGAGTTGCCTATACCCGAAGGATGCCGAAATGTGATTGGAGATTTTGACATGACACGCTATGACAAATCATTCAATCAAGTAGAATCGATCATTGGAACAATAACGCTGAAATCAAGCAACTTGTCGGCATTTCCAAAAATGGAAAAACTACGCACAGTACGACAAAATAAAACGGGCCCCCTCATAATCGTTGAAAACAATCCAAATCTTCGTGATGTGAAAGCGCTATATCCTTTAACCCTATACACTAAAAACAACGGCGACGCAGTCGTTGTCAAAGAAAATCCCAAGCTCTGCATCACTTTTGCGGAAATGGATCATATGTTTGTGCTCGAGTACCTTGGCAACGTTGATAGATGTAGTAAGTTATATCTGTTTCTACATAGGTTCTTCAGTGATTTTCTGCGCACAAAGCCGCCATCACCGATCAGTTATAAACGTGGTGAGGCCATGCGCAGAAAACAAAAATATTCGAGTGGTCAGTCGGAAGGGCGTACCTACCAAGGCCGCGTTTACATAAGATTGTCCCAAAAATCTGGTAGGACTTTTCCAAAAAGATCAATAACTCCTCTTTACTCCGAAACGGGTTTAGGCGGTTTAATTATGGTAGAACATTCTCTAAGCTTTCTAGTAAAACATATATTGACCCACCAGGTTCCGTGGATAGAGCTACAATGTCCGCAGTCGATACCCACCAAACACGCGGTGTCATCTACTATGAGTGCTCTTGCTGTACCAAAGCGACGGCATCTTGCCACTCCATCAACGCTGCATTGGGCAAGGGATGTGTGGCTACGAGACCGTGCGCCGGTGGTTCATCAGCTTCAGCAACGGCGAGACTGACATGGAAGACGAGCCGCGCGCGGGAGTGTGCTGCTTTCGGGACACGGAAGGAGTGCTCCTCACGGGGTGCTGATACAAGGTGAGACAGTCACCGCTGCCGTATGCACCCACCAGCCGCCACTGTTCGAGAAAAGCGCCGGAATAGGTCCGCGGTCACCCTACTTCGTGACCACGCCAGCTCCCACATCGCAAAGAGTACCCAGGCCAAGCTACACGAGCTCGGCTGGGATGTCCTGCCCCACCCGCCATACTCTCCAGACATTACCCCTTCTGACTATCACCTTACCCATCCTTTTGAATCTTTCCTGGCCAAATGAAAATTCGTTGATTATGACTTGCTTGCAAAGGCAATCGCTGACTTCTTCGACTCTCAGATTCCAGAGTTCTGGGAGGAGAGAATCAACGATCTACTTATCTATGAGGTGGCAAAGTGTTGTCGATAACAATGATGAATACGCTGTTGCCTAATTGTTGTTTGTTAGAAGAAAAGCTAATGAAAAGTGATGATCGAAAAAATCCTTCAAGTCTTTTGGGACAACCTAATACGCGGTGTCGGCGGGAGGGCGGCGTTGCTATGCGTCTTCGCCCAAGGCACCTGCGTCGTTACCTGCCTCTTCTGTATACCTCTGCCCGTGCCACTTTGTCTCGCTGCCTGTGCCACGCCCCGTTGGCGTCAATTATGAACGCGGCCTGAGGCGAAGCTGTGCCCCTTCCACGACTCGACGTTTTCGACATTAAGCCGCATTTTCAAACACTGTGGAAATGCAGAGAAAGGTTTTACATTTGTGGCCAATTTCAAACAGGATGACGCTCAGGAAGGGGTCAGAGTCATTAGGTCAAAAAGCGAGCGGCCGTGACGCGTTATTTTGTTCCCGCATCTCTCAACGACTGCTTGCATGAGCTCCTGCACATATATATACCTAGCTTGATTTTTCCCTTAAGATATTCCATCCCTTTCGAGTGAACTTAACCGGTAATCAGCGTTGCGTTGGCACTGTACCGTGGACTTGAAACGGCTTGAACATATTTTCCTCATCGATGGCTTATCCTCATCGTATTTTTCGCGATGTTTTCGCCCACACAAGATGTGTCCCCTTTTTGGGATAATGACCATCTCCACTATGTCGCTCAATCGCTAAGCAGTGCACAAGAGGAGCCCACTTGTACGGAAAACTTTCGAGAATGTGCCAGTTTGTTGACAGAAGTGTTGACAGAAGGAGAGAAGTCACTTTGTTGACACTACCGCACACTTTTCGGGGCCTAACAACAAGATGATGTGTGCCATATTTCGGAAACCTAGAATCTGAACCTTTCCTTGTTTCTTTCGGCCACTTCATTTCGTTTTTACCTCTGCACTAGCACTAATCAGAATCTCTAATTCCCGATGGGCGCCCACTTACTTTGGTTAGCCACCACTGAGTAATCAAAATCACATCAATTAGAATGCCCACCACTGGAACCAGAGAAATCAGAGAACTCCATCTTTTTTCTTTTCCCGGGCTGATCTACCATAGCGAGGCATTTAGCCATTTGGTTAGGTTAACCACTCTCGCAGAGTGGCCATGAAACAGTTGCTCTCTTACTGTCTCACATCCAAGAGTGGACCATCCAAGACGGTATGCGCGAAGACAAGGGCAAAAAATGCAATAAGTCCATGAATCACATGAGAACGCATAAAGTTTTGGTTAAGAAATAAAATGTTTTTCAGAAGGGTCATCCAGATTGGAAATCACCACAAAGCAGCACTTATGGGTCATCATAATTATACTTGCCTTTATATTATCAAAAACTTGAAGTGGAATAAAACTTAATTAAGAGTACTCGTTTTTCAGTGATGTAGTTTTATACCTGAAGGGTCACTAAGATTGGATCCTTTCCAGACAAAAAGTTCATTCCCTTAAGATCCCCAAGCTTTATCCGCGAAGACCGTGGATAATCGAAATATTAGACGATAAGGACACGTAGCCGAAATCAAACTGAGTTTCCGCTAACAATAAGCTCGAAAAGGACAAATATTGTTGGCGTTAATCAATCCCGTGGTGAGAGGCCGCGTATTCTAGTTCCAGTCAGAATCGTGGTGACAGACGAATGCGATTTGGCATAGACAGGGACTTGCGGTACCCAGAAGAGATGGAAGGCTTGACGAGGGTAGATGCCGCATTTGATCCCCGCATCACGAGAGTGGGAGTGCGCGCCACCTGTTACTACGCTACACCCGCCTCCAACGAATAATCTCACCCAACGATGATACCTTTCTACCGCTTCCCGCCTAACACTTCAGAAAATCAGGAGCATGTGATCGATGGTACATATATTATGAATTTTCGGGTCATACACACAGACACATATATACTAACAGACGCTTGGCCGCTTATCTATAGTGATACATATTTATTACGTACTTAATTTAGTACATCACGTTTGATGACTTCCAGGTTGCTCGCGGAGGGCTCCCATCGTCGAAACACATACTAGTCCAGGAAAATTCTGCTCGCCGTGCTAAACACCATACCAGACACAATTTCTTGGTGAAAAGGACTTGCATGCAGTTTGACAGACTTCTAAGGTCAGGAGTTGCCACAAATAAATTCAATACTTTTGAAGCGGCACTGGATAAGCATTTAACATCATAGGGCACACATTCGGCTTCTTTCACTGCGCATTTGCTTAGTTCATTCACTTTGTTCCATATTGTTCAAGTCACTCATTTTGTTTGTTGTTGTTCTGAGATTGTTATCTGAATTTTTCCACATGGGCTCAGGCCCATGCGATAAACAGTTACAATTACAATTAGTCCTCTATCCGGCTGGTATTACTTCTGCAATACGTTCAGCGGTATCGTAGCTGGAGATCTGAACCAAAGCTGCTCCCGTTGGGAAGCACTCCGCCACACACTCTCACTCTTGCCACTACACACACTCTCGCCACTCACCCAAGTCCGTAAGCCACGCCCTGTCATGCGCTCCGAAATGGACTGTATTTTAAATCACACTTATCATTCATAAGATCATTGGACACGTTCGCCGCTATCATTTATGAATATTTATCGTGGGCATGTTGTGAAAGGTTGTGCGTCCACAACAACGGCACAGACATGTGTCAGCACATCGTTGCCGAGAACAAAGTGCGTCAGTACTTCCAAGTCCTAGTAACCTCATGGGGTTACGCCGGTATCAAAGGCGGATTACCGAGCCGCCAAGCGGGCTTTTATACCGGCTTCAGATGCAGAGAGCAGACGAACCGCACGTCACAAGCCGACGTGAGCAGAGGCTGGGTAACGCGGATTAGAACGGATACTCCTTAGCCACCGTCGCGATCTGTGACAGCACGTTTAAAGATGGTAAACAGACGTTTCATCAAAGGATCGAATACTATACAATAATATTATATGGGCTTCTGATAAGCTTGCGTCATGGAAAAACAGAGTCAGCGGCAGACGTTGGAACAACTAAAAAGAGGCCACGGTAAATTTATCGTCTTTAAGATATGGCACATGACTTGCCGAAACTTTACGTCAGTGTGAAGTTGCGTTCATAGTCAACATCGAGGTGGAGCAGCACACAACCAACATGTCGTGACTTGCATTCTAGTATCATTTCCAGATCTCCTGAAGCGCCTACTGGGCTGCATCAACAACAAGCAGTCTTTTCCTTCGATTCTCCTGTTTTTCGGCTCTCCTATTCTACCATTCTCCAGTTCGATGCATATCCGATTTTTTGATCACGTGTGGTTGATCCCGTCTACGGATGTGCTCGAAGACACTCGAAATGGGTCTCGGTGCAGCATGAATTCCGTCACCAAGAGTGAAAAGTGCATTGCTGGTACTTTTGCGAATTTGCCGCGCGTGAGGTGCACGACCATCTGTAACCTGACATCTGTACAGTACCGGCCACAATTTAAAGCGTTGCGAGAAAACCCAGCGAAAAGCTTCCATGAACTACGCGTACACGCACCAACGCTGGCACCAGCGGCGATGGCGGCAATTTGTCGCCGGCACCGGCAGCGATGGCTTCAAGATCATGTACCCGCCGCCGACCACGGCGGCACTCTGGTGACGCGCTCCCTTTGTAAGCTGCTTGACCCAGGCACACTACAGTAATCGTTCGTGATCGTTGCGAGAGCCCAGGAACGAATTTTTTGGCTCTCACCACATCATCATACTGTAATGTGGTTGGGTGGAGCGTTGTGCAAACGGACCGCGTCTCCAGGGTGCCACCGGCGGGCACATAATTTTGATGCGGGTGTATATCGTTAGGGCAGAAACGCCGCGTGGCCGTATTCGGCACGCGACGGGATGGTGCGAGCTATGCGCGTCGTATTAGTTGAGTCCTGAAGCGATTACGCCTAGAATGAGGCGTAGAGTACCGTCATCACTTCAAGTCCCATCCGATACGGCGCGCATAGCTCGCACCATTTCGTTGCGCGCCAGACACGGCCACGCGACGTTTCTGTCCTAACGATATATACTCATTTTGATGCAGTCGGTGCCGGTGCGAGCACCGGCGTTGGTGCGCGAAGTATGATCGGCCCAAGGCTCCTTGCACTGACAATGAGTAGTTCATCGTACAGACCTCTCCACCTGACCAAACCCCACCATACTTGTGGGATCCAATCGGTAAAGGAATCGTGTAGGGGAAAATAAGTTTCTCTGTTACCCACACATTTATGTTTGCATGTAAAGTTTCAGCAAAAAAGTGAAGGTCCGGCTGAGATGCAGCTTCTCATATTGGTGGTCGAAGGGGCGGGGTTCCGAGATGAATGACCGCCCTGTAGATCGCCGCGGCCGGAGACGAAGAATGGGACTGTTTACGAAGCTTTGTGCTCCCACCATGCGTTTGTATTAATGAGCCGTTCTCCGGTCTTTTTCCACCTTTCCCACTTGTTTGCCCTCGATGACAGCGATGGAGTAATCCTGCATCAGAATGCTGAAATCAAAATATTCGGGCGTTGAAAGGCTTTCCTGTAGTGAGTGATTATGCATGCAGAGGAGGAACAGGAAAGCGGGAAATTAGTGTCTCATCAGTGGATAAACAGTGCCTCATCGTGAATAAGAAGTTGTTGGGCTCACAGAAGCCATGTATTTGGTACACGGTATTTCACTTACAGAACTAAAAATGAGAGGAGTACCTTCTCTATGACTCCCAGAGCCACAATTCCCACATTAACGGCACAACTGCTCATATAGACGTCGGCTAAAATGTAGTGCACGCAATGAGCTTAAGAGTAGGGATTTTACGCCTAATTTCGTCAGCTTATTTTGAAACCCCTGTTATTTCAATAAATTGTCTTTGATCAGTCCCAAGTAACCCGATTATTTTCAGAAATTTTTTTGCAGGCTCCATGCATATATGTTACGATTGATTACGTCTGCACCTGTTCGCGCTTTGTGGGTGCGTGCGAGATTATTTCATTATGAGGCACCTTCAACAAGTTCCACTTCTGCGGCTCTGTGCTCACCGTGCCTATTTTCTGATCAATTTATACTAGGTAAGCTCCCGCATTATTTATGCTGATTTCTGGTAAGGTATGAATAGCTAGAGGTGGAGGTGTGGTGGAGTCACTGATGGCGCACACACCTGCGGTGCTGGAATCAGATTCCGTATGATTGTCCGCTCAGGCTAACCAAGCCTTCCTCCGCGGCAAGTGAGTTAGCCTTGGATTCGTATGAAAGGCTAAAAGCACTGACTTGTACATCGCAAGTCATGGTATGGTCCAAATCGCATTTATATGTCACCATGGCTCTGAGAATTGAAAGTGGCGCGTCACAACCAGGGATTGATTAACGCTAAAAATTTTGTCGTTCCTTCTTTATTTATAGGTAGGTGGCCATGGGATTACTGGTTGGGAGGGCGTTTCTAAGCTCAATGCCTGTTTTTCAGTAGCTGTTTGTATTGTGCGTTTATTTAAGCTATCGATCTATAATAGTTGGAAGTTGCGGTAAGATGCAAATAGTGTGGAGCAAAAATTGTTAAATTGTTCGTCGATATAGAAAAAGACCACACCCTCCGCCCAAAATCATTCATTTCACGGTCCTTTCTCCACTTTTATGACTTGCTCTTGATGTGGTCGGAGGGGACACAGGTGCATTTGCGAGAAAGCCCTCCACTTGCCGCAGTGCAACGCCTTTGATTCAGATTCAGTTGCTTCAGATATTCTACAGGCTTTCATTAAGTGCCAAACGCAACTTATTATTTAGCTTTCTCAATTAAGCTCGATCATATCGTCGGGACAGTGACCGAACAAAGGATAGAAGGAGTAACGCGAAGGTTAGGAATTCACGTGAACCTTCATCGAAGCCTGAGCACCCGACATATCGTCCAGGTATGTTCGTACTACTGTTCACATTGGACATATTTTTCGTGTAATTGTATTGCTTTTCTCTTGGATGTAATATCGCAAATCAATGGATATACTTAGATGGAAGGCATGGTGGTGAAGACGAGAATGGAAAAGAAGAAGACAACGATCCGAGAAAAGAGCTTGTCGCAAAGCTGAAACGTTTCTTCGCTATTTCCTTGTTTGCTTATGGAGTGCTTTACCTACTCAGGTAGGAGCTAGTGTTTTAGCTTCATCTTCCATTCAAACAGCGACATTATTTGGTTGGCTTTGACATCCGTTGTTTTTTTTCGTTGCATTTTGGATTGTTCTAGTCCGAGATCGGATGGTCCTGCTGGAGTTGTAAATATAACATGGAGTGAGTTCGTTAGCAATTTATTGCCCACGGGTCAGGTATGATTGCATTCCATTACATGTCTGTAATGACTTCGTTTTCAGTACTTACTTGCAGATCCACAAAATTATTGTTTTTCCTGAAAGAGATGTAGCTTTTATATACACATACGCTGGGTCTAAAACAGCGTCAGGCGAACCAGTGGGTTTTTTTCGAGGCAGATCATGATTATGATATCTAGCATATGTAGAAGTGATTTTCTGTTTTTTTTTTCTAGATGGCGTCAATTTATCGTATGGGTATCCCAAGTGTTTCTCGGTTCGAAGCAGAGGTTCGTGCTGCTGAAAACGCAGTGAGGTTACCTCCAGAGCATTGGATACCTATTCAGTATCGGCGTATGGAATCAGTGTACGTGGTATATCCTTCTCACTGACGTGCGCTGCTCCGATGCTCTTTGTGATCTGGTTCAACCAGTATCTTTGCAGAAACCAGTGGATGACACTTATTTTAATCACTGGTCTCGCAATCGGAGCATTTATGTTGTTCAAGAAGTTCAAAGGATCATTCAATCTTTCTGATATGATGGTGGGTTAGTTCATTCAAGCACATAGAATGCGAATATTCAAAATTGGTAATTCCAGTCAAATATTACAAAGGGTAAATATACGGTCATTGATCCACATAGTCCGGAAGGAAAGAAGCAGCTAAAAATCAAATTCAAGGTTGGTCTCTTATTTTGTGGGTAACCATGTCTATCACATTCCAATTTTCTTCTTATTCGAGGTTTGTTTGGTCCTTTTGTAGGACGTTGCTGGATGTTTTGAAGCCAAACAAGAGATCAGTGAATTTGTTGACTACCTCAAAAATCCCAATAAATATACAGTAAGTTATTACCTTAAGTTTTTTCGGCGATGTGTTGCAGGTACATCTAGTTGAACCGGACGTTCCTTAGTTCGATGAGACTAGTTTTAGCTGCTGACTTGATTACGGTCTTGTTACAACTCAGCTTCTGGATGATGAGCATTAGTTTGAATTTTTGCAGAAATTGGGTGCAAAGCTACCTCGTGGTGCCTTGTTAACTGGCCCCCCTGGTTGTGGTAAGACGCTCATTGCAAAAGCACTTGCAGCCGAATCTACTGCGCCGTTCATCTCCATGAATGGTTCCGAGTTCGTTGAAGTTATTGGTGGTAAGTGGCTCGAATCCATCCCTATTAATTCCTATTTATTTTGAAAAGTGCTCAGGATTGGATCAGGTTCGCTTTTACTAATTTATTTATTTTGGATGCTAGTGTCTTCGTTTCTCGAGAAGTGTCGAATTTCGTGACGAAGTGCTTCTTTTTCTTTCGAGTGCGTATCTTGCTCTTTGGTTTTTAGGACTTGGTGCTTCCCGTATTCGTGGGCTGTTCAAAGAAGCACGCTCGAGAGCTCCTTGTATCATTTATATTGATGAGATTGATGCCATTGGAAAGAAGAGAAGTGAATCGAAAGCAGGTGGATTCGGAGGTGTGTCATTCACTATCCTTGCCCAAACCGCGAGTTCTATTTCCGAATTTATCACTGAATAAACTGTCGATTAGGTGGATCTAATGAAGAGGAGCAAACTCTAAATCAGTTGCTAGTCGAAATGGATGGAATGGGTAGTGGACAAGGAATTGTGGTGTTAGCCAGTACAAACCGACCAGATATCCTAGACAAAGTAAGGCGCTAGTACTCGCTTCAGTGTTCCTGCATTACTTGGAAGTGTTGTTTGTAATTGTTATTGTTCGTAATTTCGCCACAGATTGTTTTGGTCTGGTTCAGGCTCTATTGCGTCCTGGTCGATTCGATCGTCATATTAATATCGATTTGCCAACAGTGAGTGAGCGAAAAGAAATGTTTGATCTGTATCTGAGGAAAATCAAGCTCGATCATCCATATAGCAAATTTTCTCAGCGTCTGTCTCAGATGACTCCTGGTTTCACAGGTATTCAGTCGTGAAGTGTCATTATCTGATATTCTAGAGAAATGAGAATTCAAATTCCAGGTGCTGATATTTGCAACGTGGTCAATGAAGCTGCTATCCGAGCTGCATCAACCGGAAAGAATATTGTTTCAGTTAATGAGTTAGAATATGCACTGGACCGAGTGTTGGCAGGTAAATCGTGGCAGGACCATCTGTTCAGCTTTCCATAACGTTAACTTTTCGCTTAATCATCAATATTCTCAAAAGATTTATCTGAACGGGTGTAATTTGTTATTGTACACCGAATTACATAACGTGAAAATGTTTTAGGAGCTGAAAAACGGTCGCGATCGTTGATTGAGGAAGAGCGAGAGGTAGTTGCTTATCATGAGGCTGGCCATGCACTAGTGGGATGGTTGTTGCAACACACTGATGCTCTTTTAAAGGTGGGCTTTTCACAAGAATTTGCCAAGTGTTTTCAGTTACCGACCTGGATTGACTTTGATATTTTTTTGCTCGTAAGCCTTCAGGGTAATTTCCATTTCTTTATGGTATGAGAACAATTCATATCAGATCGTCTAATACCCAAACTTCTGAATGTGTGCTGGCACATAAGGGATTCAGGAGGAAGCACGACTAGCTCTTCAATTTCTTTCAGGTGACTATTATTCCTCGAACATCCGCAGCACTTGGCTTTGCGCAGTACAGTCCGAAGGAAAAGAAACTGTTCTCCAAGGAAGAGGTAATTTTTTGAGTTCATCCATACTTATAAATATTAATATTAGGACCGTATGTTTCAGTTGTTCGATCGAATGTGTATGATGTTGGGTGGTAGAGCAGCCGAAAACATTAAATTTGGGCGGATAACCACAGGAGCCGAAGATGACTTGAAGAAGGTGGCCAGTTCTTATTAAGCTGTCGTGGAAAGGCTCCTAGTACACAGATGCCTCTTTAGGTGACGAAGTCGGCGTATGCTCAAGTAAAGATTTACGGTATGAGTAGCGTAGTCGGTACGTTATCCTTCCCAAGTGATGACGATTTCCAGATCAAACCGTTCAGTAAGAAGTTTGGTCATATTATGGATCAGGTAAGAATGCTTACATGTTTCCCCTTGTTTCTATTATGTAAAAATTATTTTCTCAAATAACAGGCAAGGTTCACCAGTTTCGAGAGCCAATTATAAATTTCTCCTTTTTTCTAATTGGAAAATTTTTTTTATAAAGTAATAGGCTTGTTCACCAGCTCGAGAGTTAATTATGAAAGTACGGTCACTGGAAATTGATGTGCAGTCATGTTTTTTGTTTTAATGGCGATTTTGACAAGTTGCGTTTGTGACAATATGTTTTCTTTACAAAAATGACTGAATATTTATTTGGAGCTGTTCAGGCTACAGTTTTCTTATAACTACTTGTTGAGGAAGCATCAAGTTTGGTCGGGCAAGCTTATCGTAGGACAGAAGATCTGTTACGGAAAAATGCTGATAAGCTGGAGAAGGTATTTGAAGTTGTGCATAGAAAATTTCTATATCTTTACCATTGGCTTCAGATTGCGCAAGAACTGTTGAAGAGAGAAGTACTCAATTACGATGATGTGAAGAATCTCATTGGAACACCGCCGCATGGCGATAAGCACGTTATCGAATTGGTTGACAACGTTTTGCCGAAGGAGGCAACTAAGTTGTCAGGGTAAATAGTGCAAAAGATTATAAGATAAATATAGAAGTACACTTTCTTGACCGTACCATGATCTACTTTTGTTGCCGGACTTTGTTCTAATTGGAGTCGCATTTATGCTTCACGTTGGGCACGCGTTCCGGCTAAACGAATATTGGTTAAGTGGTGATGGCGATCCCGTAACCAGGTCAAGGAGTCAGGACCTCTAGTACTTTGCAAGTTTTGAGAATAGATCAACCTAGCCTCAAGCCGTCTTCCAAGAAGGGGTCATTGAGCAATTATCATGGCACTGCCACCCAATATCAAGTATACGATCGATCGACGATCTTTTTTCCAGGAAATCTGACAAAGAGTGATTGGCCCAAAACATTTTCCGCGATAGAGTTCCGTGGGCGTCTAGGACTCTTTGAAGAAAATTTCAAAATGTCTCATTCTGCTTCCTATGCGCACTTTCCCGATGTGCTGACTGGATGTGACTTGACCTCACTGAGGCGATGTGGGAACTAAGGAGGTGATAATATAGCGATTATTATGGTTATCACATTCACAAAAGTAAAGGATAAGGTTTTTGACGTTAATTAATCTCTTCTGCGGGATACGCCGCGCATTCTATTTCCATTCGGAATGGTGGTGACAGGTGAAGGCGATTTGCCCTATATAATGACATGCAGGGCCAGCCGATGTACATGTCAATGCTTTATCCTCCCGAACGAGTCTGTTACCAGTTCACCTAACTTGGAGTGGTGAAAGGCTTGTTCGACCTGGGCGCGCGTTGAAGCGCGATCTGATCTTCGTACCGCGAGAGTCACCTGTCACTACACCACTTTCGACCATCACAATGATAGAAGCACTAAATAGATACTTCGAATCATTTTTTAATGACCCGGTGGAATTCCTTTCCATTTCTTTGTCACAGCACTCTCTTGCGTACGAAGGGTTGCGTTCATACTTTGCGCTTGCTGGCGTGGCTGCGTTCACAGCCAGTGTGGCAGAGTAGCACGGAAGAGATGCAGAGGCAACGAGACAAAGTGGCTTAGGTGGAGACGCAGAGACTAGCAGCCACGCTGCCGCCTCCACCGCAAAGTATGAACACGGCTGAAGACATGCAAACAGATGAAAAACAAGACCGCTAAACCCAGCAACAGCCAGACAATTAGACGCACAGTCTGAGTGGTTTATATAATGGAGGGATTGATTTGCTTGAACGCGGAGGAGTGTACTTTCATTTTATAGCTTCTCCGGTTATTATAATGTGGCGTTATATTTGTATAATGCTGAGAACAAAACTATGTCTGCTTCTTGGTGCAGTTATCTCAGAAGCTGCTAGAGATAGAGGTATAGCTAATTACTCAAAAGTGCGCTAGTCTCTACATGTGGTTTTTATTGTTCTCAGAGAAAATATGTAATCCTGAGAACGTCACATATTGTCCGCTCGATTTCTTAAGTGAAGAAACCTTAGATGCTATGGAAAACTGCACAGTACTTGTCGGAGATTTGCTTCTTGACCGTTACGCAGGTTTGTTTATGTTTATCCTTATCACGTTGCCAAGGCAAACGTGATTTGATTAAGCAGCAATCCTGAGAAATAATCCAGCCTTGGTATACAATACAATAGAGAGTGTAAGTGTATCGTGACAAGGGTCACGTAAACCTCGAGGAACTAGGGAATAGTGTTTTCATCTGGTACTGTGGACATACTGGTAAGAGAATTCATAATTTTATAGAATTCGAAAGAGCAAAAGTCATTGATCTGATGCAAGAGTAGTACAGTGAACCAGCATACGTCAAAGAATTTACGATGTGCTTGCGGGATTGTCGTTGCCCAGATACTTACTCCAAGTGGAAGCCTGGGAATCCTTGAAAGCAAGAATCTCCCAGTATCTCACGCGCGCAGTTGATCTGCACCTTTTTCGGAGCGCTGATATCTAAGTTACCGCGTTACATCTCATGGCGTATCTTTTATCTGTGAATAGTCACCTCATGTTACTGTGAATGAAGTGTAGGGGCAGGATCAAGCGTGGTATCGAGGATCTTCAAAAAAATGTGGCCCTTGCCCCAAGAGAGGACCTTCATACGACTCCCTCTTCATTTTCCGATGTTTTTATGGTTTTCCGTCCACTTATTGTGAATCACTGAGAAAATTGAGAGCTTGAGAAGAAAAACTGAGATAAAACTTATGACAAAGTATGTTTGAGCACCTACAAAAGAACCTAGCAAAATTCAAAATTCATTCCCAAAAAATGCGTGGTGCCACTGGAATTAGGGGAGGAGCAGCGTACTGTGCTCTGCATCTCTAGCGCTATGGTAAGAGCGCAGAGAAGTCATAGCGTCAGCCGAATCGGGTTCAAAATTTGCAAAGAATCGATTTTAATGGAGCAAATTCGTGCTCTTTTTCTATCCTAAGTTGGCCTAAGTTTTGGGGAAGAGAATTCCCTTCCACTAGGCTCAAGCGAATACGCAAGGTGGTTGTTTATTCTAGCTGAAGCGAATTTCTGGTAATTATTAATGGAACTAATTTCTCAGTCAGCTAGCTGCATCTAGGTATGAAATAACCTTGAGAGTACCTATAAGCAGAAAATGGGCGTGACTTATGCCTTTGTCGAGTGGCCCCCCTAACCCCAGTAGCACCGAAAGCGCCACCGGTAAGGGATCATAGAAGAACTTAAACGGCAAAATGTGATATTGCTCTCCCCGGTGCGGTTGCGTCGCGGCTTTCGTACTGGAGCATATTATCTCCTTCAAGCGCGCTAATCTCCATGCCGCTAATCTGCTTTTAACTGGGAGTGGTAGTTTTCTTCGTTACCTTTCCATTTGCTGCTTATTGTAGTAATATCTTTTCTCCGTGCACTGTCTTTATAGTGTATTTTATGCAGGATTTGCCACTTTTCTATGAAGATGCGAATTCAGTTTCCACTACTCCTTGCGTTGTTTTCATTGATTGCGCGTGCGCTATCGAAATGCTTTTAGAAAATCTTTTATGTCAAGGGTCCTCTGAATGTTAAGACCTGTTATGTTGAGCGGTATTAGTTTTCTGATATGCCTTCATATTGTTGTTGCTTTAATTCAAGTTATCGGAACTAGCATAGATTTCCAGGTTTTTTAGAACTGAAGCTGCAGAGTGGTTTTTGTGTGATATTTTTATGTGATATTTGTTGAATTGATTTGATTTGTTGAACACGTTTCTTGATGAACAGTGGGGTCAAGTAAAGTCGGGGGAGGGGGAGACGCAAAATTTCCACCCACGTCAAAGCTTCTTTCCTCCCTAGGCTTAGGCTAAAGCAGATGAAACCTATGCTTTGACAGATGCTTTTTCATGTGAGGGGAGGGGATATCAATTTTAGCCTAAGCCTAGGGAGGGAAAGGAGCTTCGACGATGACGCAAGGTTGCGTCTCCTCCCCCTCCCCGGCTTTATTTGACCCGAACAGTGTTGACTATAGCAATAATAGATGTTAAACGACGATAGACATTCCACCTCAAGCAGGATCACATGGCATGGAAGATTAGCGCGACTGGGGGGATAATATGCTCCAGTACGAAAGCCGCAACGCGACCGCACCGGGGAGAGCAATGTCACATTTTGCCGTTTAAGTTCTTCTAGGGATCATGTGCTCATCTTCTGATAAAAGAGAAGGATGAAAGTAGGGGATAAGTAGATAGAAGATGGAGACACTAATAGACAGATAATAGGTAATATGGTAAAATAAATAAGGATAAAAGTCATACAATAACGATAGCAAATGAAGGGGGATAGAAGGTAAAAAAGTATTGTGAAGGGGCTAAAACTCACATGGAAGCCACATAGCGCGCTCCATTGCGATTGCAGCGCGTTATCTTTTACATGTAAATTTTGATACAGCATGTGTAAAGTACGACCTTTCGCCGTAGCAGCCTCTTCTCCATACTACTAAGCGTAATTTGTGTAATGGCATAAGTACAAGACACTGCAGCATAATTATTTGCTACCGCCCGTTCATATTGACTTGGCTGAACACTCCTGGGGGTTCAGGCTTAGCAGGTAAAGGTTTAACGCTCAAAGGAACAATGTAGTAGTGAGCTATAGCCATTCCCGACAAAGCGATTGGAGCAATCCATGCTATTGTATAGTTCAGTATAAATGTTGAAAGAAGAGCTATTAGGTTGTCCGGAAAGTTTTCAGACTAGTGTCGGAGAATATTGTATAGTTTTGGATTGGAGTATCCGTAAGGTGTGAAAGCTCGCGTACAGAAAAGTCAAGTCGAGCCCCACAGGTAGCGAGCACGAGCCGTTTATTCCATGTTTGTGGTCGACCTAAGCGTCGAGGCTCCTTGAGCGATTCGTCATCGTTGTCGAACTTGTGGTACCAGTAGAAGCACGTCGAGCAGGGAGCTGCCCTTCATTGTTTCCTGCAGAAGGCGATGGGCCTCGTTAGCGGATCGGCCGGAGCAGTATTATAGAAGCAGAATAGAGCATCTTCTCGTCATCCATTGCTAGGGCACTACTGGGAACAGGAGACGTTATGTCGCACATGCTGCTGACAGGTACATATACCGGACATGAAACAAAATCCCTCGAGTTAGGTCCGCTCACAACATCGGGTGACAAAGTTATGTTGCTTTGAACTCTGCCATGCATTTAGTCCGAAAACTTTCCTGACGACCTAAAAGTTCAAGGATGAGCAATGTTACACCTCAGTGGATTGATGTTACATCTTTATTTCAGATTCCTTACCTAATCTAGATTATCTATCCAACATAGTTTCACTTAAAGGAGCATTAATCGTCAGAGAACTCGTAACTCGTTCAGAACTCATGTTTCTGAATAATATTCGTTGCATAAACAATACAAAAGGTATCAGAACCTCAAAACGTTATGTTAAGCATCCGTTGAAAACGAATTTTTTAACAGGACCTGCTTTGATACTCTTTCAAAATAGAGATTTGATGAGCCTTGGCTTGAAGAATATTGAAGTGCTATCAGGAACAGAGTACGGACCAGGTTGACTTCTACTGTCAAATTATTTGTGATAGAAAACTGCCGCTCACATGCGCAGATAGAAGAGCAAAGTAGTCGGTGCGCTCCGAGTCATCCTTTACAGACACCGCCTCGGGTAAGGCAAAAGTGAGTACCGGGGAGATTTATTCTTACCAGTTCAAACAAACACTACGGCTTAGGAGAGGTTATGTGTGGCGAAACTCACACTGAAAAGGGACTCTTTTGGATCTCATCACGATCCAGTTCGCGCTGCTACGCATCCGCAGTGGGGCTTGCTTGTAGGTGACACATCGTTCGCAGTTGGCTGACTAAGCCCCTCGCCCGTCTGCATCTAGCCCACCGGCAAGTCATGCAGAGGGGTGCGGAAGGAAGATAGTTGTAGGTAGGGGCTCCTGTTTTTCGAGTTTTCCACCCTTTTTTCTTTTTTTCTCTACTGTTACACTGCTATGCACCCCCATTTCTGTAATTTCCGATTATTTCACAACCTATCAAGTTAACCCCTACTTGCAACTCCAGAGGCAGGGAGTGCAAAAATGTGGCTAGGGTATGAATATGAGTCATCTGAAGGAGAACTACGGCTCCAGGAGACAGTGTGTGCACAACTGGCGGTGACATACGTTGTGAGCTCCTGACAGGCAAACCCTCACTCGCTGTCACATCTTCCGACTGCGAGTCTACGAATTTCGACTCGAAGTGGCACACATATCTTTATGGAAAAGTCGATCAACGGTGGCAAGGTTGCCTGCTGCCCCCTCCCACTTCCCGAAACAGAATCGAGATGGCTCCAGCCGGTCTTTGACGGCGCCATATCTATACGAAAACGTGCGTCAAAGAGTTTAGTCAAAGGATACATTTTGCAGGTTCTTCGGCTTTCCCCTGTTTATTTCACAGTCATACAATTGAGCACCTTAGCCTCCATGTTCAACAGTCGAGCGAATTGTTCTCCCATTTTTAACCATAAAAGCAGCGAGTACGACAGTTCTAGCTGCTGAAAAGGGAGAGTGTGTCCATAGGAAAGCTAGGAGCCTAATCAACTGATGCACGACGAGTTCCAAGGGGCTTGACGTGGTTCTCTTCACTCCACGCCCACATCTCCCGTAATATAGCCATTGCATCTGGTTTCTTTTTATTTCCGCATCTCTTCCGTTTTCAACAAGGATAATTAACAATTAGCCCAAAAACAACCAATGCCTGTATTATTGCAATTTCTTGAAAACTGCGAAGCGTGATGGAAATCCGCCCGCAAGATGAAGGCCGTTATCGGAGGAAAGGCATTGAATACATGATGAGTACGAATTGCGATAATGGTAGGGAAGTCTATATCTGGCTCAAAGTGGGCGAAAGAGATGCAGTAGCTGCTCATTAGTCCCATGGAATTCTGTTGCTCCTTACCACTACCAGCTCTATTGCCCACTGCCAGACTACAAACACAAGTTTCGCTATTAAATACATAAATCAAGGAAGCAGTACAGAAAAGTGAAAGAATTCCAGTAATCGTAGCCGTGGGTGCTGACAATTATTTATTCTCCGTGGAGGAAAATGAACTGAGGAGGATTATTTACGCGTCCAGCAAAGATGGCACATATCATCCGGGCATCATAGAAATCATAGAAGCACCTGAAGGCAAGTGAATTTTGCCACGTTATTTTGGAAAATCTTGCCTTCCATTTGACTACTTTGTACCGGTACCATTTCACAGCTTAATAGTTCAGAATGCTTCCACATATGTCAGCTTTACTTGTATGATCAGATGCGAAGCTTTCTGCTCTGCATATGCCTATATTCTCATAGATACACTGGAACTGACATGTGGCGGCACATGAAGCGCATTTCCTTAGAGGAATTGCCCACAGGGATTTGAGTTCTTCTGTTAATGATATCTTTCTGCTGTTAACTTTTTAAGAGCCACATGCAAAGTTTCACGCAAGGTATGAGAATCAGGTTGTGATGCAGTTTTTGGATGTAACGTCCGAAGAGGCGGGGCTGTCCGTGGAAGAGGGGCCGCGAGCGCCTCAAGAGCAAAGGTGGCAGTTTTGTGGCCAGAAGCGTATTGCAGAAAACAATGGGTTCAGGTTCATAGGAAGAGGGTTCATACGCTACTCGGCGGAAATTCAAGCAAAGTGCTCCTCTTCCAACTTTCTATTTCTATTTTGGAACAAAGGGCATTCCTCGGTTTTTTTTTCGTGTTTCTGGTTATGTACTTTATTAGTACAGTGTTTTTGAAAGGAATCAAGATTATGGAATTCCCGTGGACGATTCCCGTAAGGTATAAGACGTCACCTAAGGCGTTGCACTCATTGCAGAGCCTTCCGAATCCATGAAAACGATTAGATGTTACCAAGTTGATGGTGTAGCAGAATTGAAGATTCAGCATAGACATAGTCCATAAAAAAGTAACATACCCATCGGTAATTCCTTCTGTTATCGCAGTGTGCAAGCTCTGGCTCTCTCATTTTAGTGGAACATACCTACTTTTCACAGAATGCTAAAGGGGAGACTGCGCGATGCACCGTCGCTACAGCAGCTGCGGCATGTTTGACAGTCGAATCACCTGCATTTGTATGCACCCATGCCGCTATTCACCTCGGCCTTCCATGACTTTCTGAAGAGCTGTTCAATTTAACCTTCAGGCTCTTAGTTTTACCTCCTAATGTATTATAGAAAATGAGCCCCCGCTGTCATGTTGAACTGAAACGCCGACTTCTTCAAGGGAATCGCGCACCAAAAAAAAAAGAGCTCTTCTGTTTTCCATACATCTATGTTGTATTCACGTAATAAGGGCAACATGCGATGTTTCACGCGAAAAAGTGGGAATGCGGCTAAAATACAGCTCCTCAAAGTGGTGTCGAATGGGCGGGCCTCAGTGCAAGTGCCCGCCCCTTCGCCCGCCGCGGTCGGAAACGTTTGATGGGATTGGAACGTTATGTAAACGTCATGTAAACTCTTGCTTTCTTCTATGCCCTAAAGTGCGCAGAGCAAGCGACCGTCTCTCACTATTTTTTCTCTGGCTCCTACTATCGATCTGCTAAAAAAAGGCTGAGATAATATGCAAAGGTGACTCTTACGTCAATTTTTTCAGATCAAGAAGATTCTATTTTTATGATAGAGTTCGTAGCACTTTCTATAATTAGTATTCTCATAATACTCTTCTGCCATTTTGTTCTCAAACTGCACATACCAAAAGATGGTACGCAAATTGAGTGTTGTTCAAATTTTCGACGCATTCAGAATAGTTAACTTAATAATTTCTGATCACAGCAAGAGGCTCAAGTGCTAAATCAACCGTCTCCGGGGCTAGTGGTACACGAACGTCAGTGACAAGCATCAAGGACACGCCATCTCCGCCGAAGACAACACAGCGTGCAGTGAAAGGAGAGCGGTCTTCACAAAGAAAGGCTTAGAACGTTAAAGTTCTTCATCACATATGTTAATATGGTATAACGTAATCAATTATCAAGAGTACTCTTGCCTTAAATTATATGAATGAATAAAGAGTGAATAAAGAGTATGTTAAGGTGGTTATGTGGTTTAGAAATGCTACGAAGCAGGTTTATCTTGTCGAAGTGTTCTGCACACCAAGTAGAGTAAAAGTAAAGGGAAAGCAGAGTGCCAACGACGCATATCACACCCAACCTCTTTCGGGGTGAGACGTCGGCATGCGGGGTCATCGAGACGATGAAATTTCACCGCTTCAAACTAACACAACTTTTAGATTTTCGCTTTTTGATGAGGACAATTTGAGATTTCCCTGAAGGAAATCAATTAAATGAAGAGGAATTCGCGCTATATCATCCGTGTGTAGTTTAGTGATTGGTCTCGCCTTAAGAATGCCTTTGATTTTTTGTGATAACTGAATTCATTTTGACAAAGCTTAACCTTTTACGTCCTACGAATTAGTGCTTTTTTTTTGACTGAGGTCACTGATCGTTTCCATACGCCGCCCATCCAAGGTGCGTGGGTTGAATATACATGTTATCCTTTTGCAAGCGCAATATGACATAAGGAAATGTCCTGTTGCTTCAATATTTCCAAACATCGTGGCTATTTTGTTGGCTATGTTTGAAAATCGCACAGGAGTCAGCGCGCACTGATTTTGGAACGCCTTTTCTCAATACAAATCACACAAAAGTGTTGGAAAATGCACCTGTTGATAGGTTTTACACAACTTCGAGATGTTAAGCGAATATAGATGCTCACGTACATTTTTTTCATTTTTTATCGATTGAATGGACCCATCAAGTCGCAGCTTTGAAACAGTTTCAACACAATGACTCGGTGTTTATATAAATTTGGCATTCTTGGTGCAGCCAAAGGTAAACCGTGGTATCTTCTACGAGTCAGGCAGTTTTTGAGATGCTCCTTGACGCATTTGGAAGACGTGGTATCTAGGCTTGCTGTGAGCATTTTCTCTATGAATTTTATGCACGAATGGGATTGAGTTTTGATTTGGTGGGAATGTAGATGGGCGATTCAGTGTCTGAGGAACTGCCACATTTTGTAAACGTGATTGACGCCTAATTACAATGCCTCATTTTGAATGGAATTTTGTCTGGAAATTCTTCTGTAATACTTTTGTACTCTCATGACGTTGCTCTTAGAGATGCATAATTTGTTCTGCTAGATAAAGGTCAACGGATGATATTTCTTCAGTTACGCTAAAGCTTGTTATGGTTGTTAGCTTCATTTTAGGATCACGTTTTCTGTTTGTTAATGACGTCTAGTCTGACAATGCTTTGACTACTATGCATACTACTCACTGCACTCCGAACTCGAGAATCTCTCAAGATCAGAGCGGAGTCTCTTTACTCGGTTAGACACTAGTTAGTCCTCTTTTGGAATTCGCTGAATGACATCAATTGAGCCTGAAATGTTTTCTCTAAGGTTCATAGCAATCTAGGCGAACAATTGCCTGAAATCCTTGTTTTTGTAAGGCCTCTTCCGCTGACTCGGCCTGTAGGAAAATGTTATCAACATACGGTTGTCGGCAATTTTATTGGCTACTTCCGTGTATGCTGCTAAGAAAAGCCGAATAAGCCATGTTCAGAGCGCTTGGGGACGCAGTCACTTCTAATAAGAATCTCTTAAATTCGTAAAGGACGAGATTGTCCTTTGTGGGAGGTAGCTTTACGTCTTTCAATTATAAGGATTGGCATAACTCTTTGTGTAAACCTATTGAGCCGATCTGCGTGAATGCAGCTTCTATGTCGCAAATAAAAATAATTTTGCCGGTTCTGATGTCAGCAAGATGTCATGGATTGTATTGACAAATTCCCCTGTGGATTACATTGTTCGAAGAAAGTCTTTCCTTTCCTTCGAAAGGATCCGCAGTGGTGTCTTTTTTGTCGGTTCCCATGTACAAGAATAAGGCATGTGATACGTCCCCAGTACTATCTCTTTCAGTAGAGGGGAAGACTCCTGTCATTCCATTTTGATGCTATTTCTGAAGTAACAATACCACAATGCTATGCTGAGGATTTTACAACAAAGGGTTTAGGAGTAATTCCACTTCTTTGAATGCTATAGGATAGTTGTCTTCACGCCCTGCGATGTTCTGTTCCAGTAGGAACGGTGCTAACCAGAGCTGCATCGACAGATATTCTCTTAGAATACTGCTCGAGATTCGTATGCCTTCTCGTCTGAAAGATACTCTTCACTGTGATTCTGAGGTCTTCTGACTCTGGCTTTTTTGAAAAGTTCCCTTCTCAGTAGCTCAAATACTGCAGTTAGCACGTAACGTAAGCGATTTTCTGTTTTTTCTATAGGAATTGTTCCTCTATCGAATATGATGGGCCCAAAAACGGTATTTGATATCGGAGGTAGGGTTTCTCATACAGTATGATAGACTGGCTACTATCTCATGAAAATAATCTGGTCCTACGAGTACATGCGGCGTCTGCGGATGTTGCGGATGTTGCGGATGTGCGGATGTTCTCCGCGGAACCTTGGGTTGGCTAGGAATATTTTATTCCTTTCAGGAATGTTATGTCGAAAGAAGTTAAATTAACCAGAAAAACCATCCATTATAATTGGTCTTGTATGGGAATTGAGCTCCATTGCTTCTTCGGAAGCTGTTCCGTTTGTGACCTTTAGGCGTGTCTCTTGAATTTTTCGAAATGGCCACCGATGCGAAGCATTATTCATATTTCTGTTATCTGCCTTGATAGCCCTAGACTCAGGGTCAGAAACTCTTGGATAACCGTCCTTTATGCTCCTCAATCAAAGAAGAACGGAATTTTTTGGTATTCACCTTTTCTGTGGTTCCATATATTACCCTCACCCGTAATTAAGATCAGATGTGAGATCGTCTGTTTTTAAAGCATTTTAAAGTATGTATTGTTCGCGATGAAACTTACGTTTTTAACGTCCTTCGGTACTCCTTCGGTTAAAGAGTCTTTGATGGTTTTTGTTATTCCCATCTTGATTATTACTTTATTGAAGAGCGTTGGTCTGTTTTGATTCCTAGTATTCTCTCGACGGGTGCTTGCATTACCTTTGTAGCATACAGGGCGCGGTGTTTTTGCCCAGATTGTGCACGATCCTGCTTCTGGCAATCAGAGCTGTTATGGTCGGAATAACAACATTTCCAAGATCTATTTAGATCTCTGAGAAATTTTTTCTCATCTGCCTTATGTTAATAGCTTGACCGGCATGCCATCAACAAATTTCCGTCCTTGTGGCAATGAAGACACCCTTCATCAAAGTGGATTGCGAATTGATAAACTCATCCTTTGGAGCGGTGATCTTCTGTTACTTATGAGGTCCTCACCTAGTTGATTGCATGGCGCTTTTCTTGATATCAATGCGAGGTTGATTCTGAGAAAACTCTGCGAGGATGGTTTCTGACCACCTTGTATATTTCAAGCTTCATATAAAAATGACACCATTTGCCTTATTAAAATCGGATTTCTTCGAAGACAACAGCCTGCTGTCAGCGAAATCACTAGCCTCCTTCATGTCCTCAAGTTCCTGCGCAATTGTGATCTATTTGCAGGATGGTCGCAGTGAGTTTCTCTTAAAGTTGGAATAATCGACCCATAGTTTTGTGACAGGGGTTGTAATACTTGTATGGCTGTTTTAGTTTTCCATCTAACACTTTCTCTTAGGAGTATATTTTTCCCATGAAACAAGTTCCTACTTTTTTATGAAGTAACGTTAGGAGTATGGTTCAATACTCTGGAAGTTCCTCTGACTAACTAAAAATTTGCTTATCGAAGCTTGTGGAAAATTTTTGAAGTCGAACCTCTTCCAATCGAGAAAGCGCTCTGTTGCTCCATGGTTGATTCCTTATAACGGGGCTATCGCAAAGGGTGTGTGGCGTTATGTCGACTTTTGATTCTGCGGCACCGTACTCGCGGCGTCATCAGCGCGAGTTGCCGCAGCCGCTTTCAAGGCACTACCACAGTACAAAACCCTTCTGCTCAGAACGCAATGGGCCTGCACTGCAGAAGTCCTTCGACGGAATGGCTCTCAAGTACTTCAAACTTCGGAACAGAATAAGCTGCTATAGTGACAAAGGGAGCATTTTGTTGAAAGTTGCTCGCCTAAGCATTTCTCAGAGTCAATAAGCACACTCAAACTTACATCTATTTGTGCCGGGTGATCAAAACCTTCTTCATGTTGTGGGTGCAAAGAGAACAAGGGTTACTAGAACAAAGGTTGCTGGCCGCGATGAAGATATAATCGTATAATCATTTGTCACCACCTTTGTATCCATGGAACCATCGTGAGACAGTATCAACGTGAACCCCACCCTGTGCCTCCACTGACACTGGCTGTCAAACGATCACAATCGTTATTCCATCCAATATGCGCCTGCGCATCACAAGGAAATGGAGCAGCTGTTCCACTTCTTTGTGATCAATTCAATATCAATAAGACGAAGTTCAATACATAGAGATGCAATTTTACGAGAGGAAGAGAAAAAAATTCTGGAGATGAGCGGGAGGCCGTTGAGATGCCGTGATGAATATATGTGCATTATATAGTGTTTGGAAAAGTATGATGAAGTGCACAAGTCATAAGAAAACATTACAGTTGCTTTGCGAAGCTATGGTTGAAAAAAGTGCTGCTGAACATGAATGATAGACGATAATCGGAAACAGTGGACATGTTTTTCGTAGAAGAACTTCCGAAGAGATAGCCTGTGACGAAGCGCGAAGCTTAAGAGGCGTGCCTTCCAACTTATTTACTGGAAACTGGTTTGGATGCGTTCTGTCATACAATTTCTGAACCGGAGAGGCTGCTGATTCCCTCGGTAAATGCAATGACTGGATAGAAAATCATAGAAATACCGAAAAATTAAGAGAAGGACGTATGGATACTCCCTTTCTGGCGGATAGTTGTATTTTCTGGAATTTTCCCTTTACGCTACGTGCACCCTGCTCTCGATAGCTGGCTAGCTGTGGAAGGGGGGGGGGGGCAGTATTTAGAGCTGGGTGGCTCAGCTGGCACTGTCATGTGCATCCCTTTGCCAGTGGTGCAGAAAGCGCCAAACAAGTCCTCGAGGACGGTCAATGGTAGGTCTCATTTCTTGGATTTTTTCATTCAGTTCTTTCCCTGCTGTTTTACTGCTCTGTTTTTTTCACGTATTCCACAATATGTAAAAATCACCACAAATTCGTTTTCAAGAGGGCAAACTCTCCGGCGGTCAAAGTAACGAACAATCCGAGAAAATTAAGAAGATACCACGAAGATTAAATACTGGCGGGATTGAAGAGCTAGATCAACCTCGAAATGCTTGAAATGCTTGTAACATCTATAGCGAATTTTGATATTGAATATTAAAATTGTGCATAGGAGAGAACAGATTTTGTAGTGATTTTGTTTGTGATGATTAGCACAGAACTAGTCGTCATACTGACTTGAACTTGTATTATATTTCCTACTACATAGTTGGGAAAGGGAGCAGCAGTTTGCCGTCTTCTAGGTGGAGGGCAAAATACAGGACTCATTTGATATCCAGGGAACTAACGATGGAGCCTATTTAGCACTATTCCACTCCTTAGTTCGTTATCCATTCTCGTTCTCCTACGCGAGTACCTATAGTTTCGTTGGACATCGATCATTTGGTTATACATAGCTTTAGTTTGGAGTTTTCATCAGAAATTTCTTCACCAAGACCGTTGATCGAGCGATTGATGGTCGTTTAGGCATAAAATTTTTTCACTGTAAGTTTATCCACCCTTACTTTCCCCACCCTTTTTTCTCGCATCACTGTAGAACCAAACGGGAACGCCTTGTAGTACGCACCACCAGATAAGTTACACATTACTAGGCAGATCTCCGACTTAAGCTGTATTCAGTTCAATATAGTCGGGACATTCCCGCACTTCCATAATCTTTTAGGTCCTAAGACCATAAGGACAAGAGTTACAATAGTTGGCACAACTTATTCAGAACGCGCTGCGCCCATTGCGCACGGATTTTTATCTACCAAAATTTGCTGCTGATCTAAATGTATTTCTCCGATGTTTCAGAAGTTAGGTAATGAATTAAAAGCGTACGGACTGCCAGGCGAGCTCTGCTTACATCAAGTTTGTCTTGGACGCACGCGCACCCAATTACAACTGATTGTACTTCCCAATTTGATCTCCATTTAGTACTGATCTGACAAGTAAGCACGTCAGGCTGACTATACATGGTAGGATGTTAAACGAAAGAGCAGAAGATGAAATGTGGAATACTTACTTTTATGCAATTATCTGAGATGAGTCTCACTTCCACTGTATGTTCCACATCATTTGCCACAAGGCATTGTCTGCAGAAAGCTGCATATGTACTGCATCAGAGCATAGTATCTTCGAAACCGTAGGTGCAGATGTTTTTCACAGTCAAATATGGACCATAATCCTAAGTGAAATATGAAGATTAAATATTTTATTTGAACATTCTGCAATACAATTTCTCTAGCAAAACATACCGTAGTTCGCCACGTTGTTGGTCGCATCACTACATTTTCTTGAGATTGTACCGTACCACGACAGTAACCTTATCTTCAGCTCAAGGTGATAGTACATAACCAGTGATTGGTAAATAACTATAACCTTTCATCACTTTCAAAATGAGTGCCTCTAAGTAATCAACACATTCATGTCGTTTTAGACGAATTGTTTGCCCTGATACAGTTCTCGTTGGCAACATAAAAAAGGCTGCAAAAGTAGGAAGGCCTACGATCTTTTGTGGGCTGTCCCAGATGAACACCAGTGTATGTGCTTTTTGAACTTTTCCAGAAGAGTGCTGATTTTCGCCTCTGTGGAATAGTGAAAAATGAAAAGCGACAAAAGTACGCGCTGAAATGCAGGGAAACCAAAAACATGAACTTGAAACCAGTATACCATGATGTTGTCTTCCACGGCTCCCTCGTTCATGTTGGGCCAGGTGATAGAGGAAGAGCAACCGAAATTCATCTCAAGAAATCGTTATTTCCTCTGCAAAACTAGATATTGCAGTAATCTATTATAGAAGAACTGTTAAGCAGTGCTCTCTCTCCATGAACTAACAGGTCCCCTGAAGCGTCCAGAATATTTGGGCAGAGATGTTGTAGAAGTTGTCCCACAGATATCTAATTTTCCGTTCATCAGGGTTTGAAAAACATCCTGCTCCAACTTAACAACAACAGTAATTTCTCTAGAGAGCGAGAATTTTCTCATGGTTTCTCATGACATGCTCTGTCAACACTGTTCGTATGTTATAATTACCTCAGGGCCTAATCAACATAATCATAGCACTTCTGCAGTAGATGAACATCAACACGCACAAATCACTTGTATCACCTATCGTCTCGTTGCTCATTGGGTCTCGAGCGGGCTGGCGCTGGCTCCAGAAGCACATAGCCTATCCTTTCCTTTGCGCAGAGCTTTTGTTAAGAAGTCTGACCATAAGGCCTACGGTCGTCCAAGTGTTTGTTTGACGTCCCAAGAGATTCAGTCGATAAACGCTCTGGTTTAACAGCCATTGCGATATCGCATGACGTGTTCCCCATCGGATCTTCGACTCGTTGGTAACGGCGACGTCCCTGATTTCGATCGTCGACGGAGCTCGAAGCTTGGGTTTCCTTCTCCACTTGCATGTATCAAGATACTCCGAGCATCATTCTTTCGAAGGCATGTTGTATGACGTTGTTCGCATTCTCCTCCTGCTCACGTACAGTCCATCCCTGAGGCGTATGTCACGGCAGGAAGGACAGCGAAATTGAAGAGATCGGCGCGAAGCCAGATGTTGTTCGTCCTTCACTATTTCCTCGATGGTCTCCTGGATGATTTCCTAAAAGCTCCTAAAGCCTCTCTTTTCCTCCCGCTCAGCTCTAGTGCTGTGTCCTTCATCATGATGACATTTCGACTCGGTACACATGGCTGAGGCATTCAGTTATGTCCGCCGTTGAGCGTGAATGGGACATCAGACACTAATCTTCCTCATGAACATCTCTTTCGTTTGATTAAGTTGTAAGCCGATTTTTCCGAATTCGCATTAGAAAAGAGTTGGCATCCACGCGCAAGTAATTATAACCTACTTATTCTCCTCTTGCATCATATCCACAAGCCTTTTCCGACTGAGTACCGTGATAGTTGCAAAGTCACATTTCACGACTTGGCCCTATTTACCCAAAGCAACCCCACCACCTCACCAACCGATGCGGTCGAGGAGGTGAATTTCGGAGAGCCTTTCGATTTGGCTGCTAATTCCAGCTCTGGGTTGATCAACCCGTAGAACACGAATATGACACTCGCTTGGCACGAAACCGCCTGCTCTCGAGCGATAGGCGACGGCGCAAAAATGGTGTGGATCATCAAACTTTCAAAAAACGGTCCGAAAGGGTAGTATGACCTCCTGTATAAGATTATCACAATTGTTCGGCACGAAACCGCTTGTCGCCCCTGAATACGCTGATTGAGCGCGGGCTGTACTCCCACAAAGCATTCTGTTATGCTCTTCATGGTATTCTGATTATGCTCAAAGTGGGTGCGATATTCTTAATCAAGAGGTCAAACTACCCATTGGAACAAATTTCGGACGAATCGTTCCGTACAACTGCGATACTTTTACTGAGGATTTCAAACTACCCCCTGGGGACAATATGTATGAAATGTTTTGTCACGATTTGTCGAAAGTATTAAATCCTGATAATGAAGTAGTAATTAAAGAGAAATTTTTTGGGTTGTCTTGTAACTAAAAGTTTGTTTGGCTTCCATTTTGCACCCATCCTTAGACGGAAACCAAACTGTGAATATCTTTCCTTTGTGCTCTTCAGTAAGGGAAGGGAGAACGAACAACATTATTAGTGCGTATATTTACATAAAAACCATTTATTTCTTGAATGAAAGCTTTGGGATGTTTTATTAATATTTGATTGAAAGATTATGCATTTTTAAAACCTATGTTCACCTATGTTCGATGATTATGTGGCAATAGCTTGTACAAATCAATTACTCAAGGCTACCTATTTTTATCGACTTTAGATTAGATTATCTTCGCTGTCCTTTTTTTCCCTGTCAATTTGCTTGATCAGTTGAGCAGGGGATTTCATCAGAATAGATGGACTTCATATAATCCTTATCATCTTCATTGCATTTTCAATTTTTAGAAGAGTTTGGTGATGTTTAATGAGTGAGCTGTATTCAAATGTATAATCGAAATCGGGGTGGAAGTAGTGTAGTGCCTGCACGCGCTCCCAATTCATGGTACGAGGATAAAATCACGCATTAATTACTGCTCAGGCCAACTAGCCTTCCATCCATCCTGGGTAGGTGAAATGGTACAGACTCGCCGGGGAGGGGGGAGGGACGAAAGCACTGACTTGTACATCAGCTGGCTCCCGCAAGTCATGTGTAGGGCGAATCTCGTTCACCTTCCACTACTATTCTGGAGGGGACTAGAATACGCGGTGTATCTCACAGAAGGGATTGATTAAGGTTGAACCTTTAGGGACCTTCATCCTTTCAGCAGGCACGATTGGCTGCGTTCATAGGCAAAGAAGAGTGGTACAGGGTGGGGTGCAGAGAAGACGCAGGGAACGAGGAAGTGTGGCGAAGGCAGGGACGCTGATACAACATGCAGCATGCTCTGCGGTTGACACCGCAGAGCATGAATGCGGCTTATCCTTTCACCAGTCGGCTTGGCCGGCTGACGCCGGCCAATCCGACTGGTCCGGGCCGGCTTCGCCGGCCCCGGAAGGCCGCCTTCGGCGGCTTGGAGGGGGGAGGGGACGGCTTCGCCGGCCCCGGAAGGCCGCCTTCGGCGGCCTGGGGGGGGGGGGGCCGGCTGGGCCGGCCTTACAGGGGGCGACTCTCGGCTCGCCGCTTACGCGGCGAGCCGATTTTCGCGGCTGTTGGGGCATATCTACCCTTCAGCAAAGCCGGCACAATTCTACCATCACTCGTTCAATAAATGGGGGTTCCTCTGCTGCGTTTGTACCTAAGGGTAAGATTGTGATGTAAGAGGAAGAAGTCGGTATTGGTATGTGATGCTTTTATTTTTATGTTTCAATCAATAACGATGATTCATTAGTATTTTTGCTGAAATGTAACGACCTTATCCCAACATCTCCCTACGTCTGGTTAGATCTATTTCAAATGATTATCATACATTTTAGCGCGCGCCCCGCCGATTCATGTGTGTGCCTTATGATTCATTAGTATTTTTGCTGAAATGTAATGACCTTATCCCAACATCTCCCTACGTCTGGTTAGATCTATTTCAGATGATTATCATACAATTTAGCGCGCGCCCTGCCGAAATGGGCGGAGCGTAACATTGTTCATGTGTGTGCCTTATGACCTTATTATTCCAGCTTCTCCTTGCGTCTGGGCTCTTTTGGAACCGAATTATATTATCACACTTTTAGCGCGCGCCCCGCCCACAGTGGGCGGAGCGTAACATTGTCCATGTGTGTGCTTTATGACCTTATTATTCCAGCTTCTCCTTGCGTCTGGGCTCTTTTGGAACCGAATTATATTATCACGTTTTTAGCGCGCGCCCCGCCCACAGTTAGCGGAGCGTACTATGTCTATGTGTGTGCCTTATTACCTTACTATTCCAACTTCTCCTTGCTTCTGGGCTCTTTTGGAACCGAATTAGATCAATTTCAGATGATCATCACATTTTTAGCGCGCGCCCCGCTCACAGTGGGCGGAGCGTAACATTGTCTTCACCGTTGATGTCCCCTTACTACCCCCTATATATCACTTTAAAAATTCAGTGTCCCAGCTTTGCTGCGACGCGAGATTTGATTTTCCCCCCATTCGCCTTCCGAGGCTCCTTATCAGCCCTTATCAGTTGCTATCACTTCCGTTCCCTCACCCTTGATGTCCCCTTACTACCCCCTATATCACTTTAAAAATTCAGTGTCCCAGCTTTGCTGCGACGCGAGATTTGATTTTCCCCCATTCGCCTTCCGAGGCTCCTTATCAGCCCTTATCAGTTGCTATCACTTCCGTTCCCTCACCGCTGATGTCCCCTTACTACCCCCTATATCACTTTAAAAATTCAGTGTCCCAACTTTGCTGCGACGCGAGATATGATTTTCCCCCCATTCGCCTTCCGAGGCTCCTTATCAGCCCTTATCAGTTGCTATCACTTCCGTTCCCTCACCGTTGATGTCCCCTTACTACCCCCTATATCACTTTAAAAATTCAGTGTCCCAACTTTGCTGCGACGCGAGATTTGATTTTCCCCCATTCGCCTTCCGAGGCTCCTTATCAGCCCTTATCAGTTGCTATCACCTCCGTTTCCTCACCGTTGATGTCCCCTTACTACCCCCTATATCACTTTAAAAATTCAGGGTCCCAACTTTGCTGCGACGCGAGATATGATTTTCCCCCCATTCGCCTTCCGAGGCTCCTTATCAGCCCTTATCAGTTGCTATCACTTCCGATTCCTCACCGTTGATGTCCCCTTACTACCCCCTATATCACTTTAAAAATTCAGAGTCCCAGCTTTGCTGCGACGCGAGACATAAATTCCCCCCTATTCACCTTCCGAGGCTCCTTATCAGCCCTTATCAGTTGCTATCACTTCCGATTCCTCACCATTGATGTTCCCTTACTACCCCCTATATCACTTTAAAAATTCAGGGTCCCAGCTCTACTGCGACGCGAGATATGAATTTCGTGACAGACAGACAGACAGAGAGACGGACAGACAGATTAAGCCGATTATATACAGGGGGTGCCAAAAAAAAAAAGTAATTTTGCCCACGGCTCACATCTGCCAATTTTACAAAACGTAGGGAAACGAAAGAGATAAAGGTATTGGGGCAAAACATTCCCGAAATGTTCCTCTAAAAGCAGGAACAAGCTGTGGCTCCTCACGTTCATGTTCATAAAAATATGGAGGTTTCATTCGGCGCAGTCGGGCTTCGGAGTACCTACATTTAAAAATTCGCTAAAAACATTGGAGCCAAGCTCCGTGGTAGGTCTTTTGTGGGAAGCTTCCTGAGGGTTGGCCCTTCGGTTCTTGGAAGTCACAGAGCCCCTGCTGCTTGGACAAGGCTGCTATGATCCAAAGTATCATTTTCATGCCTCAAATCCGCCTCCGGAGGGGTTTCAGTGGTAGGGGAACGTTTTGGCTCTTGGAAACGAAGGGCGCTGGGAACCCGGGAAAAACGCAGTGTTAAAGAACACCATCCGGTATGAATCCCCTTAGGTACCCAGACTGAACGGACGTCAGCAAGGTTGTAAAGAGGGCGAAGAAATTTCGGATTTTGCCTGTTGAGGTGATACATCTTGTTCAGTCTTTCCTTGCTCCCGTTCCTGCTCGTGCAGGAGGCTGCCACGCAGTATAGTGATAGAGTTAGGTCTGCTCTTGATTCTGGGTATGAGAATACCTCAATAGAATTTACTGTAGTTTGGCTAAATGGGGTCGAAAGTGGAGGAGACAAAATTACTTTTTTTTTTTGGCACCCCCTGTATAGTAGTGATCCTTTATTCTCGGAGTCGTGCTCGTTAGTAGGATTATTGCTATTGTTATTGTTTTCACTGCCTCTCTGTCTAATACCTCGTCCGAGTGAGTCACTGTGCTCGGCTGACATCGCTTCCCTACTATTATCCGAGACTCGTAAACGACGACGTGTCATATTCATCAAGAGAAGCATTTTTTTCCTTTCTGCCGATTTTTGTCTTTTTCCAACTTAAAGTAGCTTCCCTCTTATTTACAACGTATTCTAACCGATTACTCTCGAGAACGCTTGAAAAAGCTCGCTCAAAAACTCGCTGTGAAGAAAGTCATCCATCTCTGCTGTGGCACTTGCATCTCGAACTGAACGACTCATCTCTAGCTTGCCTGTTTGCTCCGTTCTCAGCACTTTTCAGTACTTTATTTTTATCTTTCTTGTTTCTGTTGATATGTTGGAAGGAGAGCATTAACTAGAACATCACTGGTAGAGAAGTCTTGGGGGAGAGATAAGGGGAAGAGAGGAGGTGTGGCCGGACCGCACCCTCACCCCCCTCCCGCTGCATTGCCATTAACGGCTTTCCGCTAGGCAATGCAGCGATGGTGGACTGCGATCTTAAGAACTTCAATTTGTTCATTTACTCGCAAAACTAATTTCAATGAGCGATTGCAATAATGATTAAACACGTCTCTAATTCTTAATATTGCGTTTGTACCGTTTTGTCGGCTGAGGCCGTTGATGCGCGGGAACTCGCTTATCATTATGTATGTAATTAGATTTTCGTGATTTTCCAGCTTTATTAGCCTCCACCCCGCCTATTCGATGAAAATGACATGCGATGAAACTGTGGAGTTGATTCAAAATAAATCGTTTCTGCTTACTATATTTGCACAGCTTCTTGCAAGTTTCATATCGGTTGTTTTGAGTATACCAGTTGCATTGAAATGCCGACAATTATATTTTCACATAAACACTAGGGCAAGTTGAATTTTTTCCATTCGAACTATTTCACCCTATTAGAGTGCGAGCTTGGGAAGGGAATGTGAGTTGGTCGGATCTACCACTTAGGGATGGACTAAACACATTGCACACACACACAGCGTGCCACCATTTGAGTACCATGTTCTATCACGGATCGCTCCGACCTACCTTCAGCACGCTCCATGGGTACGAGTATGCAGAAATTGCATGAGCAAATTTTCTTTTTTTTTTGGAAATTTTAGTCTATACTTAGAACAAACGCTCCAAGGTTTTCAATAATTTCAGATTTTGTTCATGGCTATGCTATATCTCTACATATTCAACTCATTTCTCGTGATCGCCTTGCAAGTAAGTCACTTTCCTCGATTATTTCGAAAAAAAAAGAATTTTCGTTCAATTAATCATTTGATGACAAGTACTGTTCGGAGAGAAATTATTTGGAGCACTACTTTCGATCTCTGTTGCGCTAACACGCTTTGAATTGATTAGTGATTTGCAAAGTGACTAACTATGGTTTTTTCGGTATAGTGGATGGAGGTGGGCATCAGGACGCTGGAAGCGGGTCACGCGCAACACGAATCGCACTAGAGCGTGTGATGACTACCTTGTGAATTGTAGACGTGAATTGATCTGGTCCCAGTGGAGTGTCCTAACCCCATCATCTCCATAGAGGTCTCATTCTCACGGATGTACCTCGGAAATCCTATGTCGATAATTTTTATATGAACACATAATTGTTACCCACTAAGCTACTTGCGACTCTACCGACTATCTCAGCGCTGGCGTCATGGTTTTTACCTCTAACCTTTCACAGTTTCGAACACAATTAGCACGCATAAAGTAGAGAGCATCAAATGGCTTTGCTCCGTAAATAGATGTTCTGACTTCTATGTTACTTATGTTTGGGGCTTATTGCTGGGTATTTTGAGTTTCCATCAATATTGCTCTCGGGTGTGAGAAATAAAAAAAAATTTTCGGCACTATTTACCCAAAGCCGAAGCCCGCTCGTACCTTGATAAAGTAGAGGAGGTGATTGTCGGGACAATTCCGATTTGGCTAGAACTCAAACCCAACTATAATTCGACCCGTAAGACGCGAATACGACGCGCCGTAGGCGGCGGAGCCAAATGGGACTCATCCTCAAATTTCTGTGGTGTGCGGGCACGTGGTGCGCAGGCGCCACACAAACTGAGTGTCACATCAGCGTTTCACGGTCCGAATTGCCCCCGCGTGCAAAGTCCCAGCCAAGAAGTTCCCCGAAATCCACCTCAAACTGCATCGAAATTGGTATTGGTGGTTGCCTTAGGTGAATGGTGCAAATTTACAGTTTATTTCCAGACAACCCATCTGATTCAATATTTCACGTTCGATCCGTGCCACATAGGTCTCTCGCCAATTCTCTGTTATTCCCTGCGCTATCCTATAGCTAGTTGTATGGTGTCATTTGTTGCACTTCATGTGAGTTTTTATAAGCATACACCAACCGTTGAGCGTTAGCATTCCCAAAAAAGCTAGTCTTTGTAGATCGACCTGAAATCAGAAACTCCTTTTACCACATGTCCCTATGTCTCAATGACTAATACCTAGGTTTCTATGGTTGTCGAAAGAGGTGTGGCATTGTGGAAGCGGCGATGCTACGAAACTTACGGGCCGCAGTTTGCGAAAGTTGCAATTGTTGTCTCCGTAAGTTTCGTGTTTATTTACTGACAGAATAGCACATTGTAAAGTTGTCTAACCATGCCTCGATATCCTTGCGAGCGCTGAATTAATTGCACAACATCTTGCCTTGAAAGGGGATGAACGTCCTCTCTATGCTTTCTAGGCTCTGAAATAGAGGGTTATAAAAGCTCAAATTCAAGAAAAACGTTTTCGACAAACGTGAACAGTGGGCCACGGAGCCCTCTCTGAAGTCGGAGACGGTGGCAGGACATAGCATCTTCGGTGAACGTCCTTATATAAACTCCCGGGAAAGTGTGTCATATTTTTTTTATTTATATAATTTCCTTCAACCTGGAGCCCCTAACTGGTAATCTCCCAAGTATAATAATACTCTTGACGACTTGCCGTCCATTTGTTCTACGCTTCCGTCTCGGATTTGAAAGCTGCCGAGGCCAATTTGAATGAAATGTGTAAGGGCGTTACCGTATCATCGGACAACCTCCTCTGTTATCAATGCTTTGAGGCTGAAAATTGCGGTCTCAAAAAGATAGTGATGTTAGAGCTGTCCATCTCGTGGAGTGCTCCATGAGGATGCTACGATAAGTGTCAGTCTTCATGGGCAACAGCCATGTGGCCAACGGCAAATGTGGGAGAATTCGTTAGCGAAATCAACTTTAAGCATGACAATGCTTGACTGCCTTCAGGGAAAGATTGACCCGGATCTCATCATGCATATTAGGTGGGTAGTCCTTCCCAGCACCCGCATAGCCTGAACATCACTCCGTCAGAAACAGGATGCCGTGTTTCTCTACGGAATAAAGTCGCTTGCCTTCAAATAAATAACAAAACATTTCCGCCAACCAGAAGTTCATAAAATTGGGAAGGTACAAGTTCGAAGCTAAGATGGTGTAGTTACAAGTGATGCAGTTTCCAATAGCGTTGTCCGAAGATCCATAAAAGACTTCCAAAAGTCAAGGGTCGGTGAAATTTTGGGAGTTTTGTATGAAAGAATGCACTATTTATACATAGGCTAGCTCTGGAAATTCATTTTGTATTTGCACACAAATACCATCCAAAATGGGAGTAGTATGCGTTACGCGACCCAAAGATTCTCTTTTATTTTGAAACTTGTTCTGTTATGCCAACGAGGTGGTTAGGTGGAATGTTTATAGGCGGCCTAACGTTTCGACCAGATCGTCTTCCTCAAGGGCCTAAACGTGGCTCAAGATATGAGATTTAATCCACTATACCACCAAATGCCTCATCCCTCTAGCGGTTCTGACGAAACATTCAAGAACCGCCGGAGAGAACCCCGTACGAAAGATCATAACTCACCCACTCCACCACCGCGCGAGTGGAATGCCGCCACTCCATGTCAGTTGTCTTCAGTGAATGAGAGATGCCATGCTGTCCTTATACATATAGTATAATGGGGACATGCATGTCTCCCCCTCATATCAGTAACTCGCAATGTGATTGTGAGCTACTGATATGAAGGGGAGACATGCAGTCCCCATTATACTATATGTATAAGGACAGCATGGCATCTCTCATTCACTGACGACAATTGACACGGAGTGGCGGCGTTCCACTCGCGCGGTGGTGGAGTGGGGAGTTATGATCTTTCGTACGGGGTTCTCTCCTTCTTGAATGTTTCGTCAGAACCGCTAGAGGGATGAGGCGTTTGGTGGTATAGTGGATTGAATCCTATATCTTGAGCCACGTTTAGGCCTTTGAGGAAGACGATCTGGTCGAAACGTTAGGCCGCCAATAAACATTCCACCTAACAACCTCGTTGGCATAACAGAACAAGTTTCAAAATAATATCGATGCCGAGGTTCCACGAAGAGAGAAGTTGGAATTCTCTTTTGAATTTAGTTTGGTATATTTTTGGCGCACATGACAGACGACCCTTTTCCAGATAGTTATCTCTTGTCTAGCCGTGCTAATGGTAACTCGTGGTATTACTCAAACACTTCCGACGAGCTACTGTATTTTAAATGGAATTGCAACACCGCAAAGTGTCATGATATTGAAACTCATTATATGCGCAGTGGATGTGCTGACGCTAATGGCCATTGCAGTGCTTTTTATACTGAATAAAATTCTTGTGAAAAGGTAATCACTAATTCGCTTGTCGAAGGAAATTAAAAGGATACCACTGCTTTTTAAATAGCTTCAAATAGACCGTGAGGCTTATGCGGCAGGCATGGATCGAAACACGCGCAATGCCGAACAGCGGCGGAGTTATGGAGAAGCTAGGCAACTTACAGTACCTATCATGAAAATAAAATAGGCGTGCCCCATCAGCTCGTTGCGAGCGCGGCTTCGCCCGCGTGGTGTACGAGTTGTCTGCCGGTTAGCGAGTTCGCCTGATTTCGCCTCTGTTTTTTACATTTTCTAATATTTCCGACTTGGTAGGCATCTTTCTGAGAAGGTTAGTTAGTTTTTATAATGATGCAGTTGTTTAGTGTCAGTATTTCATGATTTAACTGCGTGTTGTGATGGCGTATATGTGGTGCTTTTTCTTTTCTGTTTTTTGTCATTATTTCCTATTCGTGGTATTTTTATTCGATTTAGTTTTCATCACAGTGTCATTGATAAGTCCTAGTTTTTGTCAGGGACTGTCCTTGACATTATTCTAGAGGTTGGTCGTTGTAAATCATGAAATTAGGGTTTTGGTGAAAACTAGGTTGAATGCAAATACAATGTACGGGAAACAATGGAATCACATAGTTAATATAAAACAAGAGCGACTAAATCAGCTGACCACCGGACAAATCGTACACGCACGTGGTCGAAGCCCCGCGAGGAGTGAGCTGCATGAGACGCGACTGCCTCATCTTCGTGATAAGCGGCCGACGTCCGACTCCCAGTGATGCATCTGTGCTAAAATGCGCCCAAAAACAGTACAATGTTGAAGAATACATGTTGTTCCGTTTTTGACCGTCTCATTCCAATCTTCCTCCACTGCAGCGCCATCTAGCATCCCTTCTCTCATAAACTGAACCGACCACATAATCCCACCTGCCAGCTTCACAAGTACTACCCCACAATGGATTAAATGTGTCTTTCCAGAAAAACTTTCGATCTCCAATCATCCTATCAGCTTCTCGAAAATAGCACCTTGATTCGTATTATTTCACCACTGGCGATCTTCCAGACCTTATTTTATATTTCATTCTCTGTGAGCGGTGCAGTAATCTCGTTATTGCATCAAGAAATGGACAGAGTCACATATGTGTCGTTAACTTCTGCAACATATGTGGGTCTATGTATTTATTATAAAATTGAAAATTCGATATTCCGACTCGAATAATAGTTCAAGCAGTAGATCAATCATTCCGTGTTTGCTCCACTTGAACTAGACTGGGACAATAGTGGACTGTAGACGAGATAAAGGCTGAATCGACCAGCCGCGATCGTTGTTCCGCCATCGCTAGCAATTCGCTTCGTTAACTACAGAATGACACGCTGCGCTACGGAATCCTGATGAAGCTCCAAGCGGCGCTTTTTCAGTGCGAGTTTCGATACGCATCTCCTCTTGTGCAGTGAAAGCTCTTTTCAGAAACCATGTACTCCCTGTTCTCACCTTCCTCTTATCCATTCCGGTGCCTTCGAGTCGGAAACTGTATCGTGAAAAATCCTATAATTACAACAACGATAGGAATTGCTTTCTTTTATCGTATCTTTTTCAGTCAATTCCCTTCTACACGATGTTGTCACCGATTCTGATGTGGCTCACCATAGGTTGGTCACAACAGCTGAACGAGACTAAGCTGAGGAAGCTCACCAAGCCAACCGTGAGCGAAAATGAGGCTTATTTCCAATCTTACAAGGAAATGTGGGGTAAACCACGAGCGGCACGTTAACTCCTCTTGATGATTTGTGGTAATAGCGGGTGGAAAACGCCGAGAACTATTGTGAATGCATTAGCGATGCCTTGGCACTTTTCGTTTTTTGGGACGTTTTTGAACGGGATTTCGCACCGTTCGTGCAGGGCGGTGCTTACTATCTAGTAGGGCCGTACGTAGTGGGGTCAAAGCAGCTGCCGTGTTCTGTAGTTGCTGTAGGGCCAAACCACGTGCCGCTTCCTGGGTCGCATGCATCGTGACGCACGCAACGCTTCAAAATTCTGTTTTTGCATGTTTTTCAGTTAGTAATTGATTAGATATTTGCACTATGGCTGTCGCCAGATCTTTACTTCTGATTCTACTATAAATAGGAATTCCGTGGAATTTTTATCTTCCTTGGCAAATTTTTATAAACCGACTGGATCCTGGAAGGCAGGGCCCTGTTAGGCTTTGGATTGTAGTCTCTATTCTGATTCAATGGCACATTTTGAATTTTTTGTTGCTCATAGCCTTGCAGCTTACTCTCATCGAATAGATCGCTTTTCGTTGTTTATAAGATGTTTCTTATCTTCTCTGGTGATTCCTTGTATAATTCCAATTCGTTCCAACGACAATTTTTTTATTAAGTGCATTTTCCATAGTTCACACCAAATGTGCTAATTTCCTTCAGTTTCTATTTTAGCTCAATGTAAGCCTGAGTGAAAACTGCGTGTCAATACTTCTGATACACCTGAAAGAACTAGAAATTCTTGCGGAGCCAAAATCTAACCGTGGTCGGAAGTTCGATCGACTTTGCAGTTGTCAGAAAAAGTTTAAAACATGTCTGCGTAGATTGCATCTTACGATAATCAATTGGTTAAAGACACCAGAAGGGATAATTTTGGCTTACGGTAGGACAGACGTAGTGTGGACGAGTATAAGTGGCCGCCATTGCACAAACTCGCCAATTTGAAGCCTTGGCATGGTGCCAAAATGAGATGTTTCCATTGCAGATTTGCTTTTTCTTTTACTTTTTGCTTTGTTCTTTCTTATCTTGTTTCTAGATGTACTTACATGAATGCTAATGTAGTGGGAATGGCCACTCCACTGCACTGGGAGTCAGGTGCTACAACTAACGTTGGCCCGCGGCCCGTCTCCTACAGCGGACAACTCGGAAGGTCAGTGAAATGATGCGAATTGGATGCGAATACACACCGCAGCGATGCGCTCTTGAATCCGGGTTTTTCACCGATTAACGCTTCTAACCTTCTGTGTTCGTTACAAAATGCTCATTTCTTTGCATCTTTCTCTTGTTTCGGACCCCTTCCGGTTCCTTTAATGACTGCGCGTACATGTCGCACATTTGAAAACAAGTAGATATCTACCATAGCTCATTTTCCATACTTTTATGAGCAGGGCAGCATGAAACCAAGCAACAGGAAGCTTTATTCAACTGGTAGAGAAAGGGAACAGCAAATTTCATTCAATATATGAACTGGTTTTTCCCATCATCTGAAGTGCGGTACAGGAAACAATGTCGTCGTTTGCCACGCTTAGCGTTGTGTATCACTATGGGACCTTCCGTTTGCGCGTAGATACCCATGCTATTCACGTTTGAATAGTAACGGCAAGAGCGATATATCAGGTTGTAAAGAAGGAGGTTTGACCGGTTTCCGCAATTTCAACTTCGGAAGATCATCGGCTCAGACAGCATCTCTTCCGTCAGGATAAGCACCATTCGATTCGCTACTCTTGACAAGATTATGCATACCTGCATACCTCAATTTAATGATGCGCCGACGACGACTCCAAACCAACAATTTTTGTGAATATGCTGCTATTGAAGACTTTTGGGAAGGTAGGGCTTAATTAGCGTTAGATCTGACGAACATGATGGACGAGTGAGGGCTACACCCCGCATCTGCTTCAACTACTGAGAGGATATTTCTAGAAGATGCTCTCGCGCATGGCTGCTACATGGGGTTGCGCGGCGTCCATTTTTGCGTTTGCTGGGATCAAGAAGGTAAATGAGGAGGTCAACCACTTTTCTGTGTGGGAAGCCTGTACTTTTAAATATTCCCTGTAAGTATAGCTCTCATCGCTTTGCTGTTTTGATTCAAACGATTTGATCAATTGGAACATCAGGCAGCTCATTCTCATTCAGCACTTCTAGAACTAGGGACAGAGTGTTCTATCCCATGTTTCGCTCCCTCCCCTTGCAGTGCTCAATTTATGGCTGCCTTTGTTGCGACTCAATTGAACGAAAAGTCGTGAAGTAGTCGTCTAAAAAGTGTCATTCTCACAGTACTTTGGAATTTCTCCAATAATTCAAGAACCTTGTGGCATCCCAAGGGGAATATACACTCATAAAGAGCAACTTCTCGTCTATTTAGGGAGGAATAATATGCAAGTTGTTCCATGTTAACGCGCTATCAGATTTGAATTTATCTTGTGAGCGCGCGAAACCGGCCAGAGTTCTCACAGCCGGAAATATGATATTGAGGGCAGGCAATGGAGGGAGCCTCCTCTATTGTTTGGCGTTCTGAACCGGTGGATGTGTACACCATCTTGAGGTAAACTTTCTACGCGTAGTAACTTTCTCATAAACATACTCTGCGGTGCCGTTGGTGAGGCATGGTTTTATCGTTTCTGCCCGTGTCGCTCTGCCTCATTTTCAGTGATTGCAGCCACACACTTCTGCCGACAATCGCGCCAACACCACCGCAACTATATGTAAAGGCGGTCTTATGTCGCGCGTGCTGCAAGTCTCTTGACCCATCATCCAATTCACGCTGGTGCAAACAATAGCGAAAAAAATTCGAATATCTCTTTTAAATTCACAAGCTTGCTGGTACATCACATAACGTGGAGATGTAGCAAGAAAGATTGAAACTATGCTGATAATGATCCGAAATAAGCCCATGCATTTTACCGCTCGATGCTTACAATATTGAGTGCCAGGAAAGCTGGATGACTGAAATAAGTTATACAATGGCGATGCGATAGCGATCTAATCGAGCATGTCAAAAAACTGTTAGGAATAAATATTTTGAAAAACTCGAATTACGATAAGAAACCCGGATTTAACACAAACGAAGGAAATTCAGGTAGAGCAAAAAATTGGACTATAGCGAAAACAATCAATACAATCAGAAAAACCCTTTCCTTGTCTTTAAAAGTGATGCACCAAACACATCTAATGTCACAGCACACACTGTTACAAGCGATTTCTACAGCTATTCAACTCTTATCAGCCACTGTCAGTCTCCCCCAGCATTGATTTCCGTTCCTCATCACAAAACTGCAAAAATCCAAATTTCAGAATAAAAATTAGAAACTTTCCGATTGCTGATACATGAGTCATGAATTTTTGGTCAAACACACGCCAGCAGAAACATAGTGGCTTATATCCAGTGTTCTTCATAATGACACAGCCACCTACGAATTGTCCAAAAACCCTGTCTGCTGAGTGATTCGAAAAAGTCTCCATATGAAAGATGTAGCCGATGCGAACGCGCATTCGCGCATCAATATCAAATTGTAGCTGGAGAACACAGGAAACCTTTCCCTTCATTTGTTTCGAAAATGTCGCTTTTCCTATTCTGCAAAATGATACAGCCTCTGACTAGATTGAAGAATCGAGCAACGAGAAAACAATAAAAAGGAAAATATACTAATATAGCAAGCAGTTGGACCTCCTTCATTTTGAATATCTGAAAACTTCGACTATCTAGGCCCATACGATTCTTTTCAGAATGTTTTTAGTCCACTTAGTGCCATGATGAGGGCCTGTTTAAACTCCCGAAATCCTTCATAATGGCTTCTCTCTACGTAACTCTTTCTCAGCATGAATCTCCAAAGAATTCCCCATCCGATAAGGGTTGGGTCGTTTCGTCGTCCAGGTCGAATGGCTCATTCGGTGACGGCTTCACGATGATGGAGTGACAGGAAATGGCCCATTAACTTGCACGAAAACGAGGTTTTGGTGCAGATTTCAACACGCCCGACGAGAGAAAGGTACGAAACATGGAGATCCAGTGATGGGATGGCTTATCCCTCCGAGAATGAAGCCAAAATTCTAAGGATTACTGAGCCTCACGCCATAACACCTCCTCCTGCGAAGGTCTTTTTGAAAACCGAAGTCTGTCCTTCATGCTATGGTGCCGGCAGTCGCCCGGGCAGTCACATCCGAGTTTTTTCTCATAAGGAAGGACAGCATGGAGAAAAGACAGCAAGGGAAAGGCGTACAAACTCTTGAACGTATCAAGCACCTCAATCCTATCTGCTCTCATCCATCTCTCGGCAAAACCGACTCTGCTTTCGCTATATTCTGGGGTTCTAAACACTGCCCTCCTCCTTTCTCGCCTAGAAATGGATCTGCACTACTTCATGTTTCTATAAACAGCCTTTGTTTACACCTTAAGCTCCAGCCAAGATCTTGTTCCCGAGCATGACCTAGGGAAACTTGACTCATCTTTTGAAATACTATGCTTGTCTCTATCTAAAGGCGTAGCAGGTCCTTCGATACTCCTTCTGGTTGCATACCCTGCGGAATCCTAATTGAAGTTATCGGGGAGTGCGCAAAGCAGTCTCCATTTTCGCGCGATCTGACATTTGGACGTCTGCAGGTCCTATTTTGAGCTAAATTAATCATTCTCTGAATCAGATAACAGTTTTCTCCTTGACATTACCTAAAAATGATGAGTCTACAGCAACAATACAGCTTCAACAAGTGGAGGTCAAAAGCGACGAAAAACCGAAGCGGCTGTATCATTTTGCAGAATAGGAAGAGCGACATTTTCAAAACAAATGAAGGAAAGTTCTCTGTGCTTCCCAACTCTAATTGGATATTGATGTGCGGATGCGCGTCCACACTGGCTACATCTTTTACTTAGAGACTTTTTTGTATCATTCTGCAGAGTTCTTGAACAATTTGTGGGTATCTGTATCATCATGCAGAGCACTGTATCAGCTAGTTAGCTGGCACGTAGCATCATGGGCGCCAGTAGATCGATCAAAATTGGTTTTTTTCATGAAGACAGAGCATTCCAGTGCATGCCCGCCCACCGTGGGTTGGGCTTAGCGTGGTTTATGTGCGCACCTTACTTCATCTACCATGCCCGACCCCTTGCGAAATTTATTACATTTCCACGGGAGATTTTTCATGTAACGCCGATGCTCCGCCCACGACTGTAAGTGCTAAGCCCATCGTTCAGACGACTAGTCCTTTCATAGCTCCAGCTATTACTGACCACTTCCCCTTTTCTCCCGGTCTCCAGATTATTCGAGAGATAAAATACATTTTGTTGCAGTGGGAGTCATCCGACTAATAACATTCTCGGCCCAATGTGGGGACGTTTACACTTATTTTGAGCATGTCGAAGATAGCATGAACATTGGTCATTCCCGTCAATTTTTCCCAGGCTCTATGGCGTTGGAACCGACTTACGAATTTTTGCTGTACGTACCGCTCACTCGTGGTTTGCGCCGCCTGCTGTATCCAGGCCTCCTTCATGACTTTCAGAAGCTCATCTCATCTTAATCCATCTTTTCCTCACGTTTGGATCATAATGAGCTCAATTAATAATTTTCGGTCTGTGAACAGAACCTTCAAATACACCTGTGCCCGTCATGAGCGGAGCTTAACTTGAATTATGTGTGCTTTTGATGCTTGTCCTATGCCTTACCTATTCCAGACTTTCCCCATTTCTGCAAGTTGTTTTAATGTAATGTCCGGGCTCCACCCTCTGTATACACCATCTCCCGTGACCTTTAAGCCTCATCGCTGCCTGAATCCGTCTCTCCCCACGCTTGGGGCAAGTTTGAACCCAATTAGCAGTTTTCGGTCGAATCCGTAACATTCTAGTGCGTGCTCCGCCCATCACCCCTTGGTCCATGTGTACTCTTTACTTCATATCATGCTCCACCCATCCCAAACTTGTCCCCACCTCCATAGCTTGTTGTTCATTTTATGCCTAATTTCGTGACATAGGGACGGTGTGAGGGACAGAGAGACGATGCGTTTTATATAAGGTGTGCCAATAAGGGCGCTCGATCTTTGACAGCTCATGACGCCCAAGTTGTTTATGGAGCTGTCAAACCTAGTTGTTATTATTCAGTGTATCTTCACAAATCACCATGAACCAGTTCAGTCGCGAGCAACGTGTGCAAACCATTAAAAATTATTACATAAGTCATTCATCGGTTTGAGCAACGTTGCGCGCGCTCCGCGGAACGTTGCTCCGAAATCGGCAATATGGATGTCGAGGATATGTGGTTTCAGCAGGACGGCCCTACGAGCCACACAGCGCGCACCACAATGGATCTTCTGCACGAGCGCTTCGGAGGAAGGGTTACCTCACGCGGAGGCGACATCAACTGGCCACCGAGATTGTGCGATTTAACCACACTGGACTATTTCTTGTGGGGTTTTTTTAAATCGCAGTTCTACGCAAACCAAGCACAAAACGCTGATGACCTCAATGTCAACATATGCCACGCCATCGATGAAATACAGCCCGATTTGTGCGCCAGAGTCATTGAAAATTGGTCTTCTCGTATGCGCTCCACCAAGCGAAGGTGGCCATTTGAACGATGGTGTTTTCCATACATAATGCCTTCTAATACCTTTTCAAACTAGAAATATTTCATTTATACCTCTTACACAACTTGCTTTATATCATTTTAAAGATCGAGCGCCCTTATTGGCACACCCTATATAATGTAGATTAGGTTGGAGCATAAATGATGCTTGCTTTATTGTGGTGTTTTCTGTAGTGAAAATTGACGCCTTATTCATTTTTTTATGATAAAAATAATTTTCTCTATTTATTCGATGAAATGCGTTCCTAAAACCTTATTCATATTCACCATATCATGCTCAACAACTTCAGGAACAACGGAAAGTGGCATAGTCAATTCGCGACCTGAACAAACTTTTTGACGAGAGAAGAATCAGCAAAAGCCAAGTTGAAAGATGGTACGAAAGGTTCAAAGAGGGCAACGCAAGCCTTGAAGACGAAGAAGAAAGTAGTCGGTCATCCGATTCCTACGATCAGGCACCCAGCGGCTGTAGATGGAGTTCAAAGTCTGGCAACGCGAAACGTGAGCAGCTGGCACAGATTCATCGCCTTTGTACTGCAATCGAAGCGAAAAGACCGCATCGTATTCCAGCACGATGGTACACGTCTACATGTTGAGCGCCGTGTTGTCGAATGCATCGCGAATAAGTATGGGCTTGCTGTCACATCCCATATTCTCCCGCTGAAGCACATACAGACTGCCACGCTACCCGATCGCTGAACCATTTGAATACTTTCTAATGAATTTTGTTTTTGCTTAATAAGATTTGTTGAAAAAAACCGCATCAGTTATGCACCAACCCAATAGGGACAGTAGTAATGATACTCCCAAATACCTGTTATAATGTCTATAGACTAGTGGCGTTGAGCCATTGAAGACCAATGGTATGGCGAGGTTAGCAAGTGAACAGTATATACCGTGATTTTAGATGGCGACAACCATTCAACCAGAAAGTGAAGGTGACAAAATCTCGGGTAACCACTCTGCAATAGCGACGAACCACGACTGGATTACCTGAGCAGTATCTGTGAGCATCTAGATACCATTGCGAATCTCTTCAGGAAAATGAGCAATTCTTGTTTCCCCAACGAAGGCATATGTCCCGATAATTTTGACAAAAAATTAAATAGGTTTTATAAACAAATTGAGAAGAAGGTGATATATTCTAAGAACAAAAATGCTTTCTATAAACTTCTAAATTCCAAGCTGAGAACAAGTAAGGACTTTGGTGCTCTGGTCGGGGAGGACGGCAATGCGGTATGTAGTGATCAAGATACGGCCAAACTTTTGGCCCATGTTTTCGGTAAAGCACACATTAGAGATGACGACCCCGAAGACTCAAATGTCAATCCAGTTTTCCCTATTATGAGCGATTCCCTGTGGTTCCACAGCGATGAAATCTATAAGTTATTAGTTCAATGGCCTGCATCGCATTCGGATACACCTGACCACATTCCCCTCTACTTCATCAAAAAAGTAGCGCACATAATTTCTGGCCCACTTGCGTTTATCTTTAACTTAAGTTTTATGTATGCAGAGATACCACATAGATGGCGTTTATCTTTACCTTAAGTTTTATGTATGCAGAGATACCACATAGATGGCGTGTTTCATTCGTTACTCCTATTCCGAAAAAACAGCCGCATTCCTGCCCGCAATTGCAGACACGTGAGCATAACATCCATTTTCGCAAGGTTATTCGAGAAAGTGCTGAAAAAGAGAATCCTATCCCACTTGGAGGAATTCAGTATTGTCTCGGATCATCAACACGGCTTCCAAATGGGGAGGTCCACCATTGCCGCTATGCTGCGATCACTCAATGACTGGACGTCTAACCTTGATAAGGGCATTGGAACGGACGTCATATACTTGGATTTTGAAAAAGCTTTTGACAGGGCTTCCCATCCTAAGCTTATTTTGAAACTCACCATGATTGGAATTCATCCGAGGATAGTAGCTTGGATTAAAGCCTTTCTTACAGATAGAGTTTTTCTTGTTCGGGTTAACTCGAGGTTCTCTGAGCCCAAAAAAGTGGACAGTGGTGTGCCTCAAGGTGGAGTATTATCTCCAATCCTTTTCAATATATTCACCTTTGAGCTGCCTTCACTAGTTCTTGCCAAAGGAATTAAATGTGTCGCTTTCGCTGACGATTTCAAACTGTACCACCCAATTCGATCCCAGTCGGACAGAGAACTATTACAAGAGACCATTGACGTTGTCAGCAACTGGGCCGTACAATGGAAACTACCCATATCTATTCAAAAATCTAAGATTTTGCACTTGGGAAAGGTTTCTATCGGCACTACATACTCGATAGACGGTGTGCAGTTGGAAGAAGTAAACGAGATTAGAGACCTCGGCTTTTTCGTTCGCAGTGACCTCAGTTTCGATGAACACTGTCTCAAAATCGCTGCCAAAGCCATGGCGCTGTTGTTCAATATGTTTAGAGCACTCTCAACTAGGGATCCTTTGATACTTCTCAGAGCTTTCAAAACATACATCAGGCCGTTGTTGGAATATGGACCAGTGGTATTCAGCCCACACAAAATAAAAATGATCAACGCTATAGAAAAGGTACAGAACAGTTTTACTAGGAAGGTTTTCGTTAGGGCAGTAGGGTTCAATTACCATCAGATACCTAGCTGCAGTGTGCGCAACGCTAACCTCGGCCTCGAGACTCTAGCTCTCAGAAGGAAGAAATTCGACTTAATTACTTTTTTCAAAATCTTTTACAGTCATGCCAGACTCAAATCGAACACCTTTCTAGCAGTCAAAGACTCCAAAACCAGGGGTGGTTCCAAAAAATTTATGCTCGCCGCGCTAAATACAATGTTAGACGTCATTTCTTTGTAAACAGAACTTGCAATGAGTTCAACAGACTGCTCAGGTTAGGAGTGGTCACAGGGAAATTAAATTCGTTCAAGGCAGCATTGAACAAGTATCTAGCATCCTAGGGTAAATTCGAAATTTTTTTTCAATGTAATCATTCAATTCATTCACTTCGCTCCATACTGCTTAAGCCACGCATTTTCACATGTTGTTCAATGTTTGTGGACTAATTTTTTTTACATGTTTTGTTATCATATATCTTGCTCAGTGCTTGTTAACTAACACTTATCATATGGATTTGATTGGCCAGGCTTTGATTTTACTTTCCTTTTTTAACTTCATTGTCACATGGGTTTACTTCATGTAATAAATAGAAATAGATTGCTCCAAAATTTTCATGTATCCTTTATTTTGAATACAGCAAGAGGGGTAATTTAGTCCATTGTTGAATACGGAAGTAGGCAAGGTTGTAGACAGTACGGCAGTGAAGAAATACCGAAGTGAGGTGGGCAAAACTCCAAAAACAAAGTCTAATCTTTTCAAAGACTTCTTTGGTAGACGTAATTTCGGCGCCCCCTATTGTCGAGGTTCTCGTGTGCTGCTTGTGACGCTCTCGTTTATGACAGAGCCTAGGGGAACGACGGATCTGCAAACAGTTCCGTGGAGGAAGTGCTACACTTTTCTAATGACAACGTGTGCGATTTCGAAATATTTATTTATACAAAAACACTTTAACTATTATTCCACATCCGATTGTAGGCTTTGAAGTACAACTCTTTCTCATGGTCCTGCTGTTTTCTAAGTACGCTGAGCTGTGCCAGTCGTGCTCGCTTAGATTTTCTGATCATGAAGCATATCAGGAATGGTGATACCAAAGTAAAATAGGGAACTGTCTGAAAAAAACTTTTCTCATACTGATATAGTTTTTATTTTTATTTATCATTCTCAGAAACTATTTGAACTGTAATATCCGAGCTGAGAAAGAAGTAAAAAATCGACTGTAATCAGCACTCACGTATGTGGCTGCAAATATGGTTCTGTACGCAACATATGAAAAATATTGCCTAAATATCAAAAATACTCCAGCAGACATAGAAAATGCTAGATGACAAATTCCATTAAATAGAACCAATGGCAGAATAAGTCGAAGGGCGGTAGCATTCTCATGGAGTTGATAGGAAGATTGCAGATCGGAATACTCTCTGAAGTTGTGAAAATTATAATTATCAATTGACATGGGGTTACTTTGAGTAAGTGAAATCTGGTTCATCTGGTTTTGATGCCCTCTTCTCTCCAAGTGGTAGTTAGTTAGAGAGCAATATAATTATTCGCAGAAGTATAGTTACCACCGCAATTTTTTGGGCATGTCCAAAAGAATGTTATTACAAAAAATGCTTCACGAACGCCTGAGCTATTTGGATGTGTCCATACTCGACGACGGGAAGGCAAGCGTCTACACGAAAAACGTCACAACCGCCGCGCGTGAATCTTCACAAAAACTACACTTACCCTTTCATAGCAGTGGCATTACTTATATGCAAGAGTGCTATGCCGACCAACGACATTATATCGATACCACATAAAATAAAGCATAGTATCGTAATGCTCCCGGCTGTTTCATTGGTACTGACAGTACAGTATACGGTGAATGTAGTAAGATCCATATCACGCAGAGACCAAGCAGTGAGGAGTAGTGAAGATAGTACCTAAAGTAAGGCTTGAACATCACGAAGCTGTCATTAGATAGTAAGTGTTCAAAGGAGAGTAGCGTCAAGGAAAAGAGGTGTGCGTAAGGACACCTGAATTGGGTCAGTCCAGGCCAGTTGGCGGCGCTCGCCCAATTCACAACGGGACCCCGAAGCACTTGACGCGCGTGGCGCACTGACCCATTCGAGTTTCCTCTCAACATTGAAGGAAAGGGCTTATTAAGGAGATCGTTACGGTTTCATCCAGAACAACAACTAAAGGTTGAACATTGCAGCGAATTCCCTTCCCATCGGCACTTCGGAGAGGTTCAGTATTACTCATACCTTGATTTTCCCTTTTTTTTAAACCGATGATTAGAACCACACTAACCTAACAACTACATCTGGTAGATTGCCGTAGACATAGAGAACCGGCGGAATGTTCCTTCAAAGCTCTTACCTATGTCAGTCTCTCCCACTGACAGACAGCTCCACTCAGCGATTGCCGTACCCAAGAATTTTTACAGCGCACATAAGCAAATGAACACTACAGGGGGTGCCAAAAAAATAATTTTGCCCACGGCTCAATTATACAAAACATAGGTAAACGAAAGAAATGAAAGTATTGGGGCAAAATATCCCCGAAATGTTCCTCTAAAAGCAGGAACAAGCTGACACTCACTACTTTCATCTTCATAAAAATATAGAACCTTCAAGCGGCGTTCGCTTCGTGGAAGTCACAGAGCCCTGGCTGCTCGGACAGCGCTGCTATATCCGAAGTATCGTTTTTCATGCCTCAAACCTGCCCCCGGAGGGGTTTCAGTGGTAATGGCACGTCCTGGTTCTTGGAAACGAAGGGCACTGGGAACCCGGGAAAAACGGAGTATTCAAGAACACCATCCAATATGATTCTCCTCAGGTACCCAGAGTGAACGGACCTTAGCAAGGATGTGAACGAGTGCGACGAAGCTTCGGAGAGGTGACACAACTTGTTCACTTCTTCCTCGCTCCCGCTCCTGCTCGTGCAGAAGGCTGTCATGGAGTACAGTGACAGAGCGAAGACTGCTCTTGAATCTCGGCATGAAAATACCTCGTCAGAACTTGCTGAACTTCGACTAAAGTGAGCTTGAAAGTGGAGGAATAAAAATTACTTCTTTTTCTGGCACCCCCTGTAGATCCTTATTCTGATCTCAGTCAGCCATAGCCTAATCTAGTCAGAGCTAAAAAAGTTTTATGATCGCAGTGCAAGTTCGATGAGTGGCCACTCAATTTTTGCCGCATCTGATTTTTGACGTAACTCTTCGAAATTCTTCAAAGTAGCTCACACAAAGAGTAGAATTCACGAATCCAAGGCGATTTCCATAATGCTCGTACTCGTTGCGTTTCCACAATGCTATTGCACGTTCCACAACCATACCCGTCTGAAACACTGCTGTGTTTGACGAACTAGTGAAAAAAGTTCTTTATGTTTGGGGCCAAAGTAATGACCGAATCATGAATTCTGTTTCTTATTTTATCTTCACATTATCTTCTGAGACTATGAAACAAGCATTACCAGCGTGTGGCCAGTAAATTTGTAGCAAGTCAATTACGTAAACCTATTAAGCATGCACCAGTGAGAATGGGTTATAGTCAATCCCAGCATTCATACTTTCCAATAGTCATGCGACGCATGTCACGACGCGTCTTTTTGTCTTAATGACCTGACCCAGTAGTTGTTTGTCATGTTTTCCCTGTTTGTCCTGACCAGTAATTGTAAAAAAAAAATTTCTTTTTACCTGTAAGATTGCAAAAGATGTCATGCAAGCAGTTGTAGGAAATCGCATTCCAAGACAAAACACCTGTGAAATATGGATTTCGCATGGATTGCTATTTGAGAAATAGCGATATAAGTGGAATGACTGAAATAAAAATTTGTGAAGTAGTGATGGTCCAAACTCTCTGACGACCATGTAGGCAAGGACGCTCAAACTGGCTCATTGCATCGCAAAGAGATAAGATCATAAGTTTTCGACACGGCGCTTGATTACAGTACCCTGTCGTCAGATTAAGCAATCACGCACGCACATACATGCTGCGCTACAGTATACCAAAAATGACTAGTTGATTTCCGCGTCACCTCAATTGTGCTTGAACGAAGAACCCAAAAGCTCTTTGTTAGGAACGAATAGGATGCGCGGGAAAATTTGATTTCATTTCTGTGGTTGGTGTGAAGTCGTTTAGAGTGATGTAAGACCGTGTCATGGATTTTGGCAATCAGGGCTGATCAGAACTATCCTTTGCGTTCAGCGACGTTACTGCACACATGAGTTATCATTTTGTACGAATTTGGGGAAACAGTAAGTTTTGCAATAGGTTGATATACAGACGTGGCAGGTACCTAGGGATTGTTGAGCTTATTTTCGGTACCACTTCACAGTGACAAGCTGCCGCTCTTTTATCTCAGTTTTACAGTAGGGTTACCAATCACTTCGCGGTATCTCTCATGCGATTTCGGTACCCTGGCTCACTCCCCATTCACATGAAACATCCAAAACTGTGGGGTGGTTCCATGAAGCAGTCATCTTTATATTTTATGTGCCTATAGCCATCATAGGTGAGAGCTCTAACTCTGAAACTTCGTCTCTGCTCATGAGATGTGTGTGCTGATGCTGAACGTTTACCGGCGTTGGTTAAGCCTCCAGTCTGAGAATGCTGGGACCCCGATCATTTCGAGATATTGCAATCTCAACATTTCTTGGCCTGGGCCACGATTTGCTTTCTGTCCTAGCTATATTCACAGGTCTCAGTAGATCTTCCCATAACTTCGAACGGTGTATGTAGAGCGTTTTGCATATTGGCGTGCAGGAAGCCGGCATTGAATGGCATTATTACATAAGTTGAATGGAAACACAAGTTGAGTAATTGTTCAAAGTTTGTGTTGATCAGGGGAGGAAAAACGTGTTCATCACCCTCAAAGGGAAAATGTGTTCGTACTCTCGAAGAGTCACACTGGTCACACCGAGGTCATCTCGAAAATTATCATTTTTATTGCAAGCGCGGCGCTGGAACAGTCCACGTAAGATCCTTAATAATGTAAATGCCCTTTCATGGCTCTAGCCATGAGTTTGTGAAAAATTCCAGGAAGTTCCAAGGACTATATCTCCAGTTTAGGTGACGCGGAAATCAACTAGTAATTTCTTGTGTACTGTAACGCAGCATTTATGCGCGTGCGTGATTGCATTCAATCTCGCGGCAGGGTACTGTAATCAAGCGTCGGAAACATACATATAATCTTGTCCGCCAAGAGTACTTATAGTCTTCTTACCTGTAGACTCTAAACTCTGTAATTCGATTTTCAAAGAAAAATTGTTTGCTTAATTCACAACCTTAACAGTCAGCACCCATCTCCGTTTGCCCGGGAAGGGGGGAGGGGCACAGCTAGGGCAAGAGATTTGCTACTTTCGATAATATGCGATAGAAGCAATGATGATAGTAAAAACGTTACGGGGAGCCGCTAGAATCGTTGATATCGGAATGCCTACTGGTGGGCAATGATCTCGTCTGAGCCTACGGTCCGGAGGGCCTCTCAAGGTTTTTGAAGTATTGCTTTGGTTTTTTTCCAACCACATGATCTGATTTTCCTCATTTACATGTCTTCAGTACCCCTAAATCATTACAGAGCATGGTATCTGAAAGTATCATGATTGCGCCCCAAAAGGAAATTGCTAATGGTGACGAATATGTTGCTATACCTACCTGTAGAACGACAATAAGAATGGAGTGTACAATATATAGTGTTAGCATTGTGAGAATGATAACCTGTAATAGGAAGTAGAAATTCATGCAACGGAAATGTTATAGTGGTTTTCAGTTACGTTCTGCAACCGCTGCGTGCACGGCTTTCTCCTTCTACAATATGGCCTTTATTTTCTGCCTTCAAAATTTGATGATAAAGGTGTGCAATGGTACTCAAAGATCTCCGGAACAACGCGCAAGATTCCTCTAGTTTTACAGACTGTGAGACTGATCAAAAGGTATAGCAAATAGAGCGTATACATATTAAAGAGTAAAAGCGAATAAATATAGGGCAATCATGTGCAGCATGAAATGCCGTCGCAAAAGCCGTGCACGTAACCTATTTGATGTTCTCACTAGTTTAATGGTCTGATAGTACGCAGAAGTAAAGAATAAGCTCGCACTCGAAATAATTCCATAATTTATTTGGAAGTATTTCGTTATGACCGGAGAGAGTGTTCGACCAAAAATTCTGAGCACTGGAGTGCTTTCTCACCGAGTTCAACTTAAAAACCGTAATGTAAGAACACCTAACACACCACTCAAACGAATTACCTTGAAGTTTACATGGAAATAAAGTTTGTAGATACACTTTCTAATCATAATAGTTGCATATATCGCTGCGAAAAAACAGGCTGTCATTTGTAGGCCGAGAACTATACGAAACCATGTGTTTTCAACCAGATCTCTCAGTTCTCCTGTGCAGTTCATCGCTATGGAACTGTAAATCATGCATTCAGTAAGCAATATTAATTAATTAGAACCTGTAGAATAACTCGAGGATTAATGCTGATAAATAGAAAGAGTGATACTGCACAGCAGAAGAAGGAACAACTTGTCACTAATTGCTCAATTCAAGCACGATTGGTTCATCGAAGTGTCTTACTGCAGTTGCCACTGCAGTAAAAAAAGAAAGTTAGGCTCAGAAATGATTCAGACCTGGTATTTTTATGCTTTAAAAACATATAAAAATTTACGTGATCAGATATGGCCTATCTCTTCGAGGATGATAACCAAACCAGTCGGAAAGAGCAAGTTTTCCAAGAGCACAGATGTATTGCTCAGCTCAGCCGAAACATTCCACAAGTTTCACATTCAAATAAATTCAAAATTTTACAGACAACGCTTCTTCAAAGCATTCTGAGAAAGTGTGACGGCTTTATTTGTGAAATCCCTGTGTAAGCCAATGTGACTTTCACGTAGGCGTAATGAGATCTGTTCACCTGAGCGGCTTCATTACCATGACTAAGCTATGTTTTTTTTTCGGTTGTTACCTTCTTCGTAATGGTAAAGGCGCTAAGCAAAAACCGCACATTTAAGATTATGCTTCTAAGGTCGGAATCCGGGTGTGCGCCAGGACACCCGAAGGAGATTGCCTAGTCACGCAACTGCACCACCGTGAGCCAGAACTGCGGCCTTTTGACGGCGGCATTGTTGTGTATATATATATACATATATATATACATATATATGTATATATATATGTATATATATATGTATATATATATTATATATATATATGTATATATATATATATACATATATATGTATATATACCATATTGAAAGAGAAACCTGATAACATTCTTCGAGGCTAACATTGTTGGCATCGATTTCTTTGAAATCAGGTGTCATGGGAGTAGTAGATGGAGCTCATTTGTAAATAAACATGCGCCTTTGCAGTACATTACTGCAATACTAGATAATTAGGTGGCGATTAGACACCACAATCTCATTAACAGGAATATTAGTTATTTATGAATATTATTGGCTACTATTGTGGCGCACTTCATATTTTGAACAAATTCCATTGTAGTATATTACCTGAAATACCTGGAACGGAATCTGTTCAAAGCATGAAGTGTGCCACAATAGCAGCTCATAAATTTCATTAACAACAAGTACTCTTGTTGATAAGATCGTGGTGTCTAATCACCAGATAATGATCTAGTATTCCGAGTAAGTACTACGAAGGCGCATGTCTATTCACAAGTGAGCTCCATCTGGTACTCCAGCAACACCTGGTTTCTGATAAATATGTAGGTGCCAACAATGTTAGTTCCAGAGGATGTTATCAGGTTCCTCATCTCAAATGAACCGTTCAGTTGTAAAATGAAGTTGCATGCTCAGACATAACTTCTAGTGACGTCCCTGTTGTTTCATCGTAACCCATTGTAACTATAACATTGCTTAATTTCCAATGTTACAGTAACTTGGCCATATACATAACTATAGTTTGTTTGCGCATGCAGGCGTAAAACACGAAGTAATGAGGGAACCTCTGAGGTTGTCCACTGCTCGTGTCTGGGGTTATGATCCATTGAACAGGCTATATGTAATCTTTTTACTTCATTTGCTGCTAGTAGTTGTGCAAGATCTTCCTCCAAACTCTCGATGAGCAACGGCACAACAGGTAAAACAGGTGGTTTGCGCGTGTTGACATCCATCTACTGCAGAAATACCATGTTTATGTTGTCTTGGCCCTGAGGATAATCATAACATGCAGAATAGTTGTTGCAATTATGCTGAATTATGGGCAAAACCTCGGTCTTGGACGGGACTCGAACCATATATACTATCCAGAAATTGAGTTTAAGGTGAAAGGGGTGTCGGTAGTGTAATGGATTCGCGCATATGCCCGGCAAGCATGGAGTGCAGGTTCGAGGCCCGTCCGAGACCAAAGATTTGCCCATAACCCAACATACTTGCAACAAATTTCGTATCGCGGGCTGCGGCGAAGATCAGTAGCTATCAGATTTAAAAAATGTCAATATTGATATCTACTCTAAAATATCTATCTAAACTTTCAGCTTCACGGTTGGATGCTGATACAGCCCAACCGGCTCAACATGTTATACGTGTAGTGTTGATGAGCTATGGTAAATATACCATTAAGAAGAAGAATTAATGTGAAAAAGATCTCGGAAGTATAATGGATCAGCACATATTCCCGGAAAGTATGGAGTGTGGGTTCAAGTCCCGTCCGAGCCCAAAGCTTTCACCCATAACACAGCTTACTTGCAACAACCTTCGCATTGCAGGCTGTGGCGAAAACCAGCACCTACAAAAATATCAAACAGAGGATAGAGTTAACAAGGCATGCCATGAGAAACCATAAGTAATTCCATTTCTTAGACAGTACTGTTGCTGTTCAGATTGGGGAAGATGTTTTTTTAAATTTTAATAGGGTTGTAGGACAACTTCTCAGCATTTCTTCAGAATTTTTTCGGATGCTCCAAGAACTCTCGTGGGTAAGTTCATGAAGAGAACGCACTATTGAACATAGCGCCTGTCACAACTTCACCCCTACTACATTCTTGCTTCACCCAAAACCGGCTCCGTGTGGATAAGTCACCACCTTGAGACAATCTCGTTCTTTTTTGAAGGATCGTCACGGTGTCCATGAGTCCTCGTTCCGTCTACGATAAATCTCGATGATATCACATGGGCCCAGTCTACGCCATGTGAATGTTGAACGTGTACAATGCAAAAGAATCTTCAGCATTCATCAAGAAGGACAGATGTAAAAGCGTTGTGAAGCAAAGTTAAATTGTGTGTATTTCTGTATGCTGTTAGTTAAGGACTTCAAAATGCTTATGAGGACAACAATATGATAAGCCGAAGACTCCATAATACAGGGTGCGGCAAAAGTATCGACCGCCTGACAAATCGCTACCATAATAAAAAGAAGAGAGGAACATGATTTTCAAAAGCAAGTGTGATCAACAAGTAGCTCTAACCAATACATCGTGATATAGCCCCAGAATCCGACGCCTTTGGTCTGACACATGTCGAAGAGGGTGAGGATAAGCACTTGTCGATGGTCGCAAGTGATAGCTGCACAAATCTGTCATACTCTCGCAGGAACAGTCTCAGATGCAGCGATTGAATTGTGAGGAGTAGCACAGGCCTCACACTTCAAGATGCTCGGAACGGAATAGTTGAGCTGTCTAGCATTCGAGCAGTCTGAGAGAAGTTTACTGTGAGGACCTGCTGCGAAGGGCCAAAATTTCACAATCTCTTGACATTCGAGTCACAACCAACAGTGACTTAACGATGCCATCGAGAGAAATGTGTGTTCCTTAGATAACACCTTACCAAAGGTAGCTCAGCCCACCCCTTACCTCACACCCAATTCATATGACTTTGCAGCAGGAAGCACCTCTAGCTCACAAGGCGTGGTCACTCAACACCTTACTGCTGTGACCACCAAACAGCATGAATAGGCCGCTCGGATGCACTTCTCCTCACACTTATTTGATTCCCTGAAATCTACATTGGCAAGTTTGAGACAATGTACACGGCAGTCACCTGCCTCTGGCTCCATAGGCTCTTCGCCCCGTTTTCGCCAGTGTGAACAGGCCTGACGTAGTCTCATCAAATTCCCGTGACACATTATGAAATGCTGGTTGATCGTCTACACATACTTTGTGCAAAACTCGTGTTGATACCCTCTTTCTGGTTGAAATGGTAGACTTTGTCAGGCGGTCAGTGCCTTCGCCGCACTCTGTACAATCAGAAAAATGATCTTACAGTGATCTTCCCTTCTTCGTAGAATAGAAATTTGAGCTCCATCAAGTAGCAGGTAAAAGCATGCATGACTTGCAACCACTCAACTTCCACTTGAACACGGCAGTGCCGCATATATTGGAAGCACACAAAGCAAGCCACAGAACACATCGTATAATGGAGAAAGGATCAAATTTTTGGCGTTGATCAATCCCATCCTGGGATGCGCCGCACATTCTTGTTCCTTTCACAATCGCAAATGCCGGTAAATGCGATGTGGCCTGTACAATGACTTGCGGTGGGCAGCCGATGTACAAGTCAGTGCCAGACGAGTCTGGAGCCAATTTCTCGACCCCGAAGGGATGGAAGGCTTGGTTGGCTTGGGCGGGCGCTGATGCGGGATTTGATCCCGCACCCTGAAAGTGGGGTGTGCTCCATCTATCACTACACCACCTTCGCCCATGAACACACCTTAATTTCCCCTTTATTGTGGCTCATAAACAAAGGTAGCTCAGCCGACCCCTACCCAGGATAGCGCATAGTGGGACATAGGGCCTCATTCGACACACTTCAACGGCTTCCCTAGACACTTTTTTGAGGGTTAAAATCAGTATTTAGTAAGCGCCAATGTCCAGTGTTCCAATCCATCAGCAGGGATCATGTGGTGAGTCTACCAGGCCGCACTTATGGGCTGAGAAGTATTATTGGTGAATGCCTGAGGTTCGCAGTTAAATGTCCTACTACCCTGCCCTAGTATTTTGGAAGAATGAGGACCTCATCTCTTCTCGCCCTTCAGAAAAACTAAGTATATTTGATCACCTGTCTGTTGAGAAAGACGAGAGGGAACTCTATAAAGTTCCTTGAGAGATCGGCAGTGGATCAGCAGAAAAGGGTGCTAGCTCCATTGAGGAATCATGCAAGGGAAAATAAATTTCTCTGAAACAGACATGGGTAACAGAAAAAGGTGTGTAGCCTTATGCCGAGTTTTAGCGCGGCGAGCGGCACAGCGACTTTCTTCGCATGTTATTGCGTACGCTGCGTACACCACTTTCAAAGTTTTAACCCAAATTTAATACTTTTTGATTAGGATCGTATGCAATGTTATTATTCCCTTTATTTTTTATGCAACTATTTTGTCTTGTTAGGCTACAAAAGTTATTGTTTTCAGATAATGATGAGATAAATAGCTATTTCTTTGAAGGACCATGGTACCAGCCTCTTGCACCCTGAGTGGAAACCCACCCGACCACGTCAAGTCGTGCTGGTGGCGCACAGAGTGCGACAGTGCGAAGCGAAAATTCGACACAAGGCTACAGAATACAGAAAATTACGTAAACAGTCCCACTCTTCGCCTCCGACTGACGGATGACGGGGCGGCAATTTACTCCGAGGACCCGCAACCTCGGCCACCCCATTGAGGACCTGTATGATGGCTGGATCCTCACTTTTTTAGCGTAAATCTTCGCATGCTGCCCTAATTAGGCTAATCAGGCAAGTGCAACACAGATATATGGGTAGCATGAAAACACATTTTTCCTTGCGTGATTCCATCTATGTTTACACCACATTTAACAAATGAGCTAAGGGTACTGTGGGTCTTGCTGCAACGTATAGCACTGGGATGTGTCTCCAAATTAGGAAGGCTGATGGAGCTGCTCAGCACACAGAACTGATAACTTATATCAGATGTGATTGTGGCAAGAGTAGTAGTCCTTACTTGATTTACCCCAGTATGCCTGCCCTGTAAAGTAAAGTTATCTATAGCAGAGCTTGGCACATCCGGCTGCGCGGCCACCACACAGCATCTTTACACCCTAAAAGTTCACCCTTCGAAACCATTTGGGTTTCTCGGCATGGTTCCAATACTTGAACATGTTAGACACCAGGAAGTGGCAATACAGGCTTACGGTATGACCTACCGTTATTGTTTTTGCTAGATAAGGCATAAATTTTTACGCGTTTTGAGGTAGTAGCATTACGACTACCACTCAGTATCGCTCGCGTTGAGTATCGTGAATGGGTAAAGACTCGCATGAGGGAAGGTGAGATCTAACTTTCATGCAGCTATGCCCGGGGAGCGCACACTTATGTTGAACTTTCGCTTCGCGGTGTCGCGCTCGTGCCGCCATCAGCATAACTTGCCGCGTTCGGTTGGAATTCCGCTCAAGACGCGAGGCTTGGTACCATGGAGGTCCTTCAAGAAATAGCTGTTTATATCATCATTTTCTTAAAACAATAACTTTTGTGCCCCAAAAAGACGAATTAGTGACATAGTAACTAATTGAGAAATAATTATTTCGGGCGTAAAACTCTAATGGGAGTATTGCAAGCTACGCAATCACGAAATTCGCGGCGCCGCTCGCCGCGCGCAGCGGTGCGGAAAACCGACATGAGCGTACACACACACTATCCCCCAGCGATCGATATGAACGAAGATATAAGTTTTTTGATGTTTGATGGCTGCTGATTATCGCCGCAGTCCGCTATGGGAAATTTACTATTAGGATGCTGAGTTTTGAGCAAAGGCTTCGGTGTCGGACGGGACTCGAACCCGCACTTCATCCTTTCCGGGGATATGTGCTAATCCATTACACTACCGACACCTCTTTCACCTTAACTCAGCTCGAGTCCCGTCCGTCACCAGCTTTTGCCCATAACTCAGCATCCTAATAGAAGATATAAGTGTTTGCGAGACGGGAGAGAATAAGCAACGATCAACGAACAGGTGCCATAGTGCTGAACAGGCTCTACATTTACCTCACCGTGTCTGTTGAGCTCATTTAGTACTCACCTAGAAAAACGCGAAGTTATGTGCGTTGCCCAACTACTAAGAGCTATACGACTGTAAGAGCGAAGCAGTAGGATGAGTGGTATAACTGTGAAACTTGAATTCTTTTTCCCTTCATTTGCATGATTCCAGCACACAATTCTGATATTTATTATCAAAATCCATCACAGATATGGAACACATTATACAGTTGAAGAGAGTTCTTCAATCCCGTCATTGTTGTTTCTTTTTATCTTTCTTGGATTCTTTGGACTTCTTCTTATCCTTCTCGGAATTACTCGTTGAACTTTGACCGGCAGAGGTTTTACGTTCCCTGAAAACCATGATTAGTAATGTTACCTTCTCTACGCTGACATTCGTACCAGTCACTCATTAGGGTGTGTCGATTGGTCCGATCTTCGCTTCGCAGTGTCGCACTTGCGGCGCCGTCAATGCGAGTCTTTTGAAATTCCGGACGCAATGGGCTGTTACCGTAAGGGACCTTTACAGATTGCAAGTTGAAAGCTTCGGAAGTTGGCCTATGTTGTGATGTTTCCACATAGTTTATTTCACAATTTGTTGCAGTTTCATGGTTCTCTTCGGTTTAACTTTTATGACGTTCATGCCATATTCCATCGCAGAGAAAAACTCGCACTCACCGCGGTAGTCGCCGCGCCGAAATTTGACCATTCGACACTCACCCTTGATTAACACATTGACGCCCGCACCCTTTTACGCGCATGTCAGACATGTGACATTGGCACATTGCGCGCATGTATACTTCGCTACAGAAGAAGAAAATCATGACTGAGCTTGAGCATGTAGGATCTTAATAACGGATCAAGGAAGCTAATATAATTCACGGCACCACTAGGAACATTTTCAATTAGAAACAAATTCTCTGTGCAAAAATATAAAATTCCACTCCTCCGAAGACATGGAGTAACATATGAATTGCATTAGATATAGCCCATGAACAACGATAACAAAGCAACCTCTTCTTATACAGTCGTAGTAAAACACCAACAATTAAAATTAATCGTTATATACTGTATTACACCAGTTTTGGCCGTGCGTGTACCTCGCATGTCACACGTCATCGGCAACTTGATCGAATCCACACTTATCCACATATCCATTGGTGTTACCCATTAGCCACAGAAATCTGACAGTGTACTCGGTGATAGTAAGGTCCACCGTCCGCGTCTGATTCTCTACACACTTAATGGTAGCCGTCTGGGTCGGCCATGACTCGTGGGAAAGAGTCGAAATGACAATGCTACTCCGATAACCCAACATACTTCAACTCCTTCTCAGTGTGCCGACACCTAGTGCGACGTCAGCACACCGTAGAGTGACGGCGGGTCTTTATATAAGTCTCTTGAAATAGGTCTTTATATAAGTAGGAAGTAGTATCACCACGATAACATGGCCATACAATGGCATTTCAACATCTTCTCCCAAATGAAGCGGCTGTTCTGCTTCATCAATCCCTAATCACAATCACTCACTTGCGGACAGACAGACGTATCGACACCCACCGGCCAACCCATCGACAAACCCACCGACAAGTAAGCGCACAAAGTTACTGGTTCATATAGTAAAAGATATTACGTGAGTTAATATAAAAAATACTAGTCAAAAGAAGTATCTCAAGAGCTGAACTGAATCGAGGCTTAGCTTTCACTGTTGTGAGCATTTACTACGCAAGTGATTTTAGAGATTCATGAAATTGTTGAAATTCGGCATATCAATTAGCCATGTGGTCCTCAGAGAAATCGCGAAGGGCATTTTGGCTTAGGTATGGGCTCACGGTAATTTGCAGCTTGTTAGTTGCACACAGAACCCCTTGCCAAGACGTAGAGTGTGAATAGTATATTGTTTTTTTTTATAAAAAAAACTCTCTTTTCTGACTCTTTCGCTTATTCACTATTTTATTGTTTCACCAACTTGTTGCTGTATGCTATTTCACCTGTTTATCATTATCATGAATAAAATCAAATCCGTGCTAGGCGACATCATATGACAGTGGCTTCGGCCCGACCGCCTAAAGTGAAACTAAAGCTTTTTGTGAGCGAATGCATGGTCTGTACTCCAGCATGGGTGGAATGACACAATGACATAGCTGGCTTTACTGACCAGACACTTCATGTCCTTGTATGGACTGCAAATGTTTAACTATCACCATATGCTTCTAGGACACCTAATAGAATTCCTGAACCAACATGAGGATGATTAGCTGCTTTAGTGTTATTCAGCTGAATACACGCGATGATGTGCCATTACACATACATCGCGCAATCGAAAAAAAAACAGGGCCAAAGAGAAACACAGGGAAATAACAAATAAGACTAAAAATCAAAAGCGGTCGACTGGTGTAGGTTACATGCCGGCGCCAGTCGTATTCTTTGCCAGGAAAATCAGGTGTTGGTGCAAGAAACAGAACTCATGTGGATGGGTGGAAGGGTATAACGCAATATCATGATCCCCAGTTCAAACGCAACTGTTTGTGGAAACAGCAACTAACACATTAGTTCTGTATTTCTGTATTTCATCTAAGACTCGGAGTCCGATTACTGAGTAGTAGTTTAAACACATTAGTTTGGGAGAATGAGCACGATCGAGCAAAATCTCGCGGCTAACTTTTTTTTTTATGTTCCTACCTTATCCTTGCAATACTGAAATACATGACCACGTTGCTAGACAGATCAGCTGCTCTTCGGGAAAAAAATTACAGGTGTTGGAAACCAGTATCTGCATTTGCTCAGCGTAAATATTAGTCGATACAGTAGCCTAGTTGGTGTTGCTTCAATAGTGGCACTCCAGATGAGAAAATTGAGAGCAAATAGCTTTGACGTGAAATCCACCTAATACCACACCTAGAGACACCACCTGGCTACTGGTACTCATTCCTGTGGTTAACATAAAGTACTCAACCTTCAAATCCGAACATGGTGCTACCTTCTCCGACTCAGTGGGTTGGCGAAACCCCACACTGCTACAGTTTCTGGGATCCATGACCACTTATTAGCCAGGATTGTCGCACCGCGGCATGTCGCAAGCGAAGCAAGGCGGACGAGCTGAAGGCGCCATGTTGTTGGGTCCTAGAGCGATTACAAGTCAACTGCGTATCGCGCCCATAGCACTACCATGTAATCGTTCTAAGACCCAACAACCGCGACGCGCATAGCTCGCACACACTGCGTCGCACGCCGCTCGTCGTCGTGCGACAATTCTGACATAAATGTACACACCCCCGTATGGGTACTTAAGTGCTGCTGCTACGTATCACATGGGGCTCTAGAATTGAATTGGAAATCTGGCCGATCTTCCTGCTCAGTGGACGTCCACCCATCTGTAGGTGGGCGGCAACAAGATTGTATCTCCTGATCCAAAGTCAATGGAACAGCCACGCACTGCAGAATAGGGAATGACATCGCAGTTAGTACAGCATAAATAAGTATAATACTAGTAGCTGCCTCCTCAACCGAGGATTTTGAAGACTTTTGTAATAAATTCTGGGTCCAAGGATGGGACTTTGAATATGGGTTGGTTTTTGCTATACTTCAGCGAAACCACATCATTAACATGCATTTTAAGAACACCATTGGAGTCACATGGTAATTAGCTTGATAATGTATGAGGGCAGTGGAACCACAAAAATGAAATTATTGATGGACTCACATATGCATGAAAGCTACCGTACCATACAGCAAGTAACCGCTGCTTTTCTTTTTTTCTCGGACTGAACCCCTACTTTTTCAACTAAGGTTAGAATTAATTTCGCATACGATTCCCATGCACGCTTCATTTTCCTCCAGCCAATTTCACACTCATAATTCTCTTTCCCTATCAATTTCATAGAAAATCTTGCGCAGATTGATCAATCACACCCAAATCACTAATCATCCTCAGTTGAACCCTATATGAAAAGGTAGTACTAATCATTTGACTATATTTTTTTTTCTCTAAATGATCCGCTTCATTCACTTTGTGCATCGAAAAAAATTGAACTTACGGGTTTCTGCGACGGAGTGAGACAAATTTTCGTAGAAATGATATGTGCAGAATCATTACTCTGAAAGAGTCATCGGCTGAAAATAATTTAGTTACAGGTGTACTCGGCTTTCATAGACTGTACAAATTCGACGTCCAAATGTGACTTTACATTAGCGAGAAAAAGGCATTCATAAAAGCAAAAGAAATTAGTGAAGAATAGGAGCTGAAGCCGAAAGGATGATCCTGCATAGACCTTGTAGTCAGTTGTTTTTCACCCACCTCCCATCATATATGCATGAGTTGCTCATGAATGTCGTGATGCTGCTGGTGTACGTATTTTAAAGTCAAAAATTTTGGGGTGTTGCAAAAACAGCGGGAGACAGCGCGCAAAACTGCTCACATGTGCCCATAGCTTTTCTTGGCACCTTTTCCAGAAAATTAAAAATGAACAGAATGTGGCGAAACTGAGAAAAGGAAGTGTAGGCCTATACATGAAGGGAGATCTTACAAGCCTGTGAGAGCCTTTCGGCTTTCTGTCAGTTCCTCCACTGCTAGTTTTTGAGTCCCTGGTCGCCGTAGCTATGCCAACTGATTTAAAAATAGATCTTGCAGGTTTGAAAAGGGTATTCGATGGTGGAAACAAAGGTTTAAATGATTAGTCACTTGAAAAAATAGGAAAAACAGCCTGAACCATCAAATTTGTGCTTTCCTTGTCATCAACAATATTCATCAACGTACGAGTTCACGAAGACGGTCGGCGATAGTCCACACAATAAAGGTAGCAAGAGGGTAAAACGATAGTCAAGGACGCAGACTACGTGATTACCACCGCTTTTACCGTTCACATCAAGCGAGAGTGAGGTACCAAGGTCTGTGTTGTGATGCATCCGAGGGGGGGGGGGGGAGGAGGAGGAGGAGCAACCTAACCACTTACAGAAGGATCCATTCGCTGAGAGAAGTGGAATGCATTAATTACCGCAAAGTGTGCCTTTGTCCCTTCAGCAAATGCGATTACCCTGCTTTGCAGACTTACCAAACCCCTCCACCTCCTTGCAGGCTGAAACCTGAGGTGAGAGGAGCATAAAAGCAGGGAGTGAGCATAAAAGCGCTGCAATGGAAAGCAAAAAAGAGCTCGGCAGATCCACTGCACGAAATGGGATCGTGTGAGGGTTTCTTGGGTTGCCTTCCATAAACCTAATCATTAGACAGGATATGGTCATGACAAGGAACGACGCACTTTGAGGCTTCCTGCCCCAAATGAAAACATGGCGTTCCCTAGGGTTTTCTTGGCGGCAGGAGGTTGGAGTACCTTCTTTGATGCGGACCAGTGCACCAAAATTTCTATAGAACATACAACGAACATTATTATGCGTCTATAGATTTGTCAGTCTCGGGGCATATATCAACAGAATGTTCTAGAATAGTGCAGTCCGTATAATGCGCCAATAAAAATAAAGAGGAAACGCCATCACCACTGTATGGCAGAGCCCAACACCTCGAGACTCATCGTGTCATCTCGAGCCAGGGTCGCTGATTGTATAAGAAACGTTGCAGACGGCGTTGAGTCTACGGAATTGCACGTCGCCTATGGCAGAGAGGTATTTACGCCGACGGGGGTGGAAGTCATCATTGGTACTGGCACATAAACGAATCTCAAAGCGGTCGTACGGCCTTCGAATGACCAATTATAGCATGTAATTTCATTAGTGGTCTGCAAACGCGGAGGCTTTCAACGACACGCTCGTTATTGTTTTGTTGCTGTTCGTCGTTCCAATCCAGATGCAGAAGTAGCAGCTGGGAATAGAACAACGAAAGCCCATTTCATTTCGCTTGTCATCCTCATTAGTTTGCTTGCGGGGACTTGAATGAGTTGCGGAGCCATATACACTGCAAACATCCACTTTGGCTTGCTACTTTCTACTCACGCCTTTTTCGCTAACTCAAAAATCATCTTCTAGGGTAGAACGGGTGAGGGTCGATCTGTCGAATCTTCGCTTCGCGGCGTCGCACTCGCGGCGCCGTCGGTACGAGTCGTTTGCAATTCCACTCAAGACACAATGAGCCGGCACCGTAAGGGACCCTCAAAAACTGCAAGTTGAAAGCTTCGGGAATTAGCTTATTCTTGAAGGTTACTTACAGTACCAACCCATTGCGCCTTGAGCGGAATTCTAAACGGCTCGTACTGACGGCGCCGCGAGTGCGACGCCGCTAAGCGAAAATTCGATCAATCGACCCTCACCCGAGGAGAACACTAGAAACATGGGCGAGGTGAAATAGGGACTCTCCTTATTTTGTTTGAAGCCACCCATGGAGTTTGATAGACGATATATCCGCAAACTTTCACAAAAATGGGAATAAAGCATTCACATGGGTAATAATAACAATGTGATACAGATGTTTTTTAAATGAAACAGAGTGTTGAAAATTGGAAAATCAGTGGGTGGCTCAGTATTTTCCATACACTTTATGGAATTTGTGGGCCACACTAGGCGAGTGGTCTTTAGATCGTGTCCTGATTCAGATCCCAATCTTGCGATCAAGGGCTTCATGCAACCGAGTCAATGTGGATGGACGGAAACACTAAATTACAGTCAGCCGGCTTTGGCAAGTTATCAAGCTGACCGGTTACGCTTTGATGACTCTTGTGCACATGGAAATAGAAGAACACATCTTTTCTGTTCTCAGAAAAAAATGGCTGTCCTCGGTGTTATGTCGTAGTGCTCCCAAGGCACACTACGCGATAATCAGATTACTCTTCACTGATCTTCTTGAAAAAGTAAACCCTTGGATGATTACTCGGGCGTATCCCTGTTGCGGCTTCACAGTGCATTCTCACTACGCTCGTGGTAAATATACCATTAAGAAGTTGAGTCACACACGGCAATATGGGTTATGCATGCAATGAGGAAACCTAGAAGCGGTTCATTAAATGAAAGCTGGTGGTCTAACAATAAGATGATACAAAAATCCTTGTAGAAGTAGCCCCCAAGAGCTTTGGAGAACTGCGTTTAACAGGCTCCGCCTTTCATAACAGAGTCCGCCTTCTGGGATCGAGTCCGCTGAACTAGGTGTAAAGTAAAGTAGGTGTAAAGTATCAAGAATAATGGTAAAGTGATATTTATCGTATCGAACTGGATTACATAGTGCTTGACTTAACGGCTTTGGTGGCGAAAACGCTTACCGGTCTGTATTAAGGACCAACCGAATCACTCCTACCACCGCCTATAAGATGAAGAGGGTATAGGTAGTGTGATGGATTAGCACATATGCCCAGAAAGCATGGTGCGCGGGTTCGACCCGATCCAAAACGAAAGGTATTGCCCATAGATCAGCATCCTTGTAACAGCTTTTACATCGTGGGCTGCGACGAAATTCAGCAGCTACTGAAAATCGAAAGCTGCGCTGCTCGTCTTCTACCGAATACGAGATGGAATGTTTAGACGCACACAAGGATAAATGCAGCTTTACTAGGTAAGATATAAAACATGTTAATGGCATTTCCAGAGCACGGAAACCATTAGATTGTGAAACTTCCGGAATTGATGGCACGAATTAGCCTAGCACGTGGGGCTTCAAAGAAGTGATTGAAGGTGTCATTGAGAGGGCTCAACAAAGCGGCCGAAGACGTCGTAAGCTGGGTTGAGGAACGGCTCAAAGCAGCGGTGGGCTTGAAGGATTAGGTATTGAGGGAAAAAGAATAATGTCGTTTCGTGCATTGCCACTTCAAAGGGATTATTGAGACTGCAAGAGTGGTCTCTCACCCAAATAAGTGATCTTTCACCTTTTCAAGGTGCAAATAAAGTGAATTGAAAATTTCAAATTCAGCGGCTGTTGTGCCAGCGAGAAACAGTCCATAGTCTATCGGACGTATATATGAATGTGAAAGTTCAGCTTTGGATTTGAGAGGACACCGTGTCCCGCAGGTATACCTATTATTGCAAAATGAACATGCACTATTTTTTAACAATTAATTTATTCGAGAGGAAGAGCCATTCGGTAATGCATACAAAATTCGAATGTAGCCAGATAATTAAACTTCTTACTGTAACGTTAAGGGCCTTGATTAAGTAGCATTCGGAACACCGTATAATATTGGGTCTGTGCAGAATAAATGGCCAAAACGGAACACTTTTTTCGAAATGCCATAACTTCGCTCAGACGCAACTTTATTTGTCGAAATAAAAACCATTCGAATCTACACAACCTTGCCAACGATCTGGTAATGAAAATATGCCATCATGATCAAATTTTGGATTGCGAAAATTAATGAAGTGAACGGTGGCATTTTCAACATGCTTCGTTTCGGCGAACCCTTTCTGACGCAGGTTTGCATTGAGAACAGGGAAAAAGTGGTAATCCGTCAGGAATAGGTCTGGGGAATAGGGGGGTAGAGGATGTTTCTTCAGTTTCTGCCGGGTGACTTGCGAACTGTGAGGTTTTGCGATGTTTTGCGCACCCAGTAAAAAATGATGCAGTTAGACAACGAGCCTCTCCCTCACCCCGCTTATTCCCCAGACCTATCCCTGACGGATTACCACTTTTTCCGGGTTCTCGATGCAAACCTGCGGCAGAAAAATTATGCACAGTGAAAATGCCATTCTTGACTTTAGATTCTCGCAATCCAGAATTAGATTCGAATGGTTTTTATTTCAACAAGTAAACTGACCAGTTATGTTTTGGCCATTTATTCTGCACAGACCTAATAGAAGCGGAACATCAGAGTTCAGCTCTTTCTCATTTTCCGCCTTATCTTTGCAGAGTGTTGGTATGCATGGCCACCTTGGAGAGAAAATCGGCCGCATTTTGAAAAACGGTGAAAGCGAGTTGTTATTAGGTTGCTGAATTAGAAGCAGAAGCTTTGGCCTTTGAGAAGAATCGAACCAGCACTCCATGCCTTCTGGGCATATGTGCTACTAGCTAATCCATCACACTACCTACCAGGGTCCCCTTCACCTTGATCAGTTCTATCAATCAGCAGCTATCAGAAATTCAAACAACTCGGTCTATCAATCAGCAGCTATCAGAAATTTAAAAAAAGGTGAAAGCAAGTTCTGGCTAGTAGTTGGAGATGCTCGTCACAAATAGCAGTCGTGACAGTAGTACGGGCTAGTACTCTGATTGTAGCATTCCTGAGGAAATCTGGAGCAAACAGATTTGACCTGAAGTCCAGCTGTGATAAAATGTAGGGATGATTTCCCGTTACATACTCCTCCAGTAGTGCACTTTCTCATGGTTAACAGAAACAGAAAGTGTCCAACTCCCATCCCAATTATGAAGTCCTGTGAATTTTTTGTCAATGAAGGACAGCATAACGAACTTTCCTAGCGACTCACGCTGCTGTCTTGTCTGACTCACTGAGCTGTTAGGGCACCCAAACTGCTGACAGTTTCTGGGAGCCATGAGAGTTTGGTAGCCTGTGGAATGGGTGGAGTATGTATTACTGTTTATTTCCAGAACGGTATCTTCGAATCCGCTTCCGAAGCCCCAAGGATATCAACCTGTCCAGTCGGTGTGCAACTTTTATACTTGTGGATGGACGGACAACAAGATTTCCATCATCTGATCCAGAACCGTTGGGACAGTGTAGAACGATAGATGGCATCAATAGTGAGTGAGCTTAAATATGTATAATAATAGAGGCTGATTCCCCAGTTAGGCATCTTGCAGACACTTGTTATAAGTTATGGGTCCAAATAAGCACTTACGAAACAATGTAGCAAGGGCACTTGAAAAGTGATAAAGTTTGAGAGCAATGGAACCACAAGCAGGACTTATGCACCAACCTAACAGTTCCATTCAGAATCGTAGTGGTAGATGAATGCGATTTAACGTATACAGTGACCTAAGGCTGCTTCTTATCCTCCCAAACAAGTCTGGTGCCAATTCACCTACCCCGGAAAGATGGCAAGCTTAGTTTGTGTGGGTGAGCACTGATGCAGAATTTGATCCTCGCGCCGTGAGAGTGGGAGTGTGCGTATCCGGTTACTATAACACCTTCGTCCTTGTCCGTTTTCTCAAAAGAGAAATAAACACTGCGCTTCTTCTATACACCTCGAATACACTTTCCAACTGTATTCTGGATCTCAGTCTTCGAAATCGTGACCTTCTTTCAACGACAAGCCTTTGCTAAAAATTCATTTTTATTGTTTGATTTTAGTTATCTGCAGATTTTGCCGCAGTCAGCGATATGAAACTTCTTTCAAAATATTGAACAGAGCGAAACACTAATTCGTCTCGGAAGGTTTAACTTGACATGAGTGCATCAGAGTCGCTGAAGAAGCCAAAGACAACTTCTTCCCATCAGGGAGAACTGTAAACAGCTGCGACTATGCATTCAGGCTCTTTCATCGAATGCCTCAAATAGGCTAAACGATCCTACTGCGGAGTTGGGCAGGTTCATCGCTTTGGATAGAGCGACGAATGGCAGCGTTCAGAGTGCAGTCATAGGTGACCATAGGTCATTGACTGGTAGGAACAATACTGCTAGCATTTGTAGTTCATTTTCTATATAACGTAATTAAAGAAACCGGGTGGGGTCGCAAAAAAGAGGAAGACGAGATTGAGTAATCGTTTCAAAGCGAACATTCGAGGGTAAAAGCGATGATCGGTAGCGATACCCGTATTCAGATGCGCGACGTTGTGGTCTGTATTCGCATTTCCCGCGCATCTCTTCGAACTACAACGTCACCTTTCCGAGTTGTTTGCCATAGAAAATGCTGCTTTATTGTTTCGTAGGCTGTATTTCATTCGTTTATGATGATGTGAAATGGGTGAAACAACAAACAGCAGCAATCAAATGAAACAGTGAATGGGAAAATGAGCGAAAATCGTAAAAAAGGTGTTCATGGTAAAAAGAATCATTGAATCCATTCTCCACGCCAAGGAGGTGTCGTGTATGCAATGTCTGCAACCTAACGAATTGCAAGTGTTACGGTATGTCCTGCTGTAGGCCAAAATCGCAACCTCTCGGTGTCTTCGAACCGATCCGACCATTACAGGAAGAATCATACAGGCGAAAATCAATGAGCAATGAATTTGACATTTTGTTCCCTTTTTCAATGGGCAGCTCGTAGTTGAAGCAATTGTCGCTTAGCTTCTTCGAACTCCATCAAAACCTTCATTATACGCCAGTAAAGGTCGGACCTCATCCTAAAAAAGGAAAACTTACAAACGACCCCCAGTTTACTATCCCAAATAGGGGAATCATAATTAATGCATGCATGCAATACAATAAGTGGTTATCGATTACTCACCCCATACGATCGAACATTGCACCGTATTTCATGTGGTTCAACGTCTCTCTAGTGATGTAATCTCTCCTCTGCAGTACATTAGTAATAGAAACATGAAGGGTGCCTGATGACTGAGTAGTCATTCCTGCTCTAGATATTACACCTTCCTGAAAACTGAAGTTTGAGTTTTAAGAAGATTTTCGGTCTCTAGGATATGTAAGTTGATAGCAAAATTCTCGACTATCCCAACAGGTACCTTTTTAAACCAAAAGTGAAGTGGGCCGAGACAAAAGCATTTCAAAAGGAAGACAATTGAATTTAGCTCAAACTCAGATGCGGTTCACTGCTAAAGCACGCATTTTCGCGCATTTAAAACAAATCAGTGGAGGTGGGCTATAGGCCAGGGAAAGTTCATATTGTGTCTCGTCCGAGGACGAGAAAGAGCTCCAGGGAGTATTATTCACTTTCAACTCTCCCTACTCCGCAATATCCACAAAGCTCCAAAAGGTAATCAGGTATTCGTTGGGTCACAATGGGGACTGAAGCGATATCATAAATACATTTGTACTACGCAGTATGCCGTAATCAAATTGCTGTGGGTGAATATTTGAAATTCAGTAGGAATCAAAAAGGAGTCTGTAAGCCTACAAGATCTATGCAACGTATAATCCAGGAGTCTGGTGTGTTCGTTTTATTTTTTTTTTTTTTTGCTTGTCCCGTTAAAAAGAAGATGATAAACCACTGACTCAAGGAAATTTGATGTATGGTTAGGTGTGTTGTGTGCAATAATACAACAATACACCTAGAGTTTATCAAAAAGCACCTCATAATGGTTACGGTATACCACTCCGCTTTCGCCAATATAATGACCTACAGAAGCGTTTTATAAACACATCAGGAGACTGTACAACATATTCTCGTTTCAAGAATGAAGTACCTCTTTCATATTGAAAAAATTTATATCGATTGCTTGACCAATGAAGAATTCACGTAGTTCGCTGATTGGATCATCGGCTTTTATTGGTCTCCAGCATTCAACGCGATAATCTGTACTGAAAAAAACGCGAAGAGGTGACTTTATCATGGACGCTTTTTAACCAATGACGCCTACCGTCCTGGGTGCAGAAGAGCAGTGAGACTACCGTATCCAGCCAAATATTGTCGACCCCAAAAATCCTCCGATCGAACACGGAATCGCATATGAAACGAAGAGATATCGGCTGCGGTGAAGTCGAATTCGATGGCAAATGCGAAGTGAAAGCGGCCATCCTGTGAGTGAAAATCTCAGAGCAAGGTTGATAAAGGCTGAGCTCAGATTCAAACTTCTAATGAGCGTGCCAAAATGTGCCGAAGAGTAGGAAAAAGAGTAAAAAAAAACCCTCGTGATTGTACTATAATGCCGTCTCAGCTCACAAGCTGAGACGACATTATATGTAGTTTGTGGGTGCAAGACCGAACTAGCAAATATTGGGTTGTAAGGAAAGTTTTGGCCGTTTTTTTGCGTTCACAAGATAAATTCAAATCTCAGAGCGCGTCAGAATCAGCTTACATATTGTGCTCTTTGAATAGACAAGAAGGCTCTTTCTGAATATATGTTTTATCTGGAATGCCATAAGAATTTCGAATTATTAGGGAAGTCTTAAAGTACTGCGATAATGGCACTTTTTGGTTGACTTCACTTTATGAGTCCCAGCGAAGGTGACCACAAATATAAGTGCCCCAAGAGGAGGGGGTGAAGCGTTGGATGGAACACTCTGACCTTGGTTTCAGAAGTGCAGAAATGATAACGGGTTGCTCGAATTCTCAATTGATCAAATCGCTTTAACTAAAACGGCAAAAAGCTGTGAGCATCCATACTTGCAGGGGATGTCCAAAAGTGTTGGCCCTCAAGGCACAAACTTGGTTAACCACCTCAAGTAGCCCTGATTTTGAAAAACCTAATGGGCGCCGCGGAACCTCTCAGAGCAGCTATGCGTAAGCGAATTTTTCGTGAATCATGGAGTAATTGGACCAGTTGCAATCAGAAGCCCTTACTCGTGCATCATATTCACCAGATCTAGCGCTAACTAAGCCTAGTTTCCCAAACATCTGGACAGCTCCTTCAGTAGCAGTATTTTCAGAAAAAGCGACGATTTGGAGTCGACTTTTTTTTTTATTTCGCATCAGCCCTTCATCAATTTGAGATATCTGGGTATGCACAATGTAATAAGAGTTTCGCGAATCGTATGGTGCTTATTCTGTCAGAAAAGATACAGTCCGAGCCGAGTTATGATCTCTCAAAGTCGAAATTGCAAAAACCGGTAAAAACTTCCATTACAACTTAATATCAGATTTAGAAGTCAAAAATAAATGAACGTAGGGCTTCAGAAGGAAAATATGGGGCTCACCTCGTCCATTACACAAGCTGATGTTTGCCCTTCAGTATTGTTCGAAGTACATGTTACTCCTACGGGGAAATATGTCATATATTCAATCCACACATTTTCGTAATCAAATTCTTCGGCGAATTCTAAAAACAGGCTAAAAAGGAATCTTTCATGATATTTCCATTATTCTAACTTCTCTTGAAAATCACTCTATAGATGCAGTACATTAACAGAAATACCAAAAAAAACTGAGAAATTTACTTCGCTCTGCAGCAGAAATCGAAAATTTGGAAGAAGAAGAACTTGGTGGAGTTCCGTTGAACACATTCGAGCAGCCGTCGGCAATCAGAGCGCACTTCAAATTTCTGCGCCCAATATCGACTTTCTCCTCAGTCTGCGTCTCTGACCACGTGACTGTCGCCTCTATGCTTCAAAGCTCTCGTAGCCGCTTCCCTCGGATGCTTCGACCCGTTGGACGTCAACTTGAGACCTTCTTTCAGCTGGATTTTTATTTTTTACAACCTTGCAAGTGGTCTTAGTAAGCAAGTTCAACATAAATATATGGGTGACAGAAGAATGTGAATTTTCGCTCACGCTCCTTTCAAGGTACTAGATCAAGAAGCGCTGATCAGCTTGTTGAGGAAATATTGTTCAAAACGTGGTTCTCGTATTCTTCAATGCAAATGAGTTGTGCCTGATTTCTGTAGCTCATGAGCAAACTTCTGACGAAAAATTCAAATACGGTCACTAACAATCTATTGACCACCTTTTTGTAGCAGCTTTGGTACAACTGGGTGGGGATAAAACATTGAGATAGAGTTCCTACTTCTCCCATTTTCATATTTTGTGCCACAAGTACTGTGATAATTTCGTTATATTGAACTTTAGTGAAACACTGAGCATATAATACCGTTATCCGAGGAGCAGATGGTTACGGTAATGGCAAGGCATGATGCCTCCGAATGGTCTGGTCACATTTAAGATAAGTATTGTTGCAGAGCAAAGACCCACCGATACACATCATCGAGACAAACTTTGTTGAGCCTTCATCAGGTAGTTCAAACTGCTGTGTTTCTGGTATTGGAGGTACCTTAAAGGCTAAATGGTAAGGATTCAGTAGGTCGATTCGGTTCGATGAAACTGCAAAAAGAAATAATAAACGTTAACCATACTGAAACTCACCAGTGTCATTCGATTGAACTGATCTACCATTGGCGTGAAGTAATCGTCCCAAACCTGTACTGTAGCAGTGTATTCTCCCATTTTGCTCTGGATACGGTATCCATCTAATGTCAGTCGCGGTTCAAATATCATACAACGCTCGTTCAGGAGAGTAATTCGACAAACGACATATTCGTCTCGTTGATCGTAGATGCTGAAATATTTCTGTACCAATTAACATATCCGAGGAGTAACCACGTCTATGGACTGGCTCTGCTTAGACGCTGTACTCGCCTCGGATAAATATATTAGGTGGTTTCAAAAGTTCTTGCGGTTTTCAACCTCTAATTTCAAAATTCCAAAAGTGCATATCTCGACTCAAGCAAAATCCTATCAATCGAGATAAGAACATAAGAATTAGCAAACTCAACCAGGTTTGCTTTTTCTACACTTTTCTATGTGGTCGGAAATTCTGTAGATCTAGAGGCGATGAATTCGTTGAAGTTCGTTTCAGCATGGCGTTGGTTTCGATGCGATTCTCTCGAATAAAATTGTCCAGACGCCTGATGTTATGGTGATCTGTAGAACCAGGTCCGATGAGCATGCGGCACAGTTCCGTTGCCCATCTCATTCAACTTCTTCAGGGTTTTTGTGCAACGTGGGATTATGCACTGTCGTGAAGGAAAACAGTTCCTTCCTGTCAGCCAATACTGAATTTATGATCTCACAATCAGAGATGCATCTCACTGTGTTCCCCCCAGTACTCTGCAGCCGCTTCATTTTCGTCGGAATCTGTGAAGCTATGGTGAATTGAACCAGCTCTAGACCACCATGCCGTCGCTATGCCGAAGAGGCTGATCGCTACCAGGTTGACCTTTGTCCAGCCATTGAGCTGATCGTTGTTGATTGTCGTGTAGAGGAAGAGTGGACGAGATATGGTGTGGGGCTGCGAGTTGTTCATTCTGTTCTGGCGAATTCAGAAAAGTAAAATTCATTTTATAGCCTAAATCTTATCGCATTTGGATAGAGCGAGAAACGGGTTTCAATGTTATAGTGGCATCCTAGAGGAGGACCAAAAAACAATCAGAAATTGAAAAACTAAACACTTAGAGCCTTCCGAACTACATAAAATTATTGTAGTCACCTACAACACAATTACTATAAATACGCATATGCATGCGCTAATACTTAATATGAGGGGAAAGGGCTGTGATACGCGTTAGCATGTGGTCATAGGGATCGGTTGATGCTCTATACTGCGTTCCCATTCATGCAACAATTACTCAAGAAAGAAATATTCGAGTGCGTCTCAGAGGGGGAGCGCAGTCAACTTTACAAAGCCTCATATATTCAGCGTCTTGCAAAATTCGAAATCGTACGTGAAAGCTCACCTTGCTAGACTTCCGAGGTATGCCATGATATACATTACCTTCCTTTCACATCGAATGACGCGATGATTTCGTCTGACTGGCAAATCAATGACAGCACTTTGAGCCATCCACTTACTAAATTGCGGTAGATGTACATATGTATGCATTCGATGACATATTCAATAAATGTTCCAGTTAATATCCAATCAGTGAATTAGTTGTATGTAGTGCTATTGAAGCCCCATTTCATTGGCTTTTTCCACCTTTTTTTCAGCTTTCTAAACTTACACATCGCGTCAAACTGTAACCGGCGTTCACTCTTTGCGGTGCCGGCGGCAGGGCGTGGCTGCGTTTTCCTGCGTCTCCGTCTGTGCCACCCTGTCTCGTTGCCTGCGTCGCCTCTGCACCTCTTCCATGCCACTCTGCCTCACTGCTTGTGAGCGCAGCCACGCCTTGTCGGCTGAAATTATGGACGCGGGACAAGCACTAGCTTGCTCACTATGAAATGTAGAGGTTCCTATTTACTCATGTAAAAAGAAAAACCAACGCAAAGCCATGGAAACACCAAAAACGAGCCCTGGAGAACATATCCCTCTAACGAGTACAGTAGCCCAGAAATTGGCTTTTGCTTGATGGTACCGCGCAAAATCCAACCCTATCCCTTGTTCTGCCCTGCTATTGGTGTCTTGTGATGTGCCTTTGAACGAAATTTATCCGTTCAAAATATTGCTTCAGGAGGAAGATCATGTGAAGATTGCATTACGTGTAGAGAGAAGTAAGCATTGTAGGAGTGGCGAGCTGGCCGGATTACAGCTCTCCGAATTCGATTGAGCCAGCGAAAAGGTATTGATTCAGAAACGCTATTACTTGATGTATCCCCGTCCACGAAATATAAGGTCTCCTGTCACCACTATACTTATAACGTATTTGCTTACTAAGGGTAGTGTACAAAGTTTCAATAACAAACAAAAAAATCGTAGGAGAAGGTGGTTTTTCGGTTCTTCTCTTCTGTACTGTATCTGGTAGAGCGATTTCAAGAGGAACCAGCATCACTGAATTTTTGTGTACGATTCCTTCGAAGAACCGCATATTGCGAATTTTTGAACCTGAGCATGGGTTAAGCCATGAAGAGCTCCCAGCAATTTGGCTAATAGTCATGCCATCTGGCATAAATTTTGCAATTTGTGACTGTCGTCAGCAATTCAACACAACCATAGACGGTTGCTATTGAGTGAGTAACCAGTAACTAACTCGTATCCTGTTTTTGAAACTATTTCATCAGTCGCTGTTGGAACACCAATGGACTTCAAGCGGTCGGGCAGTGTGTCTCCTTCAACGTAAGTGAACAGTCGTGGTTCGGCTCTTGTTGAACTGGAATGGGCTTTTCATAAAACGAAAATAATGAAGAATATAGGATAAATTTTCTGGCATTAATCAGTTTTTGTGATGCGCCGCGCATTCTAATCCCATTCACAATCGGGTGGCAAGTGAATGCGATTTGACCTATACAATGAATTTCGCGAGTCAGCCGGTGTACAAGTCAGTGCTTTATCCTCCCGACAAATCTGGTACCAATTCACCTACACCGGACGGATGGAGGGCTTGGTTGGTCTAAGCAAGCTTGATGAGGGATTCGATTCCCGCACCATGATAGTGAGCGTGCGTGCCACCAGGCACCACAGCACCTCCACCCAACGACTTTCCTTTTAACATGAAAACGAAGATTACTGAAAAATTGCTGCTTTATAGAGATCGTCAAAAAATAAAAGCCAAGCAAAAACAATTTCTCGGAATGTGCTACGCATTTGACTTCATTGATCAGCGGAACAGAACACATTGAGGATTCCATCATAACTAGGGTAGATTCTAGCCAGTTATCAAAATCAAAAATCAATGTTGCATGGAAGGAAAAAGAACGAAAATAATTCCCACTCTTGAGAAGCAATGTTGCCGAGCTCATAGTATGAAGAGACCTTCTGCTGCCACTGAAGGTTGAGCTCATCAACAGCACGACTGATGGAAGTTCCGGGCATATTGTCAACCGATCTTCCATCGTAGATGGCATCTAGCCCTTTTTCTATCAACGTGACTCTTAAATGAGCCTTTGAATATTAACATAGTGCTTTACAAACTTTGTGGATATTCTAATAGAGCTTACTTGAGACGCATCTGTTTTGCCGATCCGGAGAAATCGAATATGCTGCCTGACTCCATTTCAATCTCCTTTCTGTCGAATTTCTAGGATCTGAAGCAAGAAAAAGCCCTGTAGGGTGAAAACTTTTTCACGAAATGAGCGAGGTGAAGCCTGGAGGCTTTTTTCGATCCCTTATTGGATCACTGCAAGGTGTGAACGTAATGCACATTTTGATACCGAGGCACTTCAAATCTTCAATAGTCCCGTAGAAATGACAGCCAACAAAGAATGCCAACGAAACAAAATAAAATAAAATAAAAATTCAACAAAAATGGGAAATATAAACGATTGCAAAGAATAATAGTCCTACTATGAGAAGGATTGCTTAGTGCTGGCACACGGCCAAGTCGTTTCCATAGCAACGCCATGAAACAGTGAACACGCCCCGAGAAACCCGAGAAACATTGAAATCTGCAGGTGGATTTTCAGGCCTTATTCATTTCGTAGTATTAGTCAAAACCTTTGAAATGCCCTTATGGTCTCTGTTCGTACAAATTCACTTGAATGCGCATCTGAAGAGTGCAGTGACTTGCCAACGCAGCCACTTTCAGACCTCCTCTATAACAGGGTGTCAGTTAACTTCAGAGCTCATGTAGAGGCTTGTTATTTAGGTATTGGAGAGTGAAAAGAGTTCACGTGAAGAATGCAAGCGTGCCTGAGTTCTAAAAAACGATCAAAACAAAATAGCAATCAACCCAAGACAAAAATGAGCATCAAGAAGTGACAGAATGAAAATACCCCTGATGTGACTAAACATTTAAAAACAGCCCTTTGAGGCCAATGACACCCCTATTACATTTTGCCGAACGAGTTTATTGACGTACCATATCCCTTCCCGCAAATTCCATAATAACTCACATTTCGCAACCCTTTCACAAAACGGAAATTCCACACAGCTCCGCACTTTACGTTCCTTGACTTCTCTAATCCTCTCAACACTTCGTAACATGGAAGTCGATACGTATCTATTATTTTTCCACAATTCTGCATTTTCACGGTTCCACAAATTCCGTAGTTCTCCCAAGCTATACGTATCTTGTCGCATTCCACAGTTTCCAAAACTATGAACGCTGCCGAAAAGAGCACTGCGCTCTCGAGTATACATCGGGTACTTGAGAGCGTTTTGTAAGATTGAAAATTTATGCGTGAATACCTGGTGCGAAACGGTTTGGACAATTTGTAGATTCTGTGATTGATTACCTCTCGAGATCATATTGGGTTAAGGAATAAGTTCCCGCGGTTTTTTTCAAGCCCGTTTTTCGCTCCCTTCATCTTTCAACAAGGCTTATATGTGTTTTCAATGGAGCTTTTTTTGCTCTACAAAACATTACTATCTGTTTTTCGATTTCTTCGATTGCCTAATATTCATGAGTTTTGGAAATGAAGTAAGCTGAAGGCAAAAATTGGCACTCTCGACACCTCATCTTCCTAGTCTACCATCGAGATCGAAAAATGCATGTGTATATGTTTTCGAAAGAGCTTTCTCAGCTCTACAGAATGGTACTACTTTTCATTCAAATCGCTCAACTATTTGCGTTTTTGAGACTCACAGATGCAGTACTCGCAAAAGTGTGCACTTTCGTTATCTCCTCTTTCTCGCCTACCATCGAGAATGGAGAGGATGTGCCTATATGATTCGATAGAGCTCTTTTCGCTCTACAAGATGATTCCACTCCTCTTTTGTATTCTCTCACATTTTAGCATATACGGATAAGTTTCTAACTTTTTTTCAACTTAAAATTGCGTGATGAAAATAAATCTTTTTGACAGGGTGTTCTATACTATCCGATAGAGCTCTTTTCGCTCTACAACTTACTTTTCACGGTTTTCGCTCGAATTAAGTTTTGCAATTTTTGAAATAATTTAAAAGTCGACGAAATCAAGCATTTTCGACACGTGGTAACACATGGTGTCGAAAATGCTTGATTTCGTCGACTTTTAAATTACTTAAAAATTGCAAAACTTAATTCGAGCGAAAACCGTGAAAAGTGACTTGTAGAGCGAAAAGAGCTCTATCGGATAGTATAGAACACCCTGTCAAAAAGATTTATTTTCATCACGCAATTTTAAGTTGAAAAAAAGTTAGAAACTTATCCGTATATGCTAAAATATGAGAGAATACAAAAGATGAGTGGAATCATCTTGTAGAGCGAAAAGAGCTCTATCGAATCATATATGCACATCCTCTCCATTCTCGATAGTAGGCGAGAAAGAGGAGATAACGAAAGTGCACACTTTTGCGAGTACTGCATCTGTGAGTCTCAAAAACGCAAATAGTTGAGCGATTTGAATGAAAAGTAGTACCATTCTGTAGAGCTGAGAAAGCTCTATCGAAAACATATACACATGCATTTTTCGATCTCGATGGTAGACTAGGAAGATGAGGTGTCGAGGGTGCCATTGCCTTCAACTTACTTCATTTCCAAAACTCATGAATATTGAGCAAACGAAGAAATCGAGAAACAGATAGTAACGTTTTGTACAGCAAAAAAAGCTCTATTGAAAACACATATAAGCCTTGTTGAAAGATGAAGGGAACAATGTGAAAAACGGGCTTGAAAAAAACCGCAGGAACTTATTCCTCAACCCAATAGATTTATACTGGTATTGTTCTCAATTTGAGCTTGTTCAAAAAACCCTAACTGCTGAAAACATGACTTCCTTCAGCCGGATGTCGGCTACATTTCTGTCATTACGTTACTCGCCATTACTACCTTTCCTAGTAAGTTTACCATTTACTTTTCTATCAAACATATAACACTTGACATGCATCTTTATCTTATCGCTGCGGAGCGGGACAAGGCTTATGATATCATTACCCATCTTCCGATTCTTTTTTGTTCGACCGACAGTAAGCCGCTTCCTTTCACTTGACCAGCTGAAATTGTTCTCTATTCTGTACTGAAAACTTTACTGTTTAATAAAGTAGCATCTCCAACCAAAATGAAGATGATTATAGGTGAGGTAGCTTACTTGATGTGCATGATTTTATTAAATTCGGATATAATTAATTATTACATAATCATTATTGCAACTGCCTATTACGAAGCGAAAACCAATATGAGAAGGATATTACTTGTTCTCTTTCCATTTATATACTTATTTGAGCCTCTTTTGGGATTCCTGTGCATTCGACTGCAATGGTACTGATGGGCACAGCTCCTTGAATAATCGAATCCACACCGTCGAAGTCCTCACTGCAGTCGTTGAGTGTCCGGATCATCTTCCTGTAAAAGATCAACGTGAAATGCCATTTTGTCAGATGAGTAGCACATTGACCTGCCCCTGCACATAAAGCGCTTAACCACTGCATTTGTCCATGTTAATCCTGGCAGCGAAAATCGTGGTGGCTAATTTAAAACATACAGAAACACAAACAGGAAACATAATGGGATTATACAGGGTGTCCCAAAATTATGGGCGCCAATGTATTGCAATATTTTGTTGGCGTCAATAGAGTGGATGGAAAATCAACCCATTCACAACTTTACTCACACCTTATGCAACAAGACACAGCAGTCATATCATAAGTTTCTCTGCCCCGACAAGGAGACAAGCTCAAAGTCTCTCTATCACTCAACCGCCCTTGACACGCTACTTTTTCCACACATTCCTTCCCATAACTTTCTCAAGGCTACCTTATGTGACTCCGTACTAGGATGGCTGACTCGTCAGACCTTTCTTCTAGTTGAGGACCCTGGCAGTAGATCAATGGAATCATGTTTTGGGAAATTTGACGGACGTTTCGAAAAGTGATGAATTCGAAAAAATCAAGTCGGCAGCGCTTTTGTATCATGGTTCTACAAACTAAAGCGCTTTGCTGCTAAACTCATCAAGTATTTTTGCGAAAGACTAGTGAGGACAGTGCTTTATTATGTCCAACAGCCAGTTCCTCATGTTCACATTCCCGCAAGCTTTACGCCGAAATTGATGGAAACCAACAGCGTGTCATCATTGGACCCTCAATCACTACTGGGACCCGATTGCTAGAATCCAAACACCCTATCGGCATGGTATACCCTACCAGATATTGTTGGCCACAGTGGGTTGCCCTTATCCGTTCAGGACGTGGAAATTTTTTCGCTCGAACAAAAGTACGGCGAGGTGCGTGTCACCATAGAAGCGATTGACCACCAAGTGTATTTGAAAAACTTTTGAATTCTCGAAAATACCATGAGCTTCACCCCTACAAGCACGCACCTTGATAGAAGATTTTGTGCACCCACTGAGCAGTAATTAAAAGCAAAAGGATTGATACAATTGTATAGAGGAATCCGAAAAATTACGAGTTCAGGCGCCCATAATTTTGGGACACCCTGTATATGGTAGGAATTATTTGCTCATTCGATTCAATCATCCAACTCAAACCATATCAACTGAAACGTGAAAATTTTCTTGTTTTGATCACTTTGAAATTTCACAGACACCGATGGAGTTTCTGATGATGTACAAGCGCTATCGTTGGCAATTCAGCACCCTGACGTTGAGGTATGAATTGGTACTCAGTGACGGTGCCAAGGGTCAATTTGATGCAGAAATTCAAAGTTTTCTGAAAGCGGCTGGAGCGATAATGTGGCAACCTCTTAAAATGGTAGTGCTGCTTAAAAAAGAGGCGAAAATAGAACCTAGCACATGATATGTTTAGAAATCTGTGAAGGAATAAATACTATGACTTATTGTATGTAGAATAACTGGAATATATGTAGGTAGAGGTGCTCGGCAGTGTAACAGAAATAACGAAAAATAACGAAATAAACCTGCGGAACAGGAACTCGAAAGCCACCCTATTCACTATATCCCTTTGGCGCAGGTGGTTAGATGCAGCAGAGCGAGGGCTTGTAAGTGAGCAAGCCGCGAACCCCGCGCCACCTAAGTCTCCAAGTCAAAGCGAGTTTTGCCACTCATTATCTTTACCGAATGGAATGCTTGGTTCTGGAATATATGATTTTTCAAATCTCATTTTCTCATCACCCCACGCAGTGCTTTTCACACAAAGTTCATGGTAATCGTTGTGAGTTATTGCCTTTAGTAGAAATTCTGTGGAAGCTGACTCATAAGCGAAGAAAATTGAGAAACCATAAAAAACCCTGGAAAATGTGCATTTCTACCACGTACCATCTCCATAGATATCAGGCTTTCCTTTTCAGCTACTCCCTTCGTGAGTACTGATACTATCGCTCCTGCACCTTCCAGCTAATTCAAAGGTATGTGCACGGAGAAATAAATTTCTTTGTTACCCATATATTTATGTTGTATTTGATATATACGGGTCGCATGCAAAGGTTCACGCAAAAAAGTGAGAATCTGGCTCAGACACAGCTCCGAGGAGGCGGAGCCTCATAGTAAATGCCCGTCCCATCGTCCGCAGCGATCAAAGACGCGCAGTGGGAACGGAAAGTTACGTGAACAGTCCCGCTCAATCTCGCTGCGGCGGACAACGGGGCGGGCATTCACTATGAGGCCCCGCCCGATTGGCCATCACTTTGAGGAGCTGCATCCAAGCCGGATCCTCACTTTTTGCTTGAAACTTTGCATGCAGCCCTTGTAAAGCAGATGCAAAATAGATATTTGGGTAACAGAGATATTCATTTTTCCGTGCACGATTCCTTTGGGTGTGCGTCTGTTCTCAGGTGGTAGCTTAATGAATGCTGAACCTTCTGAAAAATTCTGGTGCTTCTCTATCACTAAAAATTTCGTGAACACCTTCAGCTAATCGCCATCACGACTGTTCATGGATGTGTGAGTGTGGAACAGGCGACTGCGAATGCGGCTCGAGTACAACGTGCTAATGGTCTTCAGGTAAAATCGAATTTTTTTCTAGTTTTATAACATTCAATCTATCAGGTGAAAAGTTTCAGAAACGGATCCTCATCTATATGGGAGCTTCAGAAGCACTCATTCGCAAGCCATTTGTGATGAATCCATTCTTTGGGATTGATGGGATCGGCGACCGTCCAGATCTTTTTCCAGAGGTTATAAGGTTTTTAAGTCTCTGTGATGATCTGAAACAAAAAAGTATCGTTGACCGTATCTATTCATCTATGGAATTTTCTTAAGTGATTACAGTATGAACCCGGGGTATTCCCAAGGATTTATACACATTGCACTACTGAGTGTGTCCTTAGCGGCATTCAACGGCACCACGGTGTAACATAGTCTGTGGGTTATGGGTTATATGCCGCATGCATGTGGCAGAATGCAGAACAACTCGCGATTCAGCGGTTTAATTTTGTTGTAAGTATGTTGCAGAGTAGTGCCAAAATTTTTCTTACGCGGCTCGACACAAGAACGTTCACGCTTGTTGGCTTACGCTCAGTATTCGTTCAGGTATCGTCTGATGACTTCACCACCCACGAGGCTGAATCTGCCGCATTGGCACTGATCCGTTTGACGAGAGAGCATGATGACGTTTCATTGGTGTGCATAGGACCGCTGACCAATGTTGCGTTGGCATACAAGCTCGACAAAAACTTTGCCAAACGACTGTGTAAACTCGTCGTTTTGGGAGGAAACTATTTCGGTGAGCTCAGTTTGAGTATTCGTACCGTGGAACGGTCGGAAATTCTGATCATAAGGCGTGTATTGTCCAGCTATCCACTATAACCCTTGAGCTCACAGAATGAGAGTATTGTTTGAAGCCACCTTCTGCAGTAATTTGTGAGCGCTTTCGCATCCAGTACTGATCGTGAGAGCAGGGCCCCTTGATTATTCACCAGAGAAAAAAAAACAACGAAACCCCATAGCAACACCTAAAGCGAGTTCCCCCTACTAGAAAGTTTGTACGAGAACTGCGGTCTAGAGAGGTGTCTTCGCTTGATGGTATCACTCACAATTCAACGATATCACTAGTATCGTCCTGCTGACGATGTCCTAACCACAGGGATTTCTGGGTTATCTTATCTCATCGAAACCGCCGGCAAGTCTCCTTTGCTAATTAAACGCCACGTTTGGAAATGCTCCGTCCAATGCCAGGGGTGGGCGGAGTGGGTGGGCGGGGTCGGAGAGGATTCGTGAGGGCTTGATGCCATGAGGAGGTGCAGTGGCCCCACAAAAAAGGGAAACTTGAACAGTTACCCAAGTATCTATGTACTTCGACGAGTTAGGCAGCTTATCCGATTATCGCGGTATGCGCCTTCGATTTGGAGCATTTTAGCAGTCAATGTCTTTGCTGAGGTGAATTTGACGCTGCATTCGATGCGTGGAAGAAGAGTGAGAATCTTTGGAGACTGTGTCAAAGGCGTTAAGTGGTTCAGGCTTATGTTCAACCTTCTTACTGGTATAATTTTATTTCGCTTATAACCGCATGCCTTTGACACAGGAATTCACAACAATTAGTATACGCCAACTAAAATATTAGGTTGTTCGAAAAGTCTTGTCATATTTTTCCAAAAAAAATCAGTAACTCTTGTTCACTTCGAGGCAGGTCCAGGCGGTTCAGGAATATGATAGAACGTTCCCTAAGCTTTCTAGGAAAATTCATATTGACCCACCAGATCCCGTGGAGAGAGCTACAATGCCCGTTGTCGATACCCACCCAACTCGCGGTGTCATCTATTATGAGCGGTCTTGCGGCACCAAAACGACGAAAGCTTGCCACTCCATCAGCGCTGCATTGGGCAAAGATGTGTGAGCTAGGAGACCGTGCACCGCTGGTTCATCAGCTTCAGCAACGGCGAGATTGACATGAAAGACAAACCACGCTTGGGACTGTGCTGGTTCTGGGACGCGGAAGGAATGCTTTTCCGCGAGGTGCTGGTACAAGGCAAGACAGTCACCGCTACCGTATGCACCCACCAGCTCCAGCAGTTCGTCGTCGCTGTTCGAGAAAAGCGCCGAAAAAGGTCCGCGGTCACCCTCCTACATGACGACGCCCGCTCCAATTTCCTCCGATTTCGCGAAAAGTGCCCAGGCCAAGCTACAGGAGCTCGGCTGGGATATCCTGCCCCACCCGCCATACACTCCAGACATTGCCCTTTCTGACCAACACCTTACCCATCCTCTCGAATCCTTCCTGGCTAAGAGAAAATTCCTTGATTATGACTTGCTTGCGAAGGCGATCGCTGACTTCTTCGACTCTCAGAACCCAGAGTTCTGGGAGGAGGGAATCAACGATTTTCCTATAAAGTAGCAGAGGGTTGCCGATAACAATGGTCACTACGTTGTTGCCTAATTGTTATTTTTTGGACGAAAAAAAATAAAAAGTGAGATCGAAAAAAAATATGACAAGACTTTTGGAACAACCTAATAGTAATCACACACATTGCACACACAAGCTTAGCTTCTGGTGTTTCCACTTTTCCTATTCGTTCCTTTTCTAAGCTGTGAACGTTCTTTCAATCTTGGCGTACTCTAGCCGTTAGGTCGCGCTCCGATACGGATGTGACGAGAGATGCAGCAATGCCGCGTTCAGGCACGGACGGATGCAGCGCTGAACTCGAATTCACAATATACAAATTCAGGCGTTGGTAACATGAGCGAGTTCTCCTCGGCCGAATTCAATTTTGGTGCTGATCCGGAGGCGGCAAAGATCGTTTTGGAAGAGATGAACACTCAAATCATCTTGGTGCCATGGGAAAACGCTTATTTGAATGGAGCTCAGGTAAGGGATGAAATTTTTGAGGGTCTTCAAAGGTAAGGAGAAAATAGGGAAAGGAATACATATGTGTGCATTTGATATCAAAGAGTTGATCAGCGCCCCCCAGGCGCTTTATTGCAATCTCACAGCGCTCCCAGCTTTCCATCCGCGGGGCGAGATGCTGCGAGGGCGCGGTTTGCATGGAAAGCACATTTGCAGTTGCTTAAAGGCATCACTAGGGGAAAGTCGGACGAAAAGTAAAAGAAGTAGTGCATATGAAAGTCGAGATGCCTAGTAACAAGACAGTGGAGCAAAAACGGATGAAAATGGCCAAAAAACCGAGAAATAGGACCCCCTTCCCACCGTTGGTTCTCGACACGGACGACCTGTCCGTCAAGAGGAAAGTAGTTTGATCTAGTTTTCCATAGGCATGTTGCCAAGTTAATACAAGGGAATGTTTGGAAATAGGACAGCATCTATTTTTTGGAGTGAGCTCCAAGGTAAAACTGCGAAAGCGCGCAGCAAAACCTTCGATCCTGCCGCATCTCCTTGGCCGCTCCCACCCTAGTCAATCGGGAATTGCGTCATCAGGAGGCAGAATCAAGAAATCACAAGAGGCGGGATCAAGAAATCAATGATCCGTTGCGCCGTTTCTACAGCTCGGAGGGGCGCTTTTTCACCGGGATTTCGCCACAGATAGCCTTCCTAGGCCCAGGACTACCATGGGAGTTACTTCTTGTAGGGACTTCTCCATTACCGCACTACCCCTAATGCTGTCTTTAGGAAGACTCTATGCGTATAGCTCCTTTCGTGGACGTACTGCGTACACTACAAACCCCCATGACCTCATTAATAAGGCAGTGGTTCTGCGCACAGAAAACATGTCAGTTGTCAAAATTTTGGGATGAAATGAGGACTGTTTCTTAGGGTTTCGTTCATTCCAAAAAGTTTATTCCCCTTTGTTACCCTGCTTGGTGTTACCGTGTTTCGATTAATCTCAGTCAATGATCAAATTGTGTCACCTACTACTTTTATAATTGTGATAAATAGCTTCTCAATTCCGAATAAGCTATAAGTTAGTTTAGTTTTTTAGCTATGAGTATGTGGAATGGCAGTGAATTACGAAACCAGCTTATCTCCAGAGGTGGGGGAGGGGGGCAGGAGCGAACAACTCATTGGAGGACCGAAACAATGGGAACAACCTCAGCCTTTTCAGTAACACCGTGCTTCTGGCTTTTTTGGAGGAATGACTTCGGTATCAATGAATGCTTGGGAAAGCATTTGACTAGACTGCTGAAACGCTATGTTAGTAAAGACATGTTTCTGCCAGCTGGGCTTCGTCAATGCACATCGCAGAATAGGAGTACTTTCTGGAACATCTGTACACCAAATTTCAATTTTTTAAGCATGAGCAGTTGGTTGATTTCGAATCTCATCTCAAGATAGATACACCATTGGCAGGATTTCTAGCACTAGCAACAAATGTCGGTCAGTTCTGAGAATCACTTATGATAATATGCAACCAGTGTGAATGAGCTTGCTTTCTTTAATTTATTTTTAAAGCTTTCGAGCAGGATAAAATTTGGAAAGAAGGATCCTTAATACGAGATAGTCGTAAATTCTTGACATGGGCTGTCTAGTAAAGGTAGTACCTGCTCATCGGTTTGGGACTAGTTTGTTTAAATTACCTGTGACATAATTACTATCACATAACCCATAGCACAACGGGAGACATCAATGAAGGGGGAAGGGGTGGAAGAACAGCCAAGGAGTTACCAAATCCGAGTTAGTTCCTGAGTTCAGAGTCATAGTCAGATTGAATCGGAATCGTCACTTCGACACATGCCTCACATATGTAGGTTACAAAAGCCTTAAAAGTTGAAGTACATTCGCAAACTTATACATACTACATGACGGCTCCTTATTGAAAAAAAATGTTCCTTGTCAACCCGATCGACTTTCATATGATACAGACACACGTTTTCTCTCGAGTGTGTACCCTTATGTCAGGATCTCGCACCGCGACAAGCGGCGTGCGACGCGGTGTGGGCGAGCTATGCCCGCTGCAAGACTTGGGCCCTAAAGCGATTACATGGTAATGCCAAGGGCGTCATACACGGATGAATTGTAATCGCTTTGGGAACCATCAGTACGGAGCCTCTAGTTAGTCCGCATCGCTTCGCTTGCGTAACGCCGCAGTGCGAAATCCTTACATAATGGTGCACACCCTTTTCTCTTTCTCTTTTATCTGTCATTTGTTCATAGGACATGGTATCATGGCTAAACATGGTCGACAATATGTCTATTGTGATGAGATCGCTGTTGCCGTGGCCATTGACGAGAAAACGATCGCAACAAAAACGATGGATTTACGTCTCGGTGTTGAGCTTTCGGGAGAAATGACCCGGTATGTCCAGTGAACATCAATGAACGTCACAACGCCATTTGATAGCGTTCGTATGCGATGAAACCAATTTTGTCGACTCCGTTCTTCACCGTCGCTATTTTCATCTTCTATGGCAAGTACAACTAGAAAAACTTCTGGAAATAATTTTCTCCGATCACTTTCACAGGAGCTATCCATAGCCCTAATCCGGATATGAAATCGCACGTCATTTCGCGCCACAATTTTTTCACCACATCCGGAAAACTTACATAGGGGCACAACAGTACGGTGATTATGAATATCACACTGAAGCAATCGTGCACGGAAAAGTAGGCTTTTCTGTTTCCCATACATTTATGTTGTATTTGCCTGATGTAGGCCGCATGCAAAGTTTCACGCGAAAAAAATGTGAATCCGGCTAAGTTACAGCACCACAACGTCTCGGCCGGGTGGGCGGGGCCTGCAAGCAAGTGCCCACTCCGTCGTCAACCGCCGCGGTCGAAGACGCACTGTAGGAACAGAAAGTTACGTAAATAGTCCCACGCTCCGTTTCCAGTTGCGGCGGACGACGTGGCTTGGCATTTACTCGAAAACTCCGCTCACCCGGCCGCCATTTTGAGGAGCTGTATCGTAGCCGGATTATCACTTTTTCGCTTGAAACCCCGCATGCGCCTCTCATCAAGCAAAACATAGATCATGGATAACAGAAAATTTCATTCCTCCTTGCACTATTTCTTTGAATTTCAGCCCTTCCGTTTTGAGCCGGGAGAGCTTCAAGAATATTCTTGGTCATTTTTCACCATTCTGGCACTACTTTAAATGCCGTGGTGTTGTACGAAGGCCCACTCCATCATGAACAACGTGGATTCGGAGCTGCAACAAATCCTCTCAATCTCCTCCTCATTGAAGGATAGTGATAACCTTTTGGCATGCATCCATTTTGAGATGCTTATTATACTTCCGCTCAGAATCATGGTGCCAGATGAATGCGATTTGACTTATACAATGACTTGTGACGCCAGTCGATGCTTTCAGCCAGAGCTTTTATCCTTCCAGCCTAGGTTGGTACCAGTTCACCTGCAGTGAAGGAGTGGAAAACTTAATTGGTCAAGACAACATTGATGCGGGATCTGATCCTCGCACCATGAGAGTGGCACTGTGCGCAATCTGCCACTACACTATCTCCGTCCAGGTCCTTTGCAATTAATTTCAAATGTGATTTTTCAGAGGTCAGGTGGTGATCGACTGGTGTGGTGTGTTATACGGACGTGATGGCACCTTAATTGACGCCACTGTAGCTCATTCCGTGGACCGAACACGACCTACCGTTCATATTATAGCGGACTATAATGTGAAGACGTTAGACGAATGGATGCACAATACCGTACTCGGCAAAAAAGAACCGTGGTGACGTCACTCACAATTTTAAGGAGTGTCCCCTTCTTCAAACTTGGTGTGTATAGCTATGCGAAATATCACACACGTCCATTTAGTTGGAGCAATTATTATAACTGATGAATCAGTTACAATTATAGCGTTTGTTGAACAACTAGCTAATTACAATAATTCTCATCTACGTAAAAATTTCTTCTACGACCATCCTATGCAGGAAGTGAAATATCTAAAATGGGGTCCGAACGCTGCCTCATGGGCACTGATCAAAAAGCCACTACTACGTGCATAGACGACGAACAGGAACCCTCCATTAGCTGATAGTCTGCGATCTACTAGAGCTTTAAGGATGTTTTCCTTAGTCCTCTTTTACTTTTTTTGCGAACCAGCAGGGTCTAAAGAAAGATGTCATTTGTTGTCTCATAGAGTGTATTTCATTCATTCATGATGTGAAATAAGTGAAATAACAAGCAGCAGCGATCAAGTGATATAGTGAGTGGCAAAATAAGCGAAAAGGTAAGAAAAAGGTGTTCGTGGTAGAAAATCCATCGAATTCACATTCGACGTCTCAGCAAGATGTCCTGTGTGCAATGTCTGCACCTAACCAACTGCAAGCGTTACGGCAGGTCTTAGCGTAGGCCAACGGTTGATTTGCTAATAAATGGCCTAGCTCTAACGCTCTATCGCCTGACTTCCTTCCTCTCAAATTCATCAAAACCATTCTACCAGCAAAAGCTTACCCATTGGGATACCTTTTTAATTTATCTTTTATGAGAGCTGAAGTCCCAAATCGTAGGAAAAATGCCTTTATCGTTCCAATACCTTAGAAACACCCACTTCAGATCCAGGTACCGTAAGTGCAGATTGAAATATGTACGATAGAACGCTAAGTATTTCGAACTGTACTTTTGATAGTAAATATCAGTGCCAACTCTGCTTTGATTCCGTTTTACAAAGGCTAGCATTATGGTACACCACCGTATTGCATTCAGAACTTCTAGCCTTGCCCACAGCCTTGTTCCAAAGCAAGCTATTACAATACTTAGTAACGACACACGTCCTAAAAACTCTCAGAAAGAGCAAAACAGTCTCAAAACTTCCACATTTATCTCGGTCTCAAATTCCAAATTTCAGCACGAAATATTGCTAATGCGTGTCAAGACTAAATAAGGTCGCTTTTATATCTTGCAGCAAGAGTGCCGGTACCGATTAGACAGTGGCAATCGGGTGCCCGACATCGCTACTACTCATCACGCTCGACCGATCCATACTACAGCATGATGACCGCGACAATAGCCCGCATTATGAAGATTCAAAATTTACCGAAAATCTTGGCATAGAGCCAAACTAAGGCACGATTCGCGCAAGCTCTCTCCACGATCACCAAACTGTACTACAGTTCGCTCTAGCGTTATTATTACAGCATCGTAATAGTACCGACGGCGAGCTCTCGATTGCTGTCGTCGAGACCGGTGCCACAAAGTATGAAAGCTAACGTTTGCATCAATCACAGTTTTTTTTTCAGAATTTTACAAGCATATACTTGATCAAATAGTCAATTTTTAAATATATAATTGATCAAATCGTCAATCTTTGAATAGTACATGCTATAAAGTTCATACAAAACCTAACAATGTCAATATACCTGAATGTTTGCTATAACAATGTGCAAGAAGGAGACGGCCAAAACTTATTATCACTGAAGAAGGAAGATGTGTTCACGGATTTCTTATGTGAACATATTAACAACTGAGCCCATGGAGTATGATAATGAGCTCTAATCACCACAGAAGGCGAAACGGTCAACACCACGTAAACATGAAGTATATTCCATCGATCGGCTTCATTTCATTACAGTATTAAATGAGTCTACGATCGCAACAATGCCAACAATGATCATGCACAAGCAAGTTTGCAAAATAAACCGAGACTTGGAAACTTCATAATTATCTATTTTAAAAATTTCAAAAAATCCTACCCAATAAATTTCAATAATTTTGTAAATTTTCTATAGCTACTGAATCACTTTCCACGTACATATCTTACCGAAACACACAAATCCTGACATATCAAATTCGCAAAAAAAAAAACAAAAAATAATTAAGTAAAAATCCATATGTTGCTGTAAAAAGTGGGACGGCTTACAGCAACCCATTCATGATCTCCAACCTCGGGTCGACACTCACGCCGCAAAGTGGCTTGAGTGAGGAATCGCAGAGCTGCAATGCAGTAATCGATTCCACCATCCCAGCCGCATCACAACAGCACGCATCTTAATGCACACCACTCAGGGTACACCGTGATTCCCCGACCGGGGATGGGGGTCGTATTTGACGGGCGGGATGGAAGGGGTCATAATTGCAGGGGTAAGCAATGGTCCCAGACAAGATGATGACGTGCTTGAACGTGCAGACAGCTGACCTGGTTATATAAGAAAGTACAACTGAATTAGAGTGAACAACATAAATCCTCGTTGAGAAAGGGGGTCGTACAGGGAAGGCCATCTTCCTCGCCACGTGGGTGTGCCATGACCACTTGTATCATGAATGAGAAATAGACAAGCGATCCCACTTCTCGGTATACCCACGTAAAAACGCTAGAATTTTCACAAAATAAAAAATAAAATCAGATTTTTCAATAGACAAACAATATCATGAGTTGTAATGTGAGAGCATCTGCTTCTCCAGTTCCTTGACGGTTGCCAGGAACTGTTTGAACAATGGGTGATTCCTATCTGCATCAGGTGAGATCATGAGATTTGCGGTGAATGGTTCAGGTTCCCGTTCGACACGAGTTCCTAAAATTTGAAAAATAAACGAGAGTAAATTAAAAAAGAAACGATCTAGCAATGGAACTGAGTACAGCCCAGCGCGTCCGTAACGCGAGTTTTCTGTCCTAATGGCACACACCCTCGCAAGGTGTATTGCAGCCTAATGCACATCCATCCATGACAAGCCAGAACCGAATGTATAGTTGAACGTGAATCAAACATTAGTACCTGTTATCATGACCATTCCCGGTGTCAGCTTGGATGCTTCCGTCATAGGCGGTTCAGATATGCCTATTGATAACTCGCTCAGCTGACTTGTAGGACAGACCACCGGCTCCTGAAGTTGTCAATTATAATGGCAGGAAATTGACTGGAAGGATCTTTCTCAAACATCCGATTACAGCCCATTTCACAGCGCTAGATAGGGCGTGGCCTACGGACTTGGGTGAAGTGTTTGAGCTCTCTGGCCCCGCCACACACTCTCACCCAAATCCGTAGGCCTCGTCCTATCTGGCGCTGTGAAGTGGACTGTAAGTACCCGTACTTGCAACAAAACCTACATTTTTCTCTTCACTCTTGTTTGTCATTGAGTTGATGAGCGTTGGAGCCGTTACGAATGGATTGCCGTAGGAGGTTACCGGTGATGTATAAGTGAGTGATGCAGTTGGAAGACTAGATAATGATGAGGCAAGCAGCGATGACGATGGAGGTTCGTACTGTGGATAAGCATACGGCATGTAGCTTGTTGGAAGACCCAGCAGTCCCTGAGCCAGCAAATCCGCTGCCGGGTCACGATTCGTCAGTTGATGTTCTGAAACATGTAGAAATATATTTACTGATCTTTGAAACCACAAAGTTTAAGGCCTTAAAAACACAACGTAGGATTATTTGGCAGCAGTAGCATATGGAAGCGGATGTTCCAAATAGTATGACAGTGATAAAAACGGAATGAAATGGTTTGAAACGCGAGGAACTCCTATTCCACCCTCTTAAAGGAATCGTGCATGGAAAAGTAAGTTTTACTATCACCCATACATTTATGCTGTACTTGCCTAACGAGAGTCGCATGCAAAGTTCACACAAAAAAGCAAGAATGCGGCTAAGACACAGGTCATCAAATGGCGGCCGAGGAGCGGAGTCCCTTGGTAAACCCCGCCCCATCGTCCACAGCGATCAAAGACGTATGGTGGGAACGGAAAGTTACGAAAACAGTCCCACTCCTCGTCTCTGACTACGGCAGATGACGGGGCGGGCATTTCCTCTAAGGCTCCGCCCTCTCGGCAGCCACTTTGAGGAGCTGTATCATAGCCAGACATTCACTTTTTCGCGCGGAACTTTGCATGCAGCCCTTAGTCTGTGATGGTCGTGTGGCTCTGTAGTGCTTGAAGGGAATGCACATCACATGACGCCATAGCTTAAAGGAATCGTCCATGGACAACCGAGTTTTTCTCTTACCCATATATTTATGTAGCACTTGCCTACGTAGGCCACAAGCAAAGTTTCACGCGAAAAAATGTGAACCCGGCTATGATACAGCAGTACAAGTTTTCCGCCGGGTGGGCGGGTCCTCCAGGCAAGTCCCATCTCATCGTCCGCCGCGGTCGGAAACGCAGTGTAGGACCAGAAGGTTGCGCAAACAAGCCGACTCTTCATTCCCAATCGTGGCGGAAGATGGGACGGGGGTTTACTTGGAGGCTCCGCCCACTAGGCCGAGAACTTGGGGAACTGTATCTGGGCCGAATCCTTACTTTTTCGCGTGAAACTTTGCAATTGGCCCTTATTAGGCAAATACAACATAAATATATGAGTAACGAATCGACTCATTGTAGATGACCCTTAAAATAGTGAATCAAAGACGTCTCTCACTACTACTGCGCCACACTTCTGAGACCAGCGTTCATTTGAAGTATTCAAAGTTTTCGCTTTAAATTCAGGAAGAACAATACACTGTGCCTCATAGCTAGCGATTCAACAACCATTAAAATAATTACAACTTAGTTCAGATGCGCTAATGAACACTGGAACTTTTTGTCTTGACTTATTTAATTTGTGAAGGGTCACAGCCCCATTTTATGAAGCCTATCTCTATTTCTTCAAGGAAAGGTCAAGGAACTGAGGAGCTATCCCCCGCTAATCCGCGAGAGCTGCGAGCTTCAGCTTCCCGCATGACACCATGGCTTTGATATGACGAGATCGCATGACTAATCCGTCAGGTGACTAATCTGGTAGATTCAAAAATATCACAGTCAGTAGCATGCTATATTGATATTCAAAAATAACCCACATGATGAAAAAATCCGCATTCGTTAGCAATTTTATTCATTTATCGCCGCCTAGCAACCACATTTCGATTGATGTTTGAGTACAAAAAACAGTGTCACATCAGGTGAGTAAGGGGAAGTTATTCTCCTTACTTACCTGATGTGCCGATGATTGGGTCCATTAACTTGCGTGAATGTTATTGTAACTAAGGCGACGATTGATCCGGACTAATGCAGCGATTAGAGCAAGAGCAAGAACGCTCCGCCGCTGCCAAAGATCTTCTGAACAGCATTGCGACATTCTTAAAAGGAACTTACTTAGTAAAATGTCGAGAAGATTAGGCGCTTGTGCTGAACTGTTGTACTGAGAAAACGAGCTTGCGCTATCGTCAACAGGTGAGCCACCTGTAGATGGTTCTGGCAAAAGTCTTTTGGGTGACGTACGCAACTCTGTTTCCTGAAAACAACCCCATATGTAAATAGTTCATACCGCGAAAAGCTGCAATCAACCCAACCACTTACTTCACTGAAGCTACGCTTAACAGCAAAAGATCCGGTGGTGCCATTTACGGGAGGAGTGGTAGGATTTGCGGTGCTCTTCGTTGAATTGTCATCTCCCGATAGGTTTTTTTCGCGATTTCGCTCCATTGGAATGGGTAAAGCGTCAGATTCTGAAAAGAACTGGTAATGATAGGACAGCAAGCGGATAGAATGAGAGAAGCAGCTTCGAAAAAAAAGAGAAGTACTTACCATCCACATACTTTGGGAATACCCTGAGACGGGTGTTGCCGTTTTTAAAATGGACTGGCTTCAGTACAAGACCTCCTTCAAGAGTTCTGGTGCGGTACCTTCGAATGATGGCGTTGGCTCTCATGGACATAACATTTGAACACTGAAATATGTATAACTAAATTCGAACACGTCTACTAATCTACTCGTCTATTCGTTTTCTAATATTCATTTTAACTATCTGACTATTCGCATAAAGCTATTCGCATAAAGGATGAAACGTTGACCGTTTCTGTCTGGGATGCGCCATGAATTCTCCTTCCACTCGGATCGATATGGCATTCCATCTATCTGACCCATAAGATGACGTGAGGGGGAAGGATTCAGCCAAGTCAATGTACAGGTCTCAAGCTTTTATCCTACCAAATGACCTTATACCACTCTACAACCCTAGCGAGAAAGGTTGATGGTCTGGACGGTCTACCAATCTGACCCCAGAACCGTGCCAGTGGTATTGAAGCCCTTGCTCCATCTCCTGCATAGTCCCTTTTCACAGTGACCCTACACAAGTAATGCTCGATCTTTTCCAACGTTGTCGCTATTCTGATCATCAGAATCTCTAATGTGGTAGAATCATGTGTGCTGCACGCAATTTAGAAAAGAAGCTGCTTCTCAGCACTGGCTGAAGACCACGTCATTGCGTTGAACGGCTTCTAAAAACTCTTAATTACCGATGATATATATGGTAACCCTGCGGAGAGACCAGTATCTGAAGCCTGCTTTTCATGCAACGTAGAAGGTGAATCATTCAAACACGCACGGGTGAATCGGATTATTGTGGCGTGTTGCGAAAAATTCATGTATTTCATGTGTATACACGAGTGAATCGGATCATTGCGGCGAAAAATTCATGCATTTCATGTGAACGCCATCATCAGCATGTTTTCCAGCATGCGACTGTAACTGTGTACGGAACGTCACGGCGCCCAGCCCGGTCCACGGCAACGATCCGCCTTAGTATGCAGAGCTACCAGTCAAACACAAGCATTGTGAAGATTACAAGGTGTTAGCTCAGAATGCAGACTGAAACTAAAGATAGAGACTCAGGTGGGAAGCGATCAAAAGAAGCGCACACTCCTCAGGCTCTCTTTGTCATCACTTCTGCATTTTTCCATCGAAAACAGCCGAGTGAATCACATTCATCGATAAAAACATTAAGTGACAAATTCGTTGCCGGTGCCGATCGCCACCACCGACGCAAATTTCGAACAAACGCGTATCGATCACAAAGACTCAAAAACGTTTTGGAAGAATAACACGGGTTCACTTACTGTTTTGCACTGGCAATTGTTGTACGGACATCTTGATGCATGACCCTTCAAGACCACCTGCAAACCATGTCCTTCGCATTTTCTACAGAACAACGTTCGATTAGATGGTCTTGTGTTCGGTATCGGTTGGCCAACTACCTGAAATTGATCGAAAATAGGAATAAGAAACGAGGAGATTAGATTACAAATATGATTGAGTTGATGCTTTTTAAAAGGACCAACTCTCCTCGAAACTCAACTGAACTATGAAATCGTTCCTCAATACGAGCGCCTATACACCACAATTCACATAAACAGATCAAAAGGTGAGATAAGACTTCGCGAATGTGCAATTCTGCGATCCCGCATGCACATTATAACGGGATCACAAAATTGCAAAATCGCAGATTCACGAGTTCTGACATCACCCTCATAAGATGCGCCTCTGTACTTAGACAGTCACACAGCCTGCATTGTTTTCAAGAATTGCACAAATAAAGATCCTATCAAATTGTAACTTGTCATATTCAGCGCTCAATACCTACTCATAATGCCTTCTCCACCGCTAGTAAGTTGTTTTGCAGTATGAATCAGTTTATCATAATGGCCTTTGATCGATGGCTTCCGTCGAATGCTCAAAGACCAATAGAAGTTTCAAAGTACAAGGTCATCGAGGCGAGCAAAATTTCGGCGAGTTGCGATCAGCATGGAGGTACTAATTTTTCCCCTCTAATGCACCCTCTACATATAGCATTTGGGAGAGTCCCCATCTCTTTCTCCAAACAAACAAGGAAGGTGACACTCTGAATGTGTCTAGTGCGGTCTGCTAGCGAAACAGGAAGTCAGTAAACAAGAAAGGCATAATAAGAACGACTTTCGAAGGCCATACTGCTCCATCCTTCAGGTCTACAAACACTTCGCCGCACCACGATGAACTATAAACATCGCCGCATGACTTTCCAAGATCCGAGTGAAAAACATGCTGCGAAATGCAATCATGTATAAGACGCTTTAGAAACGAAAATACGTCTTGCAGCGTTTGTTCCCGCTGGAGAAGTTCCCATCTAAAAGTGTTTGATAGATGGTCTTCATTATAACATATCACAAAGTAATCTTGGATGAAGCTTCCAAATTTCGAAATGTATCCACAAAACATTTCCTGATGATCATTCGTTTTATGAGTGTTCTAACAAAAAAATTAAAAAACTATTAATTTAGAAAAAATGTAGCGACGCTCTCAAACTTTTCAGGCATTTCAAAATACATTTTTGTCTGATTCACACCTGAAGAATTTGCTCACGTCTGAAATAATCAAGTTTCTCCTTGAACGTTTTCAAACTTCCCAAGACTGAGTGAAGAAAATCTAAGTTTCGAAGAAAGCGATGTCAATACCAGCTCACAGTGAAGCATCTTTCCAATGAATCTGCGAATTATTTTCAAAAAATGTCACCGACAGTGGAGGGAGGAAAATTAGTACACGAAACGTAGGATTGAAGAAAAGCACTTAAATGTCAAGCATAGCACGTACAAGAAGCGCCATTCATTTTTATCCCACAAAAACAATGAGTCATTAGAATTGTTTGTTTCAGGCCTCCCGACATTGCAAGATCCTACGTTTTACCGTTGTTAATGAAAATAATGTAAATAAATGAAAGGTTCTAGAGCACTGAAACGGGTTGCTAACGTTTTTTTTTTGATAGGGGAAAGCGTACCACCGTGCTCGGCGCCCAGCGCTGTTTTTGCTTAGTTCTCAGTTAGGAGAAGCCCCCAACCCGCTTAACAGCCTCAGGTTAAACTATATACTAAAAGGTACGAACTGATGATTGTAGGATACTGTAAGCTGAGGCGCAAGGATGACAGCCCCCTGCGCAACTACATTAGCACTAATACCGGTTCTTACTACGAAACAAAAATCACATCGGACCGAAAATGAAATATTGACTGGGTAAAGACTGAAGATGAAAGTTAAGATACTAAACTTCAAAAAAACCAAATGAACTTCCAGATCTCATGAATGAACTAACCGTCAGAGCCTCTTGAACCTGTTGAATTGTCTCCTGACGTACTTCTTCTATAGTGTGGTCGACATCGGAAGTAAGCAACTTGGCCTCGACGACCACTTGCGTACCGGGTGGGACAGTTGCGACCACCTCGCCACTATAAATCGTTACCGTAATCCCACGTTTTTGCTCTCCTTTCTGCTAATAGCAGTGATACTTGCGCAGCACTGAAATCTCAGAACACTGATCATTTGCTGGCGTCGCAATGAACTTTGGACTTTGTATGAAACCTAACAACCCTTCAACTAATTCTCTGATCAACTCAGATTGTGAGAAGATCAGTTCGTTCCCCGTTTGACGTTTACGAAAAGCAATCAGTGACGTAAAATAAAACGAGGGTATCAAAGAACACACAACCCATGAGATTATACGCCAACTTTTCTTCGGCAATCATCTCATTTCCTTGAAATGGAAACCAAAGGCTGAAGGGGACGTCGTCCGAGCCCAAAATGGCTATATCTCTGGATCCAGGAACATTTTCCTGTCAGTTATGTGTTCTGCGTTCACGCGTACTGTAGTAATCGTCAACTTTTTTGCAATAATTTTGTTCAAACAATCGAGAACGAGGTGTTACGGTGCGCCTTCAGAGACCGATTTCGTCATCGTACCGGCAAAATTATGAAAAAAGTGATGGGCGCTACGCCAAATTCTTTTTCCTCGTTAACAGGAAGGGAGAATTGATGAGTCATTAAAAACGGAATAATGGATTGCTTTCATTTTAATGATCCACATTTACTACACGGTAAAATTACAGGCTTACGGTGAAGGTACGTGATCACACTACTTAGTATGTTTTGCTTGTTACGACATAAATACATCCCCCAATACACATAATTCTCGTTACTGTAGTAAATATTTTGTTGTGTTTGTGCTGAACAGAGTTCGATATAGGTGATGGTTACCGTTGTGTGTCTTGTTGTTGCTTTCGACCGATCTAGTTTCGCTCACCTGCTGGGCATTAGACGGCGTTTTTTCTTTTTATTTTCACTAGCATATTCTCTTATCTACGGATTCTGAATAATGCTTACCTCATTTCGTAGTGGTTGAAAATATTGTTCCCGGGTGTAGAGAGCACAGTTAAGCGATCTGAAATTATCGCCACGTAATTTTGCACAACTTCAAAGACGGCGTTACCGTATAATAATTGCGGTGTGAATATAGAGGATCATACGATGTGATATACTAGTTTATAAGTAATCGACTACAATTCATGGGATAAAAATTACAATGAACCAAAATTCCTAGAAAAGTCGGCATTATAATAGTCAGCATTTGTTAAATAGGAGGATAGTTCGGATCATATCTGGGTATTTAGATACTTATATGAGTTTTCTTGAAGGCTACAGTGTACCGAGAAACGAGGAAAAGAGGAAAAAGCCCATGATACGACTGTTTACCACGGGACACTCCGGTGACGCAAAGATCGCAGCGCGGTTGTGATCGTTGAATGACCTTCTTAGCGCGAAACAGGTCCCAACAGAGCATTTTTTAAGCCCCATGGGATTCCATAGCCGTTAGGGAACCAAATGGAAGCCCAGCACGTACAGCATTGAGCTGTTGGCTGTGCCTGATGGACGAGGAGCGGAGTGGGAGCGAATGTGCGTGTGTTTGTGAAGCGCTGCTGGGGCGCGTCGTCGGGGACGGCGCGGACCGAGCGCGATAAACCTGCTTGGGTGCTCGCGCACCCAATCCGCACCCCCCTCTGTCGTGCCGTCCGACACCCTCCCACCTTTGCAGTGTGCACCCATACGCCAGTACACCCCCCACGCTCTCCACGGTCGTCAGTCTCTCCACATACGATTGACGCTACACTCCAGTATCACATTCCATCTCCCCCCTCTCTAATCACTACGAATTCAATCGATTATCGAGCGGCATGTCCGTTGCAGAAATTTAACTGTGCACGACTATCATATGGATTGATTATCTGATTTCAAAATGATGATTAATTGTTAAGATCAGCAGTTGGTGATTTAATAGCTTTTGTAAAAGTCACGTATCGGTGATAAGGTGGATCTTTCTAGAGTGTTCGTTTGTTTACCGTTATCACAATGACAGCTGTTGAACGTGATAGTCTTTAAGTGCTCCTGCCATTAATGGCCGTCCATTAATTTTGACAACTAAAGCTTTTTTTATCATGATTCAGAAAAATTGTCGCGGTGGATCGGCAATTTTGCGTTCACGAAATCGATTCTTAAAGAAATCCACCCCATCATTTATTCTGTAGCTAATGCCTTATTTTCCACGGGAAGGCTATACAATAGACTTAATAAACCAAACTGACAATTTGGGTGGATTTTGTTGGACTAACAAATTTGAAAGCGTAAAATTTAAGAATTCAGTGTTGAATGCATGGCTCATCTTGAAAAATTCAAAGAGTAGAGCTACTGCATAGTTATTCAAACTAGGAAAAACTTATGTAAATACTAGAAAGCGGATGCGTGTTGGAAAAAGTGGATGGAAATTGTTGGGTGGGCAACTTGTTGGGTGTTGAACAATAACAATAGCTTTACAGGATCACACATGTACATACAAAACATCTACGGTAGGTTACTTTCACATCAGTCATGTAAAGACATGTTACTGTCCAACATTCAACCAAACCCCCCCCCCCCCCCTCCCCCTCCCTCTCCACTTTTAATATCACCATAGTCTAAAGTTTACAGATGTTAATTGCGATATTGACAGAGATCGGCTAATTTCAAAGATCTGCGATGATCGTATTACAGTGCGCTTCAGCCCCAAAGAATATCAAAGATCAACCGTTTCCTTATAAATCGATACCAATCGATAGAACCTGATATGGTGTATTCCGCTTGGTGATGGACAGGCACGGCTCGTAATCGAGAGCGAAACGATGATTCTCGGCCGCCGTTATCTATGGATTCGTCTTCACAAAGGTCGACGCGCGCGTCTTTGGATGCGCATTGTAAGTCATACGAGTGTAAAGCACACAAAGACAGCAGCATCAGCGAACTCGAAAAAAATCATCTCTTCCAAGGGCCTGGGGCGCGCTGTCAGCGACATGCACGTGGATGTCGATGAGCCATTCTTTGCATGTCACATGAAACCCTCCTTGTCGACGTGAGATCTCATCGAAAAATTGGCGGAAGGGGCGTTCTACTGCGAACTTTACGAAAATCACGTGTATGAAAATTCCACAGTGTTTTCTGGCAAATGTTTTTCATGGCAATTTCGAGGATTGTATAACAGTTCGCCTAAGAAACCTAAGAAGCACACTGGGAAAAATTTGGGATTGCTGAAACCAGGGTGCACCGGTAGCGAGGATTCCTTGACAGAAGGAGGGGGGGGGGGGTCGTATTTGACAGGGCGGAGAGGGGAGTCGTCCTTCGAAGGTCTGTGATAAGCGCTAGAATCCAAATTTTTAATAAGCAAATGAGAAGGAAGATTATTTTGCAGCGAATTCGGATGAGGAAATGTGAAAGGTATATGTTGTTGCTTCAAGTAAGAATACATAGCAATAAAACACATTGCAACTGTTCATTCGGTAACGTTACTGGTATTGAAGAGGTCAAAAATGGTAGGGGGGGGTCGTTCTTAGTACCCGTAGAGGGGGGTCTTACTAAGCGGCTCTTTTCCTCAATACCTGGGAGTACCCTAGCTGAAACTGCAGGCTGCTTAGTTGTTCAGCAAGAGTTTCTTTCTGTCGCAAGCGATTTTCTCGTTAGCTGGGGTTGGTATGCGCCATGCATCGGCTAATCATACACACACGCAATAACGATTGATTCCTCTGGAGACTGAACAATATTCTATTTGTTTTATAAAGGTTTTTTGCACAGATTTGGAGCTGAATAACGACTATGTCTTCCTGGGCGGAAGAGAGGACGCTGTCTCGAAGGAAGACGGATGTTTACTTCTGTTCACGCAAATTGCACCACCATGTGATTAACAGGTACTGCGCAGTTGTCTGTACCGATATAGCCTGCATCCGGTCTCGTCTTCCCAGCTCTCCACCCTGGGGGTAATCATGTGATGCCAGGTTCAGTTGAAGAGATAGATGATCGAATGCTTTTACGATTTTGATTGAAAATCACATGCATAGCTTATTCATAAAGAACTGGGAGTTCGGAGGTTTCGACGATTGCTTTGACTGTGGACATTCCCTTCAATTACAGTATATCAGATAGAGTACTTCGAAAGAACACAAAAAATGAAAAATTTCCTTCGTTCTTACTGAAAACTCGAATTTTAAAAAAAACACCTCAACCTTTCCAATTTCTCTGAGTAGCTTTTGAACAGTTGTGGACGAGATGTACAGTCCAAAGTTTAATGCTGTTTTTAATGTGCTTCCTACACCGCGTTGCTGATCACGTGACAGCTGCTGCTTTGTTCCACAGCTTCCGTGGCTCCGCCTACCTTACCCGTGTGTCCTAGAATGATGGCTTTCAAAGGTTGTATCTCTGCCGGATTTCAATTTTCACATGGGAAACTTTGCAATTACTTTTCCACTACCTGTGATTGAATACCACACAATTGCACTGAGAAGAAAAGAAAAACTCAAATTTTCATGGACGATTCCTTTAACAACAAATGTGACCTATGATTATGTAAATAAGTGTCGGGTCATTTTGGCGTATTCTTGGAGAAAACTTCTTGGAAAGAATACTTGGGAAGAACGATTTCAGCATCTAGCGAAGGTGAGCAGGTGCTCTTCGTTACAGCTAACATTACCAAAGAATGGAAAACCGAATTTGCGGCATTTTTGTCAGAAAATCCGTGCAGAATAACTGAGAAACGCGGATGTCGGAAATCGAAATTGGTAACTGCTGAAGGCAGACATTTGGAAATAATTCAATTGCTGAGTTTTTCCTGCAAGGAATTCGACGATTTGAAGGCGGAAGTGAAAATATTTTGGCAAAATGTGGATTTCGACCAGTTCACGTTGTAAAGCAGCTGTGAAGGACACTTCTCGGCTCATGCTAATAGCTTGTGACTAAGAGTATCAGTTAAATAACATGAACAGAATCTTTCTTGATCACGAGTCTCGTTGTAATTTGGTGAGTTAACTCAATGATAATCATCCCACAGGAGCTTACCACGAGGTTGAGTATCAGTCTTTATGATGTCAGCTGCCAACGCTTGTAGCGCAGCGGCTAGAATCCGCCTAGCACTGATATGGTCACGAGATGATCATGATCACTGCATATTCTTCATGATGTGGCCATTAATGTGAAATCTTTTGCGGACAAAATGGCATCACTTGAAGGTCGGCGTGATCACCAAAAGTCATTGAAAGGCTCCAACATGCAACGAATTTTCATGACTCATTCAAAACGGGAACAGTTGAGGCAAAGAACACCACACTGTAGTTCTTTCAAAGTGATAAAATTTTTCAAAAAGTACTCATCTGAGCTTTTGATATTTTTGATTTTGATAGCTGCTGATTATCGCTGCAGCCTGCGATAGTGTACTGGGTTAGCACACATGCCCGGAAAGTGTGAAGTGCGGGTTCAAGTCCCGTCCGTCCCCGAAGCTTTTACACATAGCTCAGCATCCTTGTAGTAACCCTACTGAGCGCTAGAAACCCGTGATATTTCGCGGCTATTTTAAAGCAAGCCGACGAGTCGATTGAATTCCGCAATAGCGCCCTGAAACCGGCTATTTCGACGACATTTGAAGATGCAGGCGATTCTTCTGTCTAATTGCCTACGAGCGGGGAAGCTGGGTACGTTGCGATCAAAGTGAGCCATTGACATTCCCATTGATGATGTGACTACCAAATAGGAGGGGACTTGCGCGACCGCAATGCACCCAACATTGGCAATTTCGATACCAATGTACCCATTGGAGCGGCGTCAATTAGACTACAGTTCTGCAGACCAGTTTCCAATGAAATACACGTCATTCATCTGGATGGGGAAGGGAGAGAGGGAGAAGACGTTGTGAACTCTCATTATTTCAGAGATACACCCAAAAAGGCTGTTTCGAAGGTTATTCTATCTGGTGGGCTCACCTGGTGCCTCAGGAAAGAAACAGATGGCCTAGTTTCTGTGTCCATTCTCACTGTATGTCTGCTCATTTGGGCAGATCTACTCAGATCCAACTTTTCGGAGTAATAGTTCTGTAAAGGTTCTCTCTTCAACGAAAAGAAGATGTACTTGAGCAATGTCTTCTTCCGAAGCCTCATGTCTATCTAATATATGTATCAAAGGATGTGAGACTTTTGCAACCAATTTTATGAACCCTTTTTGTGTATATTGGAAAGAAGATTTGCAAGCCCACATAATTTCATACATATTTGAAAACAAGGTGATTCAGGAGGGATGAATAATCTGTATCAGGGGTCCGTTGATAAGGAATCCGCAGCATCTGTTACGCGAAGCCTCTTAGGTCACACGGAAGTTATTTTTTTTTTTGGAAAAATGGACCATGGATCAAATGATATCATTCACGGTATAGGATAACGATGTTCGCACGCAGAAGAGCACGCAAAATTGCGGATAATCAGTGTCGCCGCAAATGGAGGCTATTACACTTCCTTATTGCCGCGGGAGTGCACGTATACGAGAATAAGGACCCACGTTGAAGAAAGAGTGATGTGACCAGGGAAGGTGACATGTGGAATTTATTCGTTCAATGATTCGGAATTTATCCCTCATCTGAACGAGTCTAGTTCTCCTTAATGATCCTCGAAGAGAAGGGAGAATTGACAGACCTACTAGGTGGGACGGTGTTACCAAGTGAAGCCTTCGCACCACTTCATATACCCATTCATGTACAAATTCGAGATCTTGGTCAAGATCGATGGTTTTGGGTATCCGCAGGCCAACTGTGTTGGGGTCTCTTAATCCTGCCCCATAATCATTGTCGGGGGACCGCGGTAATTCTGATTACATAGCCCTTTTAAAAACGGAGAAGTGAAGTTTTTCAATATTTGATCGTGTTTATGATATTGGTTTGGGGAATAAGTCCCCGCCGTTTTTTTTATCCCCGTTTTTCACATTGTTTCCATCATCTTTCGACAGGGCTTATATATGTTTTCGATAGAGCTTTTCTTGCTCTATGAAATGCTACTATCTGTTTTTCGTTTCTTTCGACTACATAATATTTATGAGGTTTGGAAATGAAGTAAGCTGAAGGCGAAAAATCGCCACTTGCGCACCTCACCTTTCTCGTCTGCCGTCGAGATCAAAAATGTATGTGTACAAGATTTTGATAGGGCATTTTCAGCTCTACAGGATGGTACTACTGTTTATTCGAATCGCTCAACTTTCTGCTGTTTTTAAGACTCACAAAGGCAGTACTCGCGAAAGGGTGCACTTTCGTTATTTTCTCTTCCTCGCCTAAAATCGAGATTGGAGAAGATGTGCATATAAGCATTCGATACAGCTTTTTTTGCTCTACAAGATGACACCACCCTTCTTTTGTATCCTCTCAAATCTTAGCATGTAGGAATAAGTTTTCACCTGTTTTTCAAATTAATATTGTGTAATGAAAATAATTTTTTTGGCACAAAGCTCTCTACCATTCGATAGTGCCCTTTTCGCTCTGCAAGATTGTGTTTACGGTTTTTGTTCGAATGAATTTCGCCATTTTTTAGATCATCTAAAAGTCGACGAAATCAAGCACTTTCGACTTCATCTGTCGAAAATGCTCTATTTCGTCGACTTTTAGATGATCTAAAAAATGGCGAAATTCATTCGAACAAAAACCGTAAACACAATCTTGCAGAGCGAAAAGGGCACTATCGAATGGTAGAGAGCTTTGTGCCAAAAAAATTATTTTCATTACACAATATTAATTTGAAAAACAGGTGAAAACTTATTCCTACATGCTAAGATTTGAGAGGATACAAAAGAAGAGTGGTATAATCTTGTAGAGCAAAGAAAGCTTTATCGAATGCATAAATGCACATCTTCTCCAATCTCGATTTTAGGCGAGGAAGAGAAAATAACGAATGTGCACCCTTTCGCGAGTACTGCCTTTGTGAGTCTTAAAAACAGCAAAAAGTTGAGCGATTCGAATAAACAGTGGTACCATCCTATAGAGCTGAAAAAGCCCTATCGAAAACATATACACATACCTTTTTGATCTCGACGGCAGACGAGAAAGGTGAGATGCGCAAGTGCCAATTTTTTGCCTTCAGCTTACTTCATTTCCAAACCTCATAAATATTAGGTAGTCGAAGAAATCAAAAAACAGATAGTAGCATTCTGTAGAGCAAGAAAAGCTCTATCGATAACATGTATAAGCTTTGTCGAAAGATTATGGAAACAATGTGAAAAACGGGGATAAAAAACCGGCGGGGACTTATTCCCCAACCCAATATTTATTTTTTATTAATTATATACCCTTGGATTGTGGTTTAAACAAAAAGCTCAAAATATGTAAGGTAGAGTTTAGTGCACGACATTTACCACTGATTATCACATTACCACCATTTGATATTATTTATCGAAGTACCAGGAATATATAATATTTTTATTTATTTTACCATTATTTATCGACATTTATCGTTTGTACAAATATCTGCTGTAACGATAATCACGTCACGATATTGTGCCAGTCTAAAATAACGAAGCAACACCCACCCAACAAAATATCTAACACGTGACCTTAGACGTACAATTACCAAGGTAGGAGCCGCTTTCATCATCGAAATGGCTGTTTCATCAAACTATCTGCTCTAATCGCAAGTTTCATTCCTCACGTGTGTGTCACGTTGGAAATTTCTTCGCCTTAGGCTAGGTGTGACTTGGTTGGGTTGAGCGGGCTTAGCTTTGTTGCGTTCAAGCAGGGACAACACCATGAGGGTGCACCGTCCAGCCGTAACCTGACAGTTATCCAGGGTTGATCGATCTAAGAAAGTAAGCCACTAATCTGATTATCGCATGTAGTACTTCTGTATGTTTTTTTGAACCAACCTTATTTAATAAGAATTTCACCCAGAAAAGGCGCTTTCTCTATCCTCCAAGGAGTCCTTCTAGACCTGACGGCACTACTGTTTCTCAAAGATTCTGCAGGGTTCATATGCTTTTGCTGTTCAGAGCTTTATTATATTGAACGAATATATAATATATGTGATTTATTCATATAAAGTGAGCAATTATACAGAGATGGCAATAGCAAAGTATGATGAGAGGCTCAACGGGCCCATCTGCTGTAAAAGCTGCATCAATAAGATACAACAATTTTTGGAGCACGAGCTTGAGGCGTGAGATAATTACTGAAAAGCTTCCGATGCATGCATAATCACAGAGGTAACAACTGAGCATTAAAAGGGTGAAAGCTGCTGTTTATGAGGAACAAGGTGTAATTGAAGCGGAAGTGTAGCCTAGCATTAATCAACGCGGAAGTAGTGCTCTTGTACGACTAAGCCATGGTCTCTGGTCGATAAAAGGCTAATTCCAAACGATTTCAGCGTATGATTATTATCGCTGAGCGAATGACACATCAGCTCACTTGCACGTGAGAAGTAAGCACGATGGGAATCAAGGTGACAAAGTGGACAGTTCTACATAGAAGTTGAAAGTAGCTCGCTTGCTATAACGCTCTCAATATATAGCAGGTGCTTCAAAGTGGGAAGATGTAGCGAAACAATTTAAAATCCTTATAGTAGGTCGTGGGGAATTGTTGCAGCATTTTGTATTTTTTTAACTTCATCTTCTTATTATACTAACTATTGAAAAATCATTTTGCTACTCATATTTATTTATATTAATATATATAGATGTTATATATTCGAATATTTGAATTGTCAAAAATTCGTGAAAGTAAATTTCAAAATCTAGAAAAAAACAATTTAAAGAGTAATTTGAAGCCAACGTATGATAATTATAATTTTCCTGCAACCTGCTGTTCAATGCTGTCACAATTGCTATCCCGCTAAATATTTTGTCAAATCATAATCTAGTGATTATGCAAATACCTCCAGTCTACTGCAGCCCTTACAAAAATGAGTCGTAGCCTCAGACCTCTTCGACTTGGCACACTTCTGCTCATGGTCAAGTATTGAGCTTAGAAAATCCAACAAAAAGGCTCTTGGACCCCCATAGGAATTCCTCAACCATTGCTTGAGCGTGTCTCTACCCTTCTGTAGTCGATCAGTCGATGTTAGAGAGAAAACGATAAAATTCATGAAGCCTTCAGCTTTTATCAGCCCCTTTTGGATTTCGTTAGAAGTTCTACTTTCAGTGGACTGGCATTCGACCGCGAAGTGACTATATTATGACCTGTGGGGTCAGTAGACGTTCAAGTTAGCATTTCATATTAATAACTCACACCAGGTGAATCTGATACCAATCTCAATCCATTGAAAGACAATGACAGGGGAAATTTGAAGAAATCATGAAAAATTCAGTGAATATAAGAGTCAAGGGGTTAGTGATACGATGTTGAAGAGAAAACGTAGGAGAATGGCTGAGGGCCCAAAAAATAGGACCACCGTTGACTCTTGAAGCGGACGATCTTTCCGTCAAAAAGCGGGTAGTGGGGACGAGCCTTTCATTGAAATGTTGCTAGTCGTAAACACGAAGGAATGTACGGAAAAATGTACGGGAAACAGCATCTATTTTCCGGAATGAGCTTCAAGCTAAAACTGAGGAAGCACATCGCGACACCTTCAACCCTGTTGCATCAACTTAGCCTTTCCCACCGTAGCCGATCAGGAATCACGTCACCTGGAACTGGGATCTGTCATCCAAGGGTGTCAGTGTTATCCGTTACGCCGTCTCTACCGCTCGGGGTGCGCTTTTTGGAGTTAGCCATAAACAGACTTGTTAGGCCCGTAGTTTCTATAAGGATGACTTCTTTTAGGAACTTCTCAATAACCATATTGCCCCCCATGCTGCCTCTAAAACCTGTTCACCTAGAAGGGCATTGACCCGGCATCGCTATGAGCGAAAGTTATGATACGGCACTCATGTTGTGGAGGCCAATAAGTAAGAGAGTAAATACGAGGCATGGAAGATGGGGCCGCTTCATCTTTTTGAAACCTTTCTTTAAATATTACACTGCGATTTCTCCTCCACTGTTCTTCACTGGTGGGGACGTGTGTCAAGGGAATAGGACAATTTCCTTATTGATATTAAAATACATATCAAAAGAATTCTAACAAAACGACTGTAGTTGGTTTTTAAGAAAGCACAATTTCTAAAAGCTGTGATGAAGTTCTATGTATGATCTTAGTGAGATAAAAACACCTAGGATTTAAAAATATATGGACAGCAAATATACAAAATGACAGAAAAACAGATAAATTTACAAGAATAAAAGTCGGGTAGTTCTCTTAGGCACGTTATTGAATATATCAATGTGAATGTCCGACACCGAAGCTTTTGCCCATAACTCAGCATCACTGTAGTAACTTATCGCGAGCTGCGGCGATAAACAGCAGTTATCAAAAATCAAAAATATCAATATCAATGTAAATTTTCGCACGTGTCTAATCTCCACCATATAAATAAAAGACTATATCAGACGTTCAGAAATAAATAACTGAATCATCACCAACTTAAGGGCTTGATATTGATCCTATGTCGATTAATAAATTTTGCAGTTCATGTAAAAACAATGAAAACTTTGTTCACGATTTTCACGGGAATGTATTTCGGACTATTCCTAGAAAAATGCTCAACTCCTGCTGATATTGATTTTTGGAGCTTTCATTTTTGATTGCCACGATTTCATCACAGCAAGAGAATGTTGTTACACACAATGATGATGAGGTATGGGCAGGAGCATTGGCGGACGGGAATCGAACCCACACTTTATGCTTCGCGAGCCGTTGTGCTAATCCATTACACCACCAAGAACCCTTTCAGCTTAACTAGTTTCTCGGTGATATGTTCACCATGGGTCTTCTTCTTCTTGTTCTCCTTAGCGCCAGTCCCGCTCCGTTGCGGGGTCCGCTGTTCTTTTCGGTTGCCGCCACTTTCTTCTATCCAAGACATCTTCTGCCGTAAGTTTAACTTCCGCGAGTTCCGTTTTAATGACATCCCTCCACCTTTCCTGTGGGGCTCCTCGTGGTCGCTTGCTGGGTGTTTCGAACGTTACCGCCTTCTTGACTGGGTGGTCTGCCGACCTTCTCAGCACGTGCCCTTACCATCTTAGCCGCTGTTCCCTCAACTACAGCTGAACCGGTGCCGTCTGCATTACTACACTGACGTCCTCGTTTCTCATCCTGTGGAGCCGCGTCCAGCCACATGCCCATTTCAGCATTCTCATTTCTGTGGAAGGTAGCTGCATCGAGGTTCTTTGTTAGGGGCCGGCACTCACTGAAGAGGGTCTCGGTGGTGTAGTGAATTAGCATAAACGCCTAAAAAGAATGGAGTTGTGGGTTCGAGTCCCGTCCGAAACCAAAGCGTTTGCCTATAGCTCAGCATCATTGCAACAACATTCGCTTGCTGTGATGAAATCGTGGCAATCAAAAATGAAAAGCTTCGAAAATCAATATCAGTAGGAGGTGAGCATTTTTTGAGCAGCTTCATCTCTGGGAATAGTCCAAAATACATTTACTTGTGAAAATCGTAAACAAAGTTTTCATTGCCTTCACATACATATACTGCAAAATTTTTTATTCGACATGGAATCAATATCAAGCCCTTCTAGTAATCACATAAGTTGATTGATAAGTTGAAATTCGACCGAAATGATTGCCCGCTGCGAGTTCAACCGCTTCAAATCGATTATTTTGACAATTAAACTGTAGATTGCACGATATGGATGAAAATCATTTGTGATTGTTTTTGTCCTTGACATTTTCGCATTTACAACTTCCTTCACATCACATTTCTCACGTGACAGCAGCGCTATCATCGCGCAACTCATGTTGAAGAAACGCGGAAGTGTTGGTGATGTGTTTACCCAACCAGCTTTTCTCCTTTGGAAAATAACGGCGATCATTACGTTGTTCACATTCAGCACATGCACCTCATATAAGCAGGAATCGTTTGGTATGCGAGCATATGTAGTTGCTCGACGAGACAGCGAAAACAACCGTAGCGTAGTCACTTTTTGCGCATCGATGTCAAGGTACAGACCAATAAAACATGAATAATGTAATGGTTAATAAGAGCATGGCTTCTTCTGTGCGACCTCTCTATTTGGGGTCTTGATACAAGCCAGCCATTCCCATCCTGTGGGTGGAAGAGATGACGCAGGGGAGCAGGGATGGCACGGCAAGGATAAATACTAAATAAAAATCAGTTAAATATCAAATATCAAACATATAATTAATAGATATAAATAAAACCAGAAAACCGTGATAACTCCTTAAATGGTTGTTGCTGACCCTCGAACGGGCCTAATAGAACCCTGCTCGAAGTTTTCTCTACAATAGCTGTGCCCAGCGGGTGGGGGTCGAATGGTCGAATTTTTGCTTCGCGGCGCCGTGGCACGACTTGCTGTAGGCGATTGGAATTCCGCTCGGCATGCTGTGGGCTGGTATCGTGAGGGATCTTGGAAAATCTTCTCCGCGCAAAAATTCGACCAGTCGACCCTCGCCCGTGCCCATTATCATTTATTGTTTTGACCACATTTTATGGTTTCGAACGAAAATCATTGTCCACCCTGGCAGCTGCAGCAACTCCGAGAAAGACGTTTGCGAGAAATGTAATCTACACATGAAGCTTCCTATCACATATGTGGAAATAGAATAAGAGCAGGAGCAGAAGAGCAGAATAAGAGTATAAGTAACAACTGAAATATGAGCAGAACACTAGAACTTCTGACTTTAGTTTCGACAATTATTTATTTATTTATTTATTTAAAGTTAGTTTCGACATTTACAGCAAGAATAAAATGAAGAACTGAAAGTGAGCTAGTGAGAGCTTTGAGCGGATAGCAGACAATGTACAAAAAAATTTCATGTACAAAGAATTGTAGATACGCATGAATAAGTGTAAAATATTTTCTAAACAACGCAAAAAGAGCTTTCTCCTGATCATTTCGATCGCCGTTATCCGTTTTCAGCCATGTCAATTTGGATTTATATTTTCTTGATGATCAAATCCTGACCAAAGCATTTCATCAATGATTTCTAAATGATTGAAACATTATAGAGCCCGTGGGACTGATAATTCCAAAACTAAGAGAGTGTCAGCCATCGTAAACACGACACAGATAATCAATCGGTTCAACGCGTGAGCGGAATTCTGTATACATGACGCATCCCGTGGGTGAGGACTTCTCAAGCTCGTTTAGACCTTTAACTAGCGATGTGATTACCATCAACAAACATTTTGAAAGGAGTAAAACAGAACCGGGTGTAGTGGCATGGCTATTAATGTTATGTGATGGATGTTTGTTTTGTTAGGACTTACTGTATAGGTTAGATATAAGAATGTAATAAGTTTCGGATATAATAGAAGCCACAAAACCAAGCTATTATAAAACCTCAACAAATCGATCAATAAGAACAGCAAGCTAGCAGCCGCTCCCGGTGGGGTGGGAGGTGGGTTGCTCGGCCAACGATGACAAGTGGAAAACTTCCCCTGATGAATGACGAGGCAATGACGAGGCAGTTTTTTTCTCAAAGCTTGTTGGCATCGATGGGAAATAGAGCTGCGCTGAGCTTTGCTTGGAAAATAGCCGCAAAATCCTTCAAGAATCCACGTTTAGAAGGAAAGCTCGTGGGAGCCGCTCATTGCGAAAGCGAAATTAAACACATTGTTTAGGTTCTATGCTTGCACTTTAGCACATTTCCACTTTCTGCTCGAAATAACAACAATCAATAGGTGCTGCGTCATCTAGACAGCAGAGAAATTCCAAGTGTGGATCTAAAATTAGCGAATCCAGAGGACTAATAATTGCAAAATTGGTAGAGTCTTAATAATTGTAGACAGCACTTTCACAATCAATCGACTCAACATGCGAGCAGCATTCTGTATACTCGGCGGATTCTATTGATGGCAAATTCTCAAGCTTGGGTTACGGCATTCGAAAGAGACTGGATTCTCATTGAAGTTATTTAAAAGGATCAGTTAGAAATGAGAACTACTGGTATGACTGTAATGGGTCACTGATGATTATTTCCATTTTTCCAGTTTGGAAATTCGTGAAAAGAGTCATTAATGACTCTGGACTCATTTCGGCTGGCAAGCATGGAAGCCTGTAGAACATCTCGAGGATAAGCCATGTCAAGGAAAGGTCTCCTGTATACATACTGTTCTGCTTGTCCATTGAACCCTTTAGATATTTAGATGTTACCCTAGAATTGTTTGATTGATGTGATGTTTCGGTTTCCAGCAAAATTTTATTTGGGCTCAATCATTTTCACGGGCGTTTAGCAAAAATTCAAGGATTTACAAATAATGTGTCACTTTTGACTCAGTAGATACAAGCTTTCCCCATTTACTCCCATTTCCACGATCATCACCTCAACGCAAAAGTGGCTGATTGGCATTGGGCAACGAATCGTATAATTGCACCTACACGTGTGGAAATCAGGGATAGGGATGGGATTTGATCGATCCCTATCGGATACGACATGCTTCCAATCTTTCTTCGGAATGGAATGAAAAGAATATTCCGTAGTACTGCAAAGTGAATGACTAATAATGTTCGATGATCCATAACCAATTTCCTAACATTACCTGAAACTTTTACAAAATAGATAAAGTTACGTCTATATAGGGTAAATTTGAATTCAACAAGATTCGATTTCAAGGACGATCCGTGCACGAAGCGTCACTTGTGGCGTTTATGCAGCCCCTTTGTCTATGTTATCGACAGTGTTACTTCCGTTAGTGTAATACCTCGTCAATGCTGTTTGTGTAGTGCTCCTCGTGAACTTCTAACTGTCGAACTTGTTATATTTACCCATCGCTCGGAGTACGGTGAATGTGGTGTGTTTACCATTATGATCGCTCGCTCCCATAAAAACGTTTTGTGCGTTCAGAAACCGGTTCTTACCGTAACATGGTAGAGCAATGGGTCAGAAATTCCTCATGGAGCCATGCGACAGCTGCCCACACACACACGCACACACGTGATGCTCCCGAGGGGAAAATTTTGGTCTATCGTTGTAGCCACGAAGTGATCAGCTGTTCGTACGAACTTTTAGTAGGTGAACGACATTTGCTGGTTGATGAATGATCAGCATGAATGCGCCACCGAAACGTACCCAGCATCTTTGGTCGATCACTTAGGGAGGTGTTCTTCGATGAACGCGATGTGTTATGGTGGTGGGCGAGAGAGAACGAGAAATGCAGAAAACACAAGGAAACGACATAGTGATTAATATCACTTTGTTAATAACGAAATGACTTGCGATTGGCGAAGCTGTGACCAATGATTCCACGAATATTTTCTACGATTCTGTGTTTTCATTTTGATCAAATTTCACATTGAAGGGAAAATTTATTACGGTTTGGTTGAAAAGAATGTTTAATTAAGCGAAGAGCAGAGAGCGGTAGGACGAGTTTCTTTTAAAAAATTGACAACAAACGCATGGCAATCGATTGATTCCAGACCTTGGAATGTACATAGATAAATGCTTATGTTCAGCGGCAACCAGCAAGCAGCAGGGGCTGGGCTGTAATGTACTTATTGTTAGCTGCTAAAAAGGAAATACTGTGGTGTCCAGAGCGGGATCAAGGATTGCACCGGAGAGAATTCTCGAGATACAGCTCCCAACCGATCCCGATCATACGATACCTGCCGTCACTTCATTACACTGGTGTGATTGGTACACTGAAATGGCATCTTTTTTACGACTTGTTTATGAGTGATGACCTCAGGAGTTTAAAACCATCAAAAAGGAGTCGTTGATCAGCACTAATCGAGAGATTTCCGAAATATGACGTGCTCATATGCATTACAGAATACCACCCTTCCATTGAGGATTCCTCGACCTATGTTCGGTCTTGACACAGATCTTCTACTTATGAACCGAACTGCTCGAAATGTTCGTGGAGTTTAGGCCTCATCACAGCTTTTCAATCCGACAAGTCTGCCATCAACCAATTACTTTTAGGTTTAGATTTAGTAGGTACTGCTTCTCTTTAAACGCTAGATCTGGCAACTCAAGCTCAACGATCTTACTGTGAAAAAGTTAGAATAGCAACTGTAGTCCTGAACTTTTTTGCAGTGGTTTTTGGGATTTTCGATGGAAAAACGGACTCAAGCAACTACATATTTTCACTTTGAGACCGGGTGCCGGCCCCTTTGGCAGCAAGCGATTTCGCCAGGGTAATGGAAGGTGAAATGAAAAAATTGAGGAATCAGGTGCAGTAGTATCCCAAGTGAATAACCGGTCCCAGTTTATGCGCGCAAAACATTTTTCAGCATTCAGCAACAGCCTTTTAATCCGACGAGTCTGCCGTCATCACTAATTATTTTATCATTTTTCGACCACCAGCAGAACACTGTAAAGAATGTGATAATTGGGGAAATGTCACATCATACATACTTGAAGCCCCACGCGTTGTCTGAAAATCTGATTTTTGGTTTGCTTTTTAAGCGTTTCGTCGCAATGATATTTGCCGACCATTAATAAGCTACACAGCCTTTTTGGGGCGATCTTGCGATAAAGCGGTTTTTTGGCCATAAAGCTATTTATAGTTCAAAAAACTTCCTTATCGTTTGATAGCATGCCTCTTTATGGGGTGGAAGAGTGGGCCGATTGCAAACGGTTCCCGTTTTATGGCGTACGTGCCACGACGGGCCGACTGCGTTCAGCCGATGGATTCGGGTACAGCTGCACCCAAACTGCGGGTGCAATCGACGCCTCGCGCGTCGACAACCGGCCCGAGACGTCACGATTGATCGAGCAAAAGACGGCGTCGTTGAAAGATGAAATCTTTTATCAGTCAGAGAGAACAACGGGGAAACGCTATAGGGACCATGCAAGGCAATTTTAAGCAATATTATTACACTACTACCTAATACCAATTACTATCATTTAAGCAATCGTCAAGGAAAATGAGTTTCTCTGTTACCCTTATACTTATGTTGTATTCACTTAATAAGGACAGCATGCAAAGTTTCAAGCAAAAAAAGTGAGAATACGGCTAAAGTACAGCTTCTCGAAGTGATGGCAGGGGTGTGGAGGGCAGGTCCTCGGAGTAAGTGCCCGCCCCCACGTCCGTCGCGGTCGGAGATGCATAGTGGGAACAAAAAGTTACGTAGATAGTCCCACCCTCCGTCTCCAACCTCAGCATGACGTCTGGGCCCTCACTGGGAGGCCCCGACTCAGCAACCAAATTTAACGTAAATATATGGGTAGCAGAAAAGCACATTTTGCCGTTGACGATTCTTTCAGCTAAGTGGTAATAATGATAATTTATGTACTACCTTGCTTAGACGTCATAATTTCATACCAAAATGTGCAACAGGACTTCATTTTACAAACTTAATTATGAGAAGAATTTTCGGGAAACTTTACGAATGGTATAAATTCACAATGGATACACATTCATATATCTAAGCTATCTGAAGGAGAAACGGTGCAGATATACTATATAATAAAATAAGAGTAAAACTGTCGAAGTGGATCAATCTTCTGGGGTGCGTCACATACAGTCCATTGTATGATAGCTGCATGGCCTTTTAAGTGCATCTTGCCATCAACTGTGATACCGTTGCGATAACAATATCAATTCGGGCAAAAAGCGAAAAGCATCGTCTAACTTTTGAATTTGGTGAGATTGAAGACTACAGTTGTGATGAAGCAGCAGCTTACCCGCCCTGTATAAGTTAAACGAAGGATCGCACCTTAGCACAACTTGTGTTGGATTCATCCACTTCCTATTGTAGTGGATGAAATTCGATGAGTGGCGCATCTCAGCCGGACTGGTCAACGACGAACCCCTTGCGTTTCCTTTTCGCATTTGGTAACTTCATTAATGAAGCTTGTTTCAAGCACAATATGGAATTAGAGAAAAGATCGGCCGAGATCACATGTACTCTACTTCACGCACGACACTATGTACCTCTGAGTGAAGAACTCGTTACCTATCAGAGGACTCTCATACCTCCCAAAATCCTAGCATCATTTCGATCTGGACGAGCATTCAACAGTTGTGGCTCTCAAATTTTGCATCAAACATTGAATCAAAATGTAACCCCAGAAATCTTCATAATAATCACTCGAAAAATGACCGTTTGAGGAAATGATGGACGTACAGCTCTTGAACAACTTTCACAGCAGACTTTTTTGTAAGTTAAATATACTATGCTATTTTGGTTATTTTACAAAACAACGACTAGCCTGTTGTAACTGACAACCTACATCCCTTAAGAAATTTGTAGAGTGGAGCAGTATCGATAAGCGTTAAGTACCTTGCCCTTTCAGTTTAATCATATACCTCTGGATCGTAAACAGAAGAAATCGTGGAAGATACAGGTGGAAGCAATCGTGGAAAATAAAGAAGAATTGATTCAGATATAGCCTGAAGTGGAACTTTGTACGTACTCGGTATCCAACTCGCCAACAATCCTGGCAGTCGGTTTATGTTATGCATAAGAGACTGCGTTTCTAGAAAATCGCTTTATAAATGTCCCGTTGGAAATAGCAACTGACAAATTGGGTAAAAATAAGTTGAGTGTCAGATTGTCAGGATTTTTTACAAAATTTTTATTCTTTTCAATTCTTTATTTGACTACCTTATAGGTATTTCAAAAAGCAGACTTTAGTATTTAAAAATAATTTTGTCATTCATGCCTATTCACACACAGACCTTTACAGCACAAATATACCTGGAACCCAATACCTAAATATAATATGGAGTTGGTGAATTGATTTGGTGGTAGTAACAATATAGTTGTTTACAGTAACTGATAATGATGGATATTCGATAAAAGGATTCAGAAAATGTAAAAGAAACGAGTAGGCTAGGCGAAAATGCCTGCCAAGTGGGCCATGAAAGAATCATAATGGCAGAACTGATGAAAAAGAGGAAATGAGATATCATCTCTGAATTTAACGTTGTTACCGTTGGTTGTTATGAGGCTGTGAAATTTGATAAAATCCAGCATGTAAGAGGAAGGCGCAGAAGGTAGAAAAATAGAAATGGTTCTCACTGTTTGCGTGATCCATGGATTCAAGGGATATCCGAAGCCACGGAATCTTCTACTACTATCGGAAGGAGTTAGTTATTATGTTCACATAGCAGCTGCTTTGACAGGTAGAACCAGCTAAGTGATCACTGATTGAGCCGTGTATGATGCGAGCGCTCGTAAAGCTCTGGATTGAAATCGCATGCCCAGCATTCTCCGAAGGGACCACAAGAGATCGTAATATAATATTACTATAATACTTTCACCCAAAATGTAGGATTTCTGAAGTTTCCGAGAACAGGTAAATATTGAGAATTGTAAGGGCCTTGTCTTTGGTGGGCACTGCCCACTAGCTCCCCAGCACAGTACAGCTCACAGTGAAGAATACACATTTATTAAGTATAGCAAATGAATAGCTATGGCGACAGAACAAGGGTCTAGCTTCTGGGCTCCAGCCTCCATACTGGGCCCGAGGGTGGCGGACGAGGTAGAAGCTGGTGATGGGGTCCTCCGGCCCAGGCGATGCTGCCGGTCGTCGTCGGCGTCCGCGTCCTTGTCCCTTGGAGCGCCAATGCTCGGTCGTCTCCGCCTCCTGCAATCAGCAAAGCTCATCGGAGAAATACCAAAACAATGACCCCCGTCACTCACGACGGGATGGTATCGATTACATAAGGTTACAGGGCGAGCCAGAGTCTTACAAGGCCCTTACACCTCCCCCTTTTACCCCAAAACGTCCGTCCTCGGACGTGGACGTTACATACCCGTTCTTTCTCGAGGCGGTCCGGTCGTTGTCGGTTGAGTGGATGAGGGTCTATCTGAAAATAGGTGATTTTAGTAGCGCACTTATCAACGGATTAAGCAATGAACGATAAGGCGTAGTCCTAGAAGTGGGGTAGACCCGGTTACCTTGAAGTTGTGTGTACTTCGCCAGGCGGCGAGTGGTGATATTGCGGTGTGTGACATCTGGAGGTGTGAGATTCGGCTATGGCTGAAGAGTGCTAAAATTTGGTACGAGAACAATATTTGGTGGTGGCAAATAATTATGGGAAAAGAAGAGTGAACCCTGTAAAACCTACCCTATTGTTGATGAAACTGCGGCCTGAGGCGGTTCTGACGTTGGCGAGAAAGTGGGAAGTCGGAAAATTGGTGAAGACACCGAAGGAAGCAAGTAAGGGTGGCGTGGCTCTGAATCACAAATAGATAACGGCGTTCAAATGTATGGTACAAGTAACTGAAAACTTACATGTACAGTGAGGTAGCAGGCGTATTATTCGAACAGATCTGGGAGGGCGCCGCGGTCGATGATGACGTTCCTGGCCGAGGCCCACTGCAGGAGACGTCCCCAATTGCCCAACTGACGGAGGGCGTCGGCCTTGCCGAGCACAAACTGTCCATGTCGGCATCGGGTCACGGCGACGTTCATTCGCTTCGGATCGTCGAGGAACTCTCCCGTCGCGGCCTCCAAGTTCGTTTGCGTCGTAAGAATGATGACCACATCCATCTCCTTCCCTTGGACCGAGTCGACGGTGTAGAGGTAAACCCCGTGACGGCTGGCTGTCGGTGTCAAGTAGCGTTGCTGGTCTTTATAAAATGTGATGACGACGATGGAAGTCGGCGCGATTCCCTTGGTTAACAGGTGCCGGACTAGGTCCTCGCAGCAGGCCGCCTCGTCGGTATTCGAGTACGATTGTGTCGGAGAAGTTTGGGAAGTACCCTCTACATTGACGAAGACAAATGGAAGCGCCTGATTGGGCAGGCGTAGGTTGTCGACGACGAGAGAACGTTCATTCGGTGAAGTTCCACTCACCAGCGCTCCGCCGTAGAACAGGATATTGGGCAGCTCGTTGAGCGCCGGGTGAGCCCGGAAAGTTGTCACAAGGGGCGCCAATGGGACGTCCTTGCTGAGCAGAAGCTCCATCACCCCCTTGGCTCCTAAGCGTGCCGCCATCGACGTGCGGGGACAGCGAATGTGCGGCTCCAATTGATGGACGTCTCCTACGTAAATCTGACGTGCTAGAGGTAGTCGGGCGGTTATGGCGACAAACGCCGGTTCAGGTATCTGGGAGGCTTCGTCTCCCAGCACAATACGGCAACACGGACGGAGCTCGTGGAAGAGACCTCCGGGCCTGGTGGAATTCAAGAGTGCTGACACCGTCATACAGAGAATGGTTGGGAAACGCACTTTCAGCATGATGGCTACGGCCTCCTCGGTGGCGTCGGAGTTGTCATACTCCGCAATTCGGTATTCTTCGCGTTCCTCCTCCGTCATGCCAAATGCGGCGTTGGGGTCCCTGAGTACACGTTCGATGAGGCTGCGTCCTCTGGCGTAGCGTCTCAGGCGGGCAATCTCTCGTTCCGTTAGTGTGTCAGTAGGGTTGGCCGCCAGGCCTAGCAGAATCGGGTGTAAGTCCACTGGAGTAGTCGGTGCTCCCTCTCTTATCGCTGTGTCTGCTACAAAGCGGAGTACGCTCAATCGCGAACGAAACTCGTCGAGTCCCAATAGGGTGTCGGTCAATTGCGCAACAGCGACGTTGGTCGTAGCGGTAGCTACGAGTATTCTCTCTGTCGACGACAGCCGAGCCGCAATGAGGGCGGCGACGACCGTCTTGCCGGTCCCGAACGCTGCCTGGATTGCCAGTATTGGTCGGTCCTCCATGCCCATGCGAAGAGCTCTAGCTTGGTCATCGCGGAGGCGAAGCACGTTGCCGCGAAGGCGAATCGAAGTGTTAGACCGGGCTCCAGTGTCGCGTGGCTGGAGAGCTGTGTCCGGCCGCAGGGGGCTGCCATAAACTTGGTTCATAACCAGCGCCACGTCCGCTGTGGGGCGGCGAAGGGCATCGGCAAATTCTTCCGTGGCCAGAAGGTCGAAGACGGGGTCCGTGCCCGTATCGGCGCGTCCCAGTCGCAAACAGACGGCGAGATCCGCGGAATCGGCGTTGGCGTGACGGCGTCCGTGACGACGGAGGAGACGGCGGAGAATTTCGTGATAGCGCGGCTCGGTAGCAAGTTCCACATCCATTTGTCTATTAGTCATCGTAAATTCCGTACGAGCGATCCGGGTACGGATTACTTTAGTGGAATCGACAATCCAGACATCGACTGGACGCGAACGGGTCCACCCGCCCTCCGACGACATCACGTTAAGGGTGAAACGGAGGCGGAGGGGGATGTCCTTGACGTTCGGCACGCGAGCCACAACGGAATGGGTGGCCCTGTCCTCCATCAGTGTCGTTTGAGCGGCTAGGGCGGCGGTGGCCACAGAGAAGAGTCGACCCATGCGACTGCGCGCAGTTTCCGGGTGTTGAACGTAATTGGAGAAGACTCCGAGGCGGTCCGCGATCCAGTGTTGGTCGTCGGCGTGCATTCGATCCACATGAATAGGTAGTATGGCTTCCTCTGGATGAGCCGGCGAGAAACGGCGAACCTCGTTGACGAGGAAGTTTTGAGATGCTCTGGACACCGGTGAGTGGCAAAATCGCATTGCGCAGGAGACGTTCGGTCGGGTCTCCACTAGTAAGAAATCCTCCCGCTCGACCTCGCCGTGTTGGAGGGCCGCGGATGAGGCTGGAACGGGAGACGGAATAGGTAAAAACCGAGGTGGAGAATGCTGAAGAGAAGAAACGAACTCACCCGCGACAGCGTCCATATCCTCTACCTTCGGTTCCGTGGGAGCTGGATCTTGACGAGCGGAGGTCGTTTCCGAAGACGATGACCCAAGTGAAACAGTGTCAAAAAGGTGGGCAGGAGCCCCAGAAGAATGAGAGGCTGAAGGCCGTGTGTCTGCAAGGGTGACGGTAAAATCGTAATCGGGATCGATATCGAAATCGAAAAGTAGCTCACCGGAAGCTTCACGAGAACGTGAATCGGTTTCGCGAGCACCGGCTTCGGCTGGTTCTGGTTTAAGCTTTGTTCGTTTCATACGCACTATCTGAAAGAAGTGTGTAGAGGGGGTGGAGCGCAATGGAACTATGATTACCGACGACGGTGCGACAATGCGAGGTACAACTGTTGACAGAAGCAGAAACCGTTGTGACCCAGACGGATGGAAAAAAGGAAAGGTGTCAAGCAAGCAAAGTATAGGAAAAAAAGAAGTGTCGTAGTCGTGACGCATGTCTCCGATCCTAGCACGAGCCAAGGCGCGTCCTGAAACGAGTGTTGTAAGTGTGTGAAATGGGCACCCGTGAAGATTTATTGTCTTGAGTGGGTAAGAATGTGTGCGAATACCCTACCATCGCAATCGGTTTTGCTTCCACGGTCGCTAGTGCGTTCGTTTCTTCATGTGGTAGCCAAGGGGACGTAAAGACGGGGCCCGACAGGGTGAAACATTTTTTGACCTGATTCATGTGCACTACTCTGGGCTTGGATTGAGGCGAGGTAATGCTGACGACGGTGAGGTGAGGATGATCTACCGCAATGACCCGGAATTGACCTAACCACGGATAACAAAGTTTCGCCGATAGTCCAACCTTAGGGGTAAAGTCGCGTAAGTAGACGCGATCACCCACTGCAATAGAGAGGGTGGGCAGGCCGCATTTGTCGTATTGCTGCTTCATGGCCGCGCTGCGACGTAGGTTGTGCTCCGCGGCGGTCGTCCAAACCGCATGTAGGGTGCGCACGAGAGACTCCTTGTACACGCTGCTGTCCAAATCCGAGGGCACATGCCTTTGCAGCGCATGCCGGATAAGGAGGTCGATGTTAAGAACCGGGTCGCGCCCAAACATGAGAAAAAATGGGGATTCGTTGGTGCTGCTGTGGATGGACGTGTTGTATGCGAGCGTGCAGGCGGGTAAAAATAAGTCCCAATCCGACTGATCAGACTTGATGTAGATTCGCAGCATTTCTTGGAAGGTAGCGAATACCCGCTCGCATGCCCCGTTGCCCTCATGGTGGTAAGGGGTGGTAAAGTACCGGCCTATGCCGAGAAGACGTCCGAGCTCGGACATGAGGTCACCTTTAAGGTAAGATGCGTTATCCGAGACGAGAATGGTCATAGCCCCGAAAACGAAGACGCAATGGTTCACTACCGCATGAGCTACCGTAATGGCCTGGCAGTCTGGTAGTGCCGCGGCGATGACGAATTTTGTGAAGTGGTCGATAAGGCAGATGATATATTTGTTACCGCGCGGCGTGCAATGGTAAGGACCGCTAATGTCGAGGTACACCTTGTCGAACACGGCGCCCGCGTGGACCGGAATCATCAGTTCCCTTGAGAGGGGGTGCGGGCGTTTACGCTGGCACGCCTCGCAGGACCGCACGAAGCTAAAAACGTCTTCGCGCATCGAGGGCCAAAAGAACCGTCGGCTTATCTTTGCTAACGTCTTTTTCCAGCTAAAGTGACCGCCTGCGGAGGGACTATCGTGGAGAGCCAAGCAGATAGGTTCGCGGAGCCGTTGCGGAACGAAAATGGCGGGTGACCGGTGCTGTTTGGGGTCAGCATAGTAGAGGCAACCGTTGGGTTTGATTAGGCAGCGGTCGGCCCATCGAAGGCCAAGGTTCTTGATGTCCTGAGTCACACCCGGCGGGAATGTACCTGTGTCGAGCAAATGCATGATGGCACTACAAAGAGGGTCGTCCTTCTGGGCGAGTAATGCGTCGTATGGGCGAACATACAGTGGAGGGGCTAGGCGAGGAGCGGCAGCCGCTGCGGGTGAGCGCCGAGTGGATGAAGCCGGGGGTTGCTGCACAAGACAGTGAGGAAACTCAATAATGTCGTCACACTCCGATGTGCCGTCTACGAACTGCTGAGCGGGATTGGAATTGCGGCTGAGGTGGTCGGCGATTACGTTGGAAGAGCCCTTCTGGTAGTCGATGGAAATATCGTAGCTCTGGAGCTCGACTACCCAACGAGCGAGGTGGTCGTGTGGCTTACGATGACGTAAGAGAAAGGTCAAGGGTCGATGGTCGCAGAGAATGCGGGTGTGGTTACCGTATATAGTGGGACGGAAAAAGCGAAGCGCGCTAATCATAGCGAAAAGCTCTATGTGAGTGGGGCTCCACTTTTGTTGTGACGGGGACAGCGTCTTACTAAAATATCCGATAGCCACCGGCGGCTGGGTGGTGTCATGCACCTGAAGAAGGGCGGCCCCAACTGCCACCTTGCTCCCATCGGTGTGAAGGATGAACTCCTGATCCCGCGGGAAAGCCAGACACGGCCGACTGGTTAAAGCGTCCTTTAACTGGGCAAAAGCCGCCGCCTGGGATTTATCCCAGCGAAACGGTACCTTATCCTTGCATAGTTCGTATAGCGGGGCGGCGATGGCAGCGAAATCCTTGACAAAACGGCGGAAAAAATTAGCCATACCTAGGAAACTCTTGACCGCCCGAACTGAGGTGGGTTCCGGTAGGTCCCGAATGGCCTTGATATTGCGTTCCGCCGGGGTGTAGGAGGAGGCCGAAATCTCATGGCCGAGAAAAGTGATTTTAGATTGTGCCACGCTAGTTAGCTTTTTCCCGGAGATTTTGATATTGAAAATGCGGAACCTGTCCAACACCTTGCGCAGCGATTGCAAGTGGGAGTCAAAGTTGTTATCGAAAACGATAATATCGTCGATGTAGGCCAAACAATTGTCATCGAGTCCCGACAAAATGCGAGCCATTGCCCTACAAAAGTAAGCACCCGCGTTGCGAAGTCCAAAAGGAAGGTAGACAAATTGATAAATACCGCGGTGAGTGGACCACCCGCATTTGGCCTGGCTCTCGGGAGAGAGGAGTAACTGCATATAACCCGACGCAAGGTCAAAGGTGGTATAGAATCGCTTGCCAGAGACCCGTTGAAGCATATCGTCGATACGGGGTAACGGGTAGCGGTCCGGGATGGTAATGTCGTTAAGGGGTCGGAAATCGAGGCAAACTCTCAGCGACCCATCTTTCTTTTTGACCAATACCGTGTTATGGAGCCAAGGGGTGTCGCTTTCCACAATGCGACCCGCCTTGAGAAGCTTGTCGATGTGGTCGTCAAGTTCCTTCTGGAAACGGGCCGGTATCCGAGTGGGACGATAACGTGACGGAGGCACCTCAGTGGTGGTTTTGATGGTGATGGGATTGAGGTCATACGACCCTAAGTCGTACGCCGACCAAGAGATGCGGTCTTGGTACTCTTGGAAGAGGTCCAGAAGCTGTTGCCTTTGCTCCGGTGTGACTTCTGCCTGAGTAAGGTCGAGAGAAAGCTGTGGGGCTGCAGGCGGTGATGGAGAGGAGCTCAGAGAAGAGACCGGGGCTGTGCTAAAACCGCTGGTGTAGCTCCATGACTGTGCCGTCTGGTAGGTCGAGGACGGGATAAGCCGTCGTGACGCGTTGTCCTTTGTAGACAATCTTTGGTGTGTCTGTTGGATTGCTGAGATACAGCCGGGGGTTACTGACATTAACAAGCGTAGGGGTGACCATGATGTTGTCCGGGCAGATTATGGTCCCTTCTAGTAGGAGCGCGGACCATGAGACGTCCGCGTCACCCACCTGGCCCGGCACGATCACCTCGGAGGCTGGCGGAATGACCGTAGTCGAAGCGACGCAAACGGGCAGCGGGCGGCCGCGATTGGTCGACAGCTCCGCTGGCGATGACGTAGCGCCGAGAATGGGGACGGGCTCGCCGCCGATCAACAATGTCCGCTGTGCGTAATGTAGCGCCCAAAGAGGGAGTCGCTGCAGGAGATCATTTCCGAAAATGACATTATAGGCGTCGACTGCGCGGGGAACGCAGTCGATTTCCGTAAAATGGACGATGTGGTCCAGGGAGTGTTTGCCTACCTGAAACGCGACCGAAGCAGAACCCACAAACTTAACTGGTATTCCCGACATGCCCACCGCAGCTGTCACTTGGCAGGGGTTGAGATGAAAAATCCCCAATAGGGGAAGCAAGGAACGGGAAGCTATGGTTATTCCGGCTCCGGTGTCTATCAGCGCCAGCATGTGGACCCCATTGGCCCGAATAGGGATTTGAGCCACGAAGTAGGGCAGTGGGCCGTCCAGCGAGAGGACGTCCACCTGTACAACGGAGGCTCGAGGGGGCCAAACCGAGGTCGCATCAATTTCGACCTGTGAGATGTCTAACGATATTGGTGGCCTGGCGCGGGGCAGGGCTGGAACCGGGATTGGAGGGAGTACGAGAGGCGTACTAGCAGTGAAAGGCT
>OZ022256.1:14740510-14959038 GCA_963978905.1 Trichostrongylus colubriformis
CCCATGTGGTTATAACATGTTAACAAAGGAAACAAAAACCTAGACAACATAACGAGTTCCGTCGAACTCAAACTGGCAAACAACTTAGATCGGCGAGGAACTATACTAGAAGAACAACATCAAACAACCGAACAAATAAGTAGTGGATACACGCAATGGAAAAAGAGGGGAAAAAAACGTAAGTGCTCTACGGAACCAGGTAGCGGTCAATGGCATTCTTGAAAGCTATGACACTTTTAGGAAACGGTTTCACTCTATTTAGTTTGAAATAATCAGTACCAGCCCTAATTGTGAAGAAATGCTGTCTCAAATTGTGCCTAGCACGCGGAAGTACACGTTTGATGGGCCCGCCTCTGGTCACAGATGAACGCGAGGTACAAAACTGATCAGGAAGTAGACCACACCTCCCATGGAGAATTTTGTGGAAGAGTATGAGATCTAGTTTCCTCCTCCTGTGAGAGAGGGAGTGCAATTCAAAATTTTTATTTCTGTCCCTGCTCGGGGGTATTCCATCATAAAGAAAGTTTCAATGTTGACGCTATTTTGATCATTAGAACCCCTAGTGTGGAAGAATCATATGTGCTGCACGTATTTCAAAAAAGAAGCTGCTTTTTAGCACTGGTTGAGAAGATCACGTCATTGCGTTAAAGGACTTCTAAAAACTCATAATTACCGCTGAAATATATAGTAATCCTGCGGAGAGACCAGTATCTGAAGCCTGCTTTTCATTCAACGTAGAAGGTGAATCATTCAAACACGCACGGGTGAATCGGATTATTGTGGCGTGTTGCGAAAAATTCATGTATTTCATGTGTATACACGAGTGAGTCGGATCATTGCGGCGAAAAATTCATGCATTTCATGTGAACGCCATCATCAGCATGTTTTCTGCATGCGACTGTAACTGTGTACGGAACGTCATGGCGCCCAGCGCGGTCCACGCCAAAGATCCGCTTTAGTATGCAGAGCTACCAGCCAAACACAAGCATTGTGAAGATTACAAGGTGTTAGCTCAGAATGCAGATTGTAACTAAAGATAGAGACTCAGGTGGGAAGCGTCAAAAGAAGCGCACACTCCTCAGGCTCTCTTTGTCATCACTTCTGCATTTTCATCGAAAACAGCCGAGTGAATCACATTCATCGATAAAAACATTAAGTGACAATCGTTGCCGGTGCCGATCGCCACCACCGACGCAAATTTCGAACAAACGCGTATCGATCACAAAGACTCAAAAACGTTTTGGAAGAATAACACGCGTTCACTTACTGTTTTGCACTGGCAATTGTTGTACGGACATCTTGATGCATGACCCTTCAAGACCACCTGCAAACCATGTCCTTCGCATTTTCTACAGAACAACGTTCGATTCGATGGTCTTGTGTTCGGTATCGGTTGGCCAACTACCTGAAATTGATCGAAAATAGGAATAAGAAACGAGGAGATTAGATTACAAATAAGATTGAGTTGATGCTTTTTGAAAGAACCAACTCTCCTCGAAACTCAACTGAACTATGGAATCGTTCCCCAATACGAGCGCCTATACACCACAATTCACATAAACAGATCAAAAGGTGAGATAAGACTTCGCGAATGTGCAATTCTGCGATCCCGCATGCACATTATAACGGGATCACAAAATTGCAAAATTGCAGATTCACGAGTTCTGACATCACCCTAATAAGATGCACCTCTGTACTTAGACAGTTAGACAGCCTACGTTGTTTTCAAGAATTGCACAAATAAAGATCCTACGAAATTGTAACTTGTTATATTCAGCGCTCAATGCCTCCTCATAATGCCTTCTCCACCGCTAGTAAGTTGTTTTGCAGTATGAATCAGTTTATCATAATGGCCTTTGATCGATGGCTTCCGTCGAATGCTCAAAGACCAATAGAAGTTTCAAAGTACAAGGTCATCGAGGCGAGCAAAATTTCGGCGAGTTGCGATCAGCATGGAGGTGCTAATTTTTCCCCTCTAATGCACCCTCTACATATAGCATTTGGGAGAGTCCCCATCTCTTTCTCCAAACAAACAAGGAAGGTGACACTTTGAATGTGTCTACTGCGGTCTGCTAGCGAAACAGGAAGTCAGTAAACAAGAAAGGCATAATAAGAACGACTTTTGAAGGCCATACTGCTCCATCCTTCACGTCTACAAACACTTCGCCGCACCACGATGAACTATAAACATCGCCGCATGACTTTCCCAAGATTCGAGTGGAAAACATGCCGCGAAATGCAATCATGTATAAGACGCTTTAGAAACGAAAATTCGTCTCGCAGCGTTTGTTCCCGCTTGAGAAGTTCCCATCTAAAAGTGTTTGATAGATGGTCTTTATTATAACATATGACAAAGTAATCTTCACTTGGATGAAGCTTCCAAATTTCGAAATGTATCCACAAAACATTTCCTGATGATTACTCGTTTTATGAATTACGCTGAAAAACCATTAATTTAGAAAAAATGTAGCGACGCTTTCAAGCTTTTCAGGCATTTCAAAATACATTTTTGTCTGATTCACACCTGAAGAATTTGCTCACGTCTGAAATAATCAAGTTTCTCCTTGGACGTTTTCATACTTCCCAAGACTGAGTGAAGAAATCTAAGTTTCGAAAAAAACCAATGTCAATACTAGCTCACTGTGGAGCATCTTTTCAATAAACCTGTGAGCTATTTTCAAAAAAATGCCACCGACAGTAGTGAGAGGAAAATTAATGCACGAAAATAGGGCTGAAGATAAGCACTTCAATGTCAAGCATAGGACATATAAAAAGCATCATTCATTTTTATCCCACAAAGGCAATGAGTCATTCAAATTGTTTGTTTTAGGCCTCCCGGCATTGATCAAAATCCTACGTTTTACCGCTGTAAATGAAAATAATATAAACAATTAGAAAGGTTCTAGAGCACTGTAGATAACGGGGTGCCAACGTTTCTCGGTGCCCACGCTGTTTTTCTTAGTTCTTAGTCAGAAGAAGCCCCCAACCCGCTTGACAGGTTCAGGTTAAACTATACACTAAAAGGTACGAACTGATGATTGTAGAATACTGTAAGCTGTGAGACGAGAGCGCATGGATGACAGCCTCCCTGCCCAACTACATTAGCACTAATACCAGTTCCTACTACAAAACAAAACTCACATCGGACCGAAAATGAAATATTGACTGGGTAAAGGGTGAAGATCAATGTTAAGATACTAAACTTTAAAAAAACCAAATGAACTTCAAGAACAGATCTCATGAATGAACTAACCGTCAGAGCCTCTTGAACCTGTTGAATTGTCTCCTGACGTACTTCTTCTATAGTGTGGTCGACATCGGAAGTAAGCAACTTGGCCTCGACGACCACTTGCGTACCGGGTGGGACAGTTGCGACCACCTCGCCACTATAAATCGTTACCGTAATCCCACGTTTTTGCTCTCCTTTCTGCTAATAGCAGTGATACTTGCGCAGCACTGAAATCTCAGAACACTGATCATTTGCTGGCGTCGCAATGAACTTTGGACTTTGTATGAAACCTAACAACCCTTCAACTAATTCTCTGATCAACTCAGAATGTGAGAAGATCAGTTCGTTCCCCGTTTGACGTTTACGAAAAGCAATCAGTGACGTAAAATAAAACGAGCGCATCAAAGAACACACAACCCATGAGATTATACGCCAACTTTTCTTCGGCAATCATTCCATTTCCTTGAAATGGAAACCAAAGGGTGAAGGGGACGTCGTCCGAGCCCAAAATGGCTATATCTCTGGATCCAGGAACGTTTTCCTGTCAGTTAAGTGTTCTGCATTCATGCGTACTGTAGTAATCGTCAACTTTTTTTGCAATAATTTTGTTCAAACAATCGAGAACGAGGTGTTACGGTGCGCCTTCAGAGACCGATTTCGTCATCGTACCGGCAAAATTACAAAAAAAAGTGATGGGCGCTACGCCAAATTCTTTTCCTCGTTAACAGGAAGGGAGAATTGATGAGTCATTAAAAACGGAATAATGAATTGCTTTCATTTCCATGATCCACATTCTCTACACGGTAAAATTACAGGCTTACGGTGAAGGTACGTGATCACACTACTTAATATGTTTTGATAGTTACGACATAAATACATCCCCCAATAGACATAATTATCGTTACTGTTAGCAAATATTTTGTTGTGTTTGTGTTGAACAGAGTTCGATATAGGTGATGGTTACCGTGTGTGTCTTGTTGTTGCTTCCGACCGATCTAGTTTCGCTCACCTGCTAGGCATTAGGCGGCGTTTTTTCTTTTTATTTTCACCAAGCATATTCTTTCATCTACGAATTCTGAAAAATGCTTACCTCATTTCGTAGTGGTTGAAAATATTGTTCCCGGGTGTAGAGAGCACAGTTAAGCGATCTGAAATTATCGCAACGTAATTTTGCACAACTTCAAAGACGGCGTTACCGTATAATAATTGCGGTGTGAATGTAGAGGATCATACGATGTGATATACTAGTTTATAAGGAATCGACTACAATTCATGGGATGAAAATCATAATGAACCAAAGATTTCTAGAAAGCAATAATAATAGTCGGGATTTGTTAAATAGGAGGATAGTTCGGATCATAACTGGGTATTTAGATACCTATATGAGTTTTCTTGAAAGCTACAGTGTACCGAGAAACGAGGAAAAGAAGAAAAAGCCCATGATACGACTGTTTACCACGGGACACTCCGGTGACGCAAAGATCGCAGCGCGGTTGTGATCATTGGATGACCTTCTTAGCGCGAAACAGGTCCCAACAGAGCATTTTTTAAGCCCCATGGGATTCCATAGCCGTTAGGGAACCAAATGGAAGCCCAGCACGTACAGCATTGAGCTGTTGGCTGTGCCTGATGGACGAGGAGCGGAGTGGGAGCGAATGTGCGTGTGTTTGTGAAGCGCTGCTGGGGCGCGTCGTCGGGGACGGCGCGGACCGAGCGCGATAAACCTGCTTGGGTGCTCGCGCACCCAATCCGCACCCCCCTCTGTCGTGCCGTCCGACACCCTCCCACCTTTGCAGTGTGCACCCATACGCCAGTACACCCCCCACGCTCTCCACGGTCGTCAGTCTCTCCACATACGATTGACGCTACACTCCAGTATCACATTCCATCTCCCCCTCTCTAATCACTACGAATTCAATCGATTATCGAGCGGCATGTCCGTTGCTGAAATTTAACTGTGCACGACTATCATATGGATTGATTATCTGATTTCAAAAATGATGATTAATTGTTAAGATCAGCAGTTGGTGATTTAATAGCTTTTGTAACAGTCACGTATTGGTGATAAGGTGGATCTTTCTAGAGTGTTCGTTTCCTTACCGTTATCACAATGACAGCTGTTGAACGTGATAATCTTTAAGTGCTCCTGCCATTGATGGCCGTCCATTAATTTTGACAACTAAAGCTTTTTTTATCATGATTCAGGAGAATTTTCGCGGTGGATTGGCAATTTCGCGTCCACGAAATCGATTCTCCAAGAAATCCACCCCATCATTTATTCTGTATCTAATACCTAATTTTCCACGGGAAGGCTATACAATAGACTTAATAAACCAGATTGACAACCTGGGTGGATTTTGTTGGACTAACAAATTTGAAGGCGTAAAATTTAAGAATTCAATAATTCGAAGAACAGAGCTACTGCATAGTTATTCAAACTAGGAAAAACTTATGTAAATACTAGAAAGCGGATGCGTGCTGGAAAAAGTGTATGGAAATTGTTGGGTGGGCAACTTGTTGGGTGTTGAACAATAACAATAGCTTTACAGGATCACACATGTACATACAAAACATCTACGGTACGTAACTTTCACATCAGTCATGTAAAGACATGCTGCTGTCCAACATTCAACCAAGCCCCCCCCCCTCCCCCTCCCCCTCTCCCTCCCTCTCCACTTTTAATATCACCATAGTCTGAAGTTTACAGATGTTAATTGCGATATTGACAGAGATCGGCTAATTTCAAAGATCTGCGATGATCGTATTACAGTGCGCTTTAGTCCGAACGAAAACCAAAGACCAGCTCGTTTTCTATAAATCGATATCAATCGATAGAACCTGATATGGTGTTTTCCGCTTGGTGATGGACAGGCACAGCTCGTAATCGAGAGCGAAACGATGATTCTCGGCCGCTGTTATCTATGGATTCGTCTTCACAAAGGTCGACGGGCGCGTCTTTGGATGCGCATTGTAAGTCATACGAGTGTAAAGCACACGCACAAGACAGCAGCATCAGTGATTGTTCGAGAAAAATCATCTCTTCCAAGCGCCTTGGGTGCGCTGTCAGCGACATGCACGTGGATGTCGATGAGCCATTCTTTGCATGTCACATGAAACCCTCCTTGTCGACGTGAGATCTCATCGAAAAATTGGCGGGAGGGGCGTTCTAATGCGAACTTCACGAAAATCACGTGTGTGAAAATTCCACAGTGTTTTCTGGCAAATGTTTTTCATGGTAATTTCGAGGATCGTATAACAGTTCGCCTAAGAAACCTAAGAAGCACACTGGGAAAAATTTGGGATTGCTGAAACCAGAGTACACCGGGAGTAGAGGATTCCTCGACAGAAGGGGGGGGGGGGGGTCGTATTTGACAGGACGGAGAGGGGAGTCGTCCTTTGAAGGTCTGTGATGAGCGCTAGAATCTAAACTTTCAATAAGCAGATGAGAAGGAAGAGTATTTCGCAGCGAACTCGTATGAGGAAATGTGAAATGTATATGTTGTTGCTTCAAGTAAGAATACATAGCAATAAAACACATTGCAACTGTTCATTCGGTAACGTTACTGGTATTGAAGAGGTCAAAAATGGTAGGGGGGGTCGTTCTTAGTACCCGTAGAGGGGGGTCTTACTAAGCGGCTCTTTTCCTCAATACCTGGGAGTACCCTAGCTGAAACTGCAGGCTGCTTAGTTGTTCAGCAAGAGTTTCTTTCTGTCGCAAGCGATTTTCTCGTTAGCTGGGGTTGGTGTGCGCCATGCATCGGCTAATCATACACACACGCAATAACGATTGATTCCTCTGGAGACTGAACAATATTCTATTTGTTTTATTATATAAAGGTTTTTTGCACAGATTTGGCGCTGAATAACGACTATGTCTTCCTGGGCGGAAGAGAGGACGCTGTCTCGAAGGAAGACGGATGTTTACTTCTGTTCACGCAAATTGCACCACCATGTGATTAACAGGTACTGCGCAGTTGTCTGTACCGATATAGCCTGCATCCAGTCTCGTCTTCCCAGCTCTCCACCCTGGGGGTAATCATGTGATGTCAGGTTCAGTTGAAGAGATAGATGATCGAATGCTTTTACGATTTTGATTGAAAATCACATGCATAGCTTATTTATAAAGAACTGGGAGTTCGGAGGTTTCGACGATTGCTTTGACTGTGGACATTCCCTTCAATTACAGTATATCAGATAGAGTACTTCGAAAGAACACAAAAAATGAAAAATTTTCTTCGTTTTCAAAAAAACACCTCAACCTTTCCAATTTCTCTGAGTAGCTTTTGAACAGTTGTGGACGAGATGTACAGTCCAAAGTTTAATGCTGTTTTTAATGTGCTTCCTACACCGCGTTGCTGATCACGTGACAGCTGCTGCTTTGTTCCACAGCTTCCGTGGCTCCGCCTACCTTACCCGTGTGTCCTAGAATGATGGCTTTCAAAGGTTGTATCTCTGCCGGATTTCAATTTTCACATGTGAAACTGTGCTACTACTTTTCCACTACTGATGAACAAATACCACACAATGGCCTTGGGAAGGAAAAACTCAAATTTTCATGGACAATTTGTTTAACGACAAATGTGGCGTATTTATATAAATAAGTGCCGGCTCATTTTGGTATATTCTTTATGAGAACCATTTGGAAAGAGCGATTTTAGCATCTAGCGGAGATGAGTAGGTGCTCTTCGTTACAGTTAACATTACCGAAGGATGGAAAACCGAATTTGCGGCATTCGGTCGAAAAATCCGTGCAGAATTACTGAGAAACGCGGATGTCGGAAATCGAAATTGGTAACCACTGAAGGCAGACATTTGGAAATAATTCAATTGCTGAGTTTTTCCTGCAAGGAATTCGACGATTTGAAGGCGGAAGTGAAAATATTTCGGCAAAATGTAGATTTCGACCAGTTCACGTTGTAAAGCAGCTGTGAAGGACACTTCTCGGCTCATGCTAATAGCTTGTGACTAACAATGAGGTTACCAGTTAAATAACATGAACAGAATCTTTCTTGCTCACGAGTCTCTTTGTAATTTGATGAGTTAACTCAATGATAATCATCCCACAGGAGCTTACCACGAGGTTGAGTATCAGTCTTTATGATGTCAGCTGCCAACGCTTGTAGCGCAGCGGCTAGAATCCGCCTAGCACTGATATAGTCACGAGATGATCATGATCACTGCATATTCTTCATAATGTGGCCATTGTTGTGAAATCTTTTGCGGACAAAATGGCATCACTTGAAGGTCGGCGTGATCACCAAAAGTCATTGAAAGGCTCCAACATGCAACGAATCTCAGTGAACAAGTTCATGACTCATTCGAAACGGAATAGTTGAGGCAAAGAACATCACACTGTAGTTCTTTCAAAGTGATCAAATTTTTCAAAAAGTACTCATCTAAACTTTTGATATTTTTGATTTTGATAGCTGCTGATTATCGCTGCAGCCCACGATAGTGTAATGGGTTAGCACACATGCCCGGAAAGCATGAAGTGCGGGTTCGAGTCCCGTCCGTCCCCGAAGCTTTTACACATAGCTCAGCATCCTTGTAGTAACCCTACTGAGCGCTAGAAACCCGTGATATTTCGCGGCTATTTTAAAGCAAGCCGACGACTCGACTGAATTCCGCAATAGCACCCTGAAACCGGCTATTTCGACGACATTTGAAGATGCAGGCGATTCTTCTGCCTAATTGCCTACGAGCGGGGAAGCTGGGTACGTTGCGATCAAATCGAGCCATTGACATCCCCATTGATGATGTGACTACCTAATAGGAGGGGACTTGCGCGACCGCAATGCACCCAACATTGGCAATTTCGATACGAATGTACCCATTGGAGTGGCGTCGGTTAGACTACAGTTCTGCAGACCAGTTTCCAATGAAATACACGTCATTCATCTGGATGGGGAAGGGGGAGAGGGAGAAGACGTTGTGAACTCTCATTATTTCAGAGATACACCCAAAAAGGCTGTTTCGAAGGTTATTCGATCTGGTGGGCTCACCTGGTGCCTCAGGAAAGAAACAGATGGCCTAGTTTCTGCGTCCATTGTCACTGTATGTCTGCTCATTTGGGCAGATCTACTCAGATCCAACTTTTCGGATTAAAAGTAATAGTTCCGTAAAGGTTCTCTCTTCAACGAAAAGAAGATGTACTTGAGCAATGTCTTCTTCCGAAGCCTCATGTCTATCTAATATATGTATCAAAGGATGTGAGACTTTTGCAACCGATTTTATGAAGCCTTTTTGTGTATATTGGAAAGAAGATTTGCAAGCCCACATAATTTCATACATATTTGAAAACAAGGTGATTCAGGAGGGATGAATAATCTGTATCAGGGGTCCGTTGAAAAGGAATCCGCAGCATCTGTTACGTGAAGCCTCTTAGGTCACGCGGAAGTTTTTTTTTTTTTGGAAAAATGGACCATGGATCAAATGATATCATTCACGGTATAGGATACCGATGTTCGCACGCAGAAGAGCACGCAAAATTGCGGATAATCAGTGTCGCCGCAAATGGAGGCTATTACACTTCCTTATTGCCGCGGGAGTGCACGTATACGAGAATAAGGACCCACGTTGAAGAAAGAGTGATGTGACCAGGGAAGGTGACATGTGGAATTTATTCGTTCAATGATTCGGAATTTATCCCTCATCTGAACGAGTCTAGTTCTCCTTAATGATCCTCGAAGAGAAGGGAGAATTGACAGACCTACATAGGTGGGACTGTGTTATCAAGTGAAGCCTTAGCATCACCTCATATACCCATTCATTTACAAATTCGTAATCTTGGTCAAGATCGATGGTTTCGGGAATCCGCAGGCCACATGTGTCAGGGTTTCTTGTTCCTGCTTTAGAATCGTTGGTGGGAGACCGGGATAATTTTGATTATATAGCCCTTTCATAAACGGAGAAGTAGAGTCTTTCCATATTTAATCCTGTTTATTATATTTATTTTTTATTGATTATATAGCCTTGGATTGTGATGTGAAAAAAACTCAAGATATGTTAGGTAGAGTTTAGTGTTCACATTTATCACTGATTATCACATTACCACCATTTGCTATTGTTTATCGAAGTACCAGGAATATATAATTATTTTTATTCATTTTACCATTATTTATCAACATTTATCATTTGCACAAGTATCTGCTGCAACGATAATCACGTCACGATATTGTGGCAGTCTGAAACAACGACGCAACGCCCACTCAACCAAACACACCTGACCTCAGACGTACAATTTCTAATGTGGGAGCCGCTTTCATCATCGAAATGGCTGTTCCATCAAATTATCTGCTCTAATCGCAAGTTTCATTCCTCGCGTGTCTGTCACGTTGGGAATTTCTTCGCCTTGGGCTAGTTGTGACTTGGTTGGGTTGGGTGGGCTTAGCTTTGTTGTGTTCAAGCAGGCACACCACCGTGAGGGTGCACCGTCTAGCCGTAGCCTGAGCAGTTATCCAGGGAATATATAGCTTTAATAAAGTAAGCCACTAATCTGATTATCGCGTGTGCTTACCTTTGAAAGTTTTTTCAAACCAACCTTGTTTAAGTAATTAATTCACCTAGAAAAGCGCTTTCTCTATCTGCCAAGGAGTCCTTCTAGACCTGACGGCACTACTGTTTCTCAAAGGTTCTGCAGGGTTCATATGCTTTCGCTGTTCAGAGCTTAGATTATATTGAATGAATATATAATACATGCTGATTTGTTCAGATAAGTTAGCAATTATACAGAGATGGCAAGGGCAAAATATGATGGGAGGCACAGCGGGTCCCTGCTGTAAAAGCCGCATCAATAAAACACAACAATTTTCGGAGCACGAGTTTGAGGCGTGAGATAATTACTGAAAAGCTTCCGATGCATGCATAATCATAGAGGTAACAACTGAGCATTAAAAGGGTGAAAGCTGCTGTTTATGAGAAACAAGGTGTAATTGAAGCGGAAGTGTAGCCTAGCATTAATCAACGCGGAAGTAGTGCTCTTGTACGACTAAGCCATGGTCTCTGGTCGATAAAAGGCTAATTCCAAACGATTTCAGCGTATGATTATTATCGCTGAGCGAATGACTCATCAGCTCACTTGCACGTGAGAAGTAAGCACGATGGGAATCAAGGTGACAAAGTGGACAGTTCTAGATAGAAGTTGAAAGAAGCTTGCTTGCCATAACGCTCTCAATATATAGCAGGTGCTCCAAAGTGGGAAGATGTAGCGAAACAATTTAAAATCCTTATAGTAGGTCGTGGGGAATTGTTGCAGCATTTTGTATTTTTTTAACTTCATCTTCTTATTATACTAACTATTGAAAAATCATTTTGCTACTCATATTTATTTATATTAATATATATAGATGTTATATATTCGAATATTTAAATTGTCAAAAAATTCGTGAAAGTATTTCAAAATCGGGAAAAAACAATTTAAAGAGTAATTTGAAGCCAACGTGTGATAATTATAATTTTCCTAAAATCTCTGTTCAATGCTGTCACAATTGTCATCCCGCTAAATATTTTGTCAAATCATAATCAACTGATTATGCAAATACCTCCAGTCTACTGAAGTTTTTACGAGGATGATTCGTAGGCTCAGACCCTTTCGACTTAGCACACTTCTACTCAGGTCAAGCATTGAGTTTAGAAAATAGCCAACAAAAAGGCTCTTGAACCCCATAGGAATTCCTCAACCATTGCTTGAGCGTGTCTCTACCCTTCTGTAGTCGATTAGTCGATGTTAGAGAGAAAACGATAAAATTCATGAAGCCTTCAGCTTTTATCAGCCCATTTCGAGTTTCGTTGAAAATTCTACTTCCAGTGGCCTGGCATTCGACAGCGAAGTGACTATACTATGACCTGTGGGGTCAGTAGACGTTCAAGTCAGCATTTCATATTAATAACTCACACCAGGTGAATCTGATACCAATCTCAATCCATTGAAGACAACGACAAGGGAACTTTGAACGAATCATGAGAAATTCAGTGAATATAAGAGTCGAAGGGCGTGATACGATGTTGAAGAGAAAACGTAAGAAAATGGCTGAGGACCCGAAAAATAGGACTCCTTTCCACCGTTGACTCTTGAAGCGGACGATTCCGTCAATAAGCGGGTAGTGGGGACGAGCCTTTCATTGAAATGTTGCTAGTCGTAAACACGAAGGAATGTGCGGAAAACAGCATCTATTTTCCGGAGTGAGCTTAAGGCTAAAACTGAGAAAGCACACCGCGACACCTTCAGCCCTGTTGCATCTAAGCCTTTCCCACCGTAGCCGATCAGGAATCACGTCACCTGGAACTGGAATCTGTCATCCAAGGGTGTCAGTGTTATCCGTTACGCCGTCTCTACCGCTCGGGGTGCGCTCTTTGGATTTAGCCATTAACAGACTTGTTAGGCCCGTAGTTTCTATAAGGATGACTTCTTTTAGGAAATTCTCAATAACCATATTGCCCCTAATGCTGTCTTTAAGGCCTGTTCACCTAGAAGGGCATTGATCCGGCATTGCTTTGAGCGAAAGTTATGATACGGCACTCATGTTGTGGAGGCCAATAAATATGAGAGTAAATACGAGGCATGGAAGATGGGGCTGCTTCAACTTTTTGAAATCTTTCTTTAAATATTACACTGCGATTTCTCCTCCACTGTTCTTCACTGGTGGGGACGTGTGTCAAGGGAATAGGACAATTTCCTTATTGATATTAAAATACATATCAAAAGAATTCTAACAAAACGACTGTAGTTGGTTTTTAAGAAAGCACAATTTCTAAAAGTTGTGATGAAGTTCTATGTATGATCTTAGTGAGATAAAAACACCTAGGATTTAAAAATATATGGACAGCAAATATACAAAATGACAGAAAAATAGATATATTTACAAGAATAAAAGTCGGGTAGTTCTCTCAGGCACGTTATTGAATATATCAATGTGAATTTTCGCACGTGTCTAACTCTCCACCATATAAATAAAAGACTATATCAGAAGTTGAGAAATAAATAACTGAAACATCACCAACTTATGTGAGTTACTGGAAAGGCTTGATATTCATCCTATGTCGAATAATAAATTTTGAGTTCATGTAAAAGCAATGAAAACTTTGTTTACGATTTTTACACGTATATCTATTTCGGACTATTTCCAGTGATGGTTGCTCGAAAAATGCTCAACTCCTGCTGATATTGATTTTCGGAGCTTTTCATTTTTGATTGCCACGATTTCATCACAGCAAGACAATGTTGTTACAATGATGCTGAGGTATGGGTAGAAGCTTTGGTTTCGCACGGGAATCGAACCCACACTTCATGCTTCGCGAGCCGTTGTGCTAAGCCATTACACCATCAAGAACCCTTTTAGCTTAACTAGCTTCTTGATGGTATGTTCACCATGGGTCTTCTTTTTCTTCTTATTCTCCTTAGCGTCAGTCCCGCTCCGTTGCGGGGCCCGCTGTTCTTGTCGGTTCTCGCCACTTTCTTCTATCCGAGGCATCCTCTGCCGTGGCTTTAACTTCCGTGAGGTCCGTTTTAATGACGTCCCTCCACCTCTTCTTTGGGGCTCCTAGTGGTCGCTTGCCGGGCACTCCAAACTTCACCACTTTCTTGATTGGGTGGTCTGCCGACCTTCTCAGCACCTGCCCATACCATTCTCATTTCGCGGAAGGTAGCTGCATCAAGGCTCTGTAATGGGCCGGCACTCACTAAAAGGGGTCTCAGTAGTGTAGTGAATTAGCATAAAAGCCCAGAAAGAATGGGGTGTGGGTTCGAGTCCCGTCCGAATCCAAAGCGTTTGCCTATAGCTTAGCATCATTGCAACAACATTCGCTTGCTGTGATGAAATCGTGGCAATCAAAAATGAAGAGCTTCAAAAATCAATACCAGCAGGAGGTGAGCATTTTTTGAGCAACTTCATCTCAGGGAATAGTCCAAAATACATTTACGTGTAAAAATCGTAAACAAAGTATTCATTGCCTTTACATGCATAAACTACAAATTTTTCCTATTCGACATAGGATCAATATCAAGCTCTTCTAGTAATCACATAAGTTGATTGATAAGTTGAAATTCGACCAAAATGATTGCCCGCTGCGAGTTCAACCGCTTCAAATCTATTATTTTGATAATTAATCAGAACATTGCACGACATGGATGAAAATTATTTGTGATTGTTTTTGTCCTTGACATTCTCGCATTTACAACTTCCTTCACATCACATTTCTCACGTGACAGTAGCGTTATCATCGCGCAAATCATGTTGAAGAAACGCGGAAGTGAGGGTGATGTGTTTACCCAACCAGCTTTTCTCCTTTTGAAAATAACGACGATCATCACGTTGTTCATATTCAGCACATGCACCTCATATAAACAGGAATCGTTTAGTATGCAACGTATATGTAGTTGCTCGACGAGACAGCGAAAACAACCCTAGTGTAGTCACTTTTTGCGCATCGATATAAAGGTACAGAACAAAAACCATAAAGTAAGAGCATGGCCTCGTCTGTGCATCCTCTCTAATTGGGGTCTTATTTGGGATATAAATACTGAATAAAATTCAATGAAAAAGAAAATAATAAACATATAATTAATAGAAATAAATAACACCAGAAAACCGTGATAAATATAATTAATAGAAATAAATAACACCAGAAAACCGTGATAACTCCTTAAATGGTTGCTGCTAATCCTCGAACGGCCCTGTTCGAAGTTTTCTCTACAATAGCTGTGCCCAGCGGGTGGGGGTCGAATGGTCGAATTTTCGCTTCGCGGCGTCGTACTCGCGGCGCCGTGGCACGACTTGCTGTAGGCGGCTGGAATTCCGCTCGGCATGCTATGGTCTGGTATCGTGAGGGATCTTCGAAGATCTTCTGGCGCAAAAATTCGACCAGTCGACCCCCGCCCGTGCCCATCGAATCATTTATTGTTTTCAACCACATTTTATGGTTTCGAACGGAAATCACTGTCCACCCTGGCAGCTGCAGCAGCTCCGAGAAAGACGTTTGCGAGAAATGTAATCTACACATGAAGCTTCCTATCACATGTGTGGAAATAGAATAAGAGCAGGAGCAGAAGAGCAGAATAAGAGTATAAGTAACAACTGAAATATTATTTAACAGAACACTAGAACTTCCGACTTTAGTTTCGACAATTATTTATTTATTTATTTATTCAAAGTTTAAAGTTTCGACATTACAGCAAGGATAAAATGGAGAACTGGGAGTGAGCCAGTGAGAGCTTTGAGCGTACAGCAGACAATGTACAAAAAAATTTCATGTACAAAGAATTGAAGATACGCATGAAGAAGTGTAAAATATTAAGAGGAACGAACATAGTCGTTTTATTTCATAACACTGTGCACTAAAAATAGTGAGGCTGAAAATATTGTCATCATAATATGGATCTTACATTACAATCGAAATGTCACGTATAGATAGGCTGATTAAGAGGTAGACTGCAGTCATCTTAAAAGCGGAATGGCCAGGTTGTCCTAGGATGTATGGTTAAGACACCCTGAGCACCCTAGTTATGTATGGCTTAAGTCAAAAAGGAACTACTGAAATTTCTTGGCAAGTGTGAAGGAAAGCAAAAAAGTCAGCCCATTGTGTGTTAAAGAATTTTTACAAGTTTTTAAAGCTTGGAATGAAGTATGTCCTATATTTTCTCAGCTCTAAAGTCAATAAGATTTTTAAACAACGCAAACAAAAAGAGCTTTCTCCTGATCATTTCAATCGGCGTTATCCGTTTTCAGCCATGTCAATTTGGATTTATATTTTCTTGATGATCAAATCCTGACCAAAGCATTTCATCAATGATTTATAAATGATTGAAACATTACTAGAGCCCGTGGGACTGATAATTCCAAAACTAAGAGAGTTTCAGCCATCGTAAACACGACACAGATAATCAATCGGCTCAACGCGAGAGCGGAATTCTGTATACACGGCGCATCCCGTGGGTGGGCACTTCTCAAGCTCGTTTTAGACATTTAACTAGCGATGCGATTACCATCAACAAACATTTTGAAAGGAGTAAAACAGAGCCGGGAAGTAGTGGCATGGCTATTACTGTTATGTGATGGATGTTAAGACATACTGTATAGATTAGATATAAAAATGTAATAGGTTTTGGATATAATAGAAGCCAAAAAACCAGGAAGTTATTATGAAACCTCAACAAATCGATCAATAAGAACAGCAAGCTAGCAGCCGCTCCCGGTGGGGTGGGAGGTGGGTTGCTCGGCCAACGATGACAAGTGGAAAACTTCCCCTGATGAATGACGAGACTATGACGAAGCAGTTTTTTTCTCAAAGCTTGTTCTTGGCGTCGATGGGAAATAGAGCTGAGCTGAGCTTTGCTTGGAAGATAACCGCGAAATCCTTCAAAAATCGATGTTCAGAAGGAAAGCTCGTGGGAGCCGCTCATTGCGAAAACGAAATTAAACACATTGTTTAGGTTCTATGCTTGCACTTTAGCACATTTCCACTTTCTGCTTGAAATAACAACAATCAATAGGTGCTGCGTCATCTAGACAGCAGAGAAATTCCAAGTGTGGATCTAAAATTAGCGAATCCAGAGGACTAATAATTGCAAATTGGTAGAGTATTAATAATTGTAGACAGCACTTTCACAATCAATCGACTCAACATGCGAGCAGCATTCTGTATACTCGGCGGATTCTATTGATGGCAAATTCTCAAGCTTGGGTTACGGCATTCGAAATAGACTGGATTCTCATTGAAGTTATTCAAAAGGATCAGTTAGAAATGAGAACTACTGGTATCACTGTAATGGGTCACTGATGATTATTTCCATTTTTCCAGTTTGGAAATTTGTGAAAGGAGTCATTAATGACTCTGGACTCATTTCGGCTGGCCAGCATGGAAGCCTTTGAACATCTCGAGGATAAGCCATGTCAAGGAAAGGTCTCCTGTATACATACTGTTCAGCTTGCTCTTTGAGCCCCTTAGATCTTTAGATGTTACCTCAGAGTTATCTGACTAAAAAGATGATTCGGTTCCCAGCAAAATTTTAATTGGGCCAAATCATTTTTCCCGGTAGCGGAAATCCAAGGATTTACAAATAATGTGTCACTTTTGACTCAGCTGATACAAGCTTCCCCCATTTACTCCCATTTCCACGATCATCACTTCCACGCAAAAGTGGCTGTTGGCATTGGGCAGCGAATCGTATAAGCACTTCCACGTGTGAAATCAGGGATAGGGATGGGATTTGATCACGACATGCTTCCAATCTTCCTTCGGAATGGAATGAAAACAATATTCCGTAGTACTGCAAAGTGAATGACTAATAATGTTCGATGATCCATAACCAATTTCCAACATTACCTGAAACTTTTACAAATTAGATAAAAATGCATCAATAGAGGGTTGATTGTTGATTTGGTTCTAACAGGATTCGATTTTAAAGACGATCCGTGCACGAAGCGTCACTTGTGGCGTTTATGCAGCCCCTTTGTCTATGTTATCGACAGTGTTACTTCCGTTAGTGTAATACCTCGTCAATGCTGTTTGTGTAGTGCTCCTCGTGAACTTCTAACTGTCGAATTTGTTATATTTACCCATCGCTCGGAGTACGGTGAATGTGGTCTGTTTACCATTATGATCGCTCGCTCCCATAAAAACGTTATGTGCGTTCAGAAACCGGTTCTTACCGTAATATGGTAGAGCAATGGGTCAGAAATTTCTCATGGAGCCATGCGACAGCTGCCCACACACACACGCACACACGTGATGCTCCCGAGAGGAAAATTTTGGTCTATCGTTGTAGCCACGAAGTGATCAGCTGTTCGTACGAACTTTTAGTAGGTGAACGACATTTGCTGGTTGATGAATGATCAGCATGAATGCGCCACCGAAACGTACCCAGCATCTTTGGTCGATCACTTAAGGAGGTGTTCTTCGATGAACGCGATGTGTTATGCGGTGGTGGGCGAGAGAGAACGAGAAATGCAGAAAACACAGGGAAACGACATAGTGATTAATATCACTTTGTTAATAACGAAATGACTTGCGATTGGCGAAGCTATGACCAATGATTCCAGGAATATTTTCTACGATTCTGTGTTTTCATTTCGATCAAATTTCATATTGAAGGGAAAATTTATTACGGTTTCGGTTGAAAAGAATGTTTAATTAAGCGAAGAGCAGAGAGCGGTAGGACGAGTTTCTTTTAAAAAATTGACAACAAACGCATGGCAATCGATTGATTCCAGACCTTGGAATGTACATAGATAAATGCTTATGGTTCAGCAGCAACCAGCAAGCAGCAGGGGCTGGGCTGTAATGTACTTATTATTAGCTGCTAAAAAGGAAATACAGTGGTGTCCAGAGCGGGATCAAGGATTGCACCGAAGAGTTCCCGAGATACAGCTCCCAACCGATCCCGATCATACGATATTACCTGCCGTCACTTCATTACACTGGTATGATTGATACACTGAAACGGCATCTTTTTTACGACCTGTTTGTGAGTGATGACCTCAGGAGTTTAAAACCATTAAAAAGGAGTTCTTGATCAGCACTAATCGAGAGATTTCCGAAATATGACGTGCTGATATCCATTACAGAATACCACCCTTCCATTGAGGATTCCTCGACCCATGTTCGGTCTTGACACAGATCTTCTACTTATGAACCGAACTGCTCGAAATGTTCGTGGAGTTTAGGCCTCATCACAGCTTTTCAATCCGACGAGTCTGCCATCAACTAATTATTTTTAGGTTTAGGTTTTGAAGTAGGTACTGCTTCTCTTTAAACGCTAGATCTGGCAACACAAGCTCATGTTTTCCTGTGAATGTGATCTTGTGATCTTACTGTGAAAAAATTAGAAAGTAGCAACTGTAGTCCTGAACTTTTTTGCAGTGGTTTTCGGGAATTTACATGGGAAAACGGACTCAAGCAACTACATATTTTCACTTTGAGACCGGCTGCCTGCCCCATCGGCAGCAAGCGATTTCGCCAGGGTAATGAAAGGTGAAATGAAAAAAATTGAGGAGTTAGGTGCAGTAGTATTTCAAGTGAATAACCGGTCCCAGTTTATGCGCGCAAAACATTTTTCAGCATTCAGTAACAGCCTTTTAACCCGACGAGTCTGCCGACATCACTAATTAATTTATCATTTTTCGTCCACCTGTAAAGAACACTGTAAAGAATGTAACAGTTGGGGAAATGTCACATCATACTTGAAGCCCCACGCGTTGTCTGAAAATCTGATTTTTGGTTTGCTTTTCAAGTGTTTCGTCGCAATGATATTTGCCGACCATTAATAGGCTACACAGCCTTTTTGGGACGATCTTGCGATAAGGCGGTTTTTTGGCCATAAAGCTATTTATAGTTCAAAAAACTTCCTTATCGTTTGATAGCATGCCTCTTTATGGGGTGGAAGAGTGGGCCGATTGCAAACGGTTCCCGTTTTATGGCGTACGTGCCACGACGGGCCGACTGCGTTCAGCCGATGGATTCGGGTACAGCTGCACCCAAACTGCGGGTGCAATCGACGCCTCGCGCGTCGACAACCGGCCCGAGACGTCACGATTGATCGAGCAAAAGACGGCGTCGTTGAAAGATGAAATCTTTCATCAGTCAGAGAGAACAACGGGGAAACGCTATAGGGACCATGCAAGGCAATTTTAAGCAATATTATCACACTAGTACTTAATACCACTTACTATCATTTAAGGAATCGTCAAGGAAAATGAGTTTCTCTGTTACCCTTATACTTATGTTGTAGTCACTTAATAAGGACCTATGCAAAGTTTCAGCAAAAAAGTGAGTATCCGGCCATGGTACAGCTTTTCGAAGTGATGGCCGGGGTGTGGAGGGCGGATCATCGAAGTAAGTGCTCGCCCCCACGTCCGCCGCGGTCGGAGATGCATAGTGGGAACAAAAAGTTACGTAGATAGTCCCACCCTCCGTCTCCAACCTCAGCGGATGACGTCGGGGCACTCCTCGGAGGCCCCAACTCAGCAACCAAATTTAAGGTAAGTGTACGGGTAACAGAAAAGCTCATTTTTCCGTGGACGATTCTTTCAGCTAAGTGGTAATAATGATAATTTATGTACTACCTTGCTTAAACGTTATAATTTCATACCAAAATGTGCAACAGGACTTCATTTTGCAAATTCAAACATGAGAAGAACTTTCGGGAAACTTTACGAATGGTATAAATTCAATTTATAATCTAACAATCTATAATTTAAAAAATTTCAATCGAAATCTATATATTTTATAAATTTATAATCTTTATAACCTATAATTTGAAAAAAAATCATAATCGATACACAAGCGCAAATCTGAGCCACCTGAAGGAGGAACGACAGATATACTATAAAATGAAATAAAATAAGAGTAAAACTGTCGAAGTGGACCAATCTTCTGGGGTGCGCCACATACATTCCATTGTATGATATATCCATGTCCATGTCTGCATGGCCTTTTAAGTGCATCTTGCCATCAACTGTGATACCGTTGCGATAACAATTTTAATTCGGGCAAAAAGAAAAAAGGGTCATCTAACTTTTGAATTTCGTGAGATTGAAAACTTCAGTTGTGATGAGCAGCAGCTTACCCACACTGTAGAAGTTAAACGAAGGGTCGCACCCCAGCACTTGTGTTGGATTCATCCCCTTCCTGTTGTACTGGATAAATTTCGTTGAGTGGCGCATCTTAGCAGGACTCGACGAGCCCTTGCGTTCCCTTTTGCATTTGGTAACTTCATTAATGAAGCTTGTTTCAGGCAAAATATGGGATTAGAGAAAAAATCGGTCGAGATCACAAGTACTCTACTCCACGCATGATACTACCTCTGAGTGAAGAACTCGTTACCAATCAGAGGATTCTCATACCTCCCAGAATCATAGCATCATTTCGATCTGGACGAGCATTCAACGGCTGTGGCTCTGAAATTTTGCATCAAACATTGAATCAAAACGTGACCCCAGAAATTTTCATAATAATGACTCGAAAAATGACCGTTTGAGGAAATGATGGACGTACAGCGTCAAATATACTATGTCATTTTGGTTATTTTACAAAACAACGACTCGCCTGTTGTCACTGACAACCTACATCCCTTAAGAAATTTGTAGAGTGGAGCAGTATCGATAAGCGTTAAGTACCTTGCCCTTTTAGTTTAATCATATACCTCTGGATCGTAAACAGAAGAAATCGTGGAAGATACAGGTGGAAGCAATCGTGGAAAATACAGAAGAATTGATTCAGATATAGCCTGAAGTGGAACTCTGTACGTACTCGGTGTCCAACTCGTCAACAATCCTGGCAGTCGGTTTTTGTTATGCATAAGAAACTGCGTTTCTAGAAAATCGCTTTATATTGGGTCATTCCATAAGTAGTGTCGTTTTTTTTCAGCAAAAAATTTTGCCATAAAATCACAAGTTTTTGCAGCATATCATATGTCTTTCGGAAGTAATTTTCTGCTCTACAAAATGACATACTCAGTTTTCGAGTATGTTACAACGGCGCCGACATTTAGGCTGGCAAAGAGGTAGGTCCAGCAGTCGAAAATTGGCCAAACCGGCAATCAATTGAAACACTATATTTTACTTGAGGGAAATTAACCAATCATGTATTCCGTACTTAGCCCCGACCTCTCCTGCAAGTTCCACCAGTGGGTTGCTCAAGAGGTCACGTCGCTCTTTTTCCACATTTAGTTTTTCCGCCACAACTCGGTGATTTTAGACAGTTTCTTCGAACAAAGCCAAGAAAATTTTTTCAACCAATCAAGGGATGGAGTGGTGAATCGTTAAGAGCAGGTGGTGGGTAGGAACAGGGGAATACCATTGACCGGATTCCCTAACATTCTCATGGAAAAAATAAATCGTGAAAAATGGCCACTGGACCCCTATCACATGATATTAAAACACAATCTGAATCGCAGCCAAAACAATCTAGAAAGATGTCTTCGATACAGCAGGAAAAGTTCTTCGAAGTGGTTCATAAAACAACTCTAAGCAAGGAGTTTGAAAGAAAAAATTTCATTTTGAATAAGTGTGAGTGCTTTCGAAAAAAAGATTTTAGAAAAAGAACGACACAACTTCTTGATCAACTATATACTGGAAATCGTAGATGAGGTCAGGACTAAGTACGCGACACATGACTGGTTGATTTTTCTAAAGTGAAATATAATGTTTCTATTGATTGCCGGTTTGGCCAATTTCTGCCGGCTGGACCTATCTCTTCTCCAGCCTAAATGTCGGCCCCATTCTAACAAACTCAGAAACTAAACATGGTATTTTGTAGAGCAGGAAAACCTCTTTCAAATAATATATGACATGCTGCAGAAACTTATAATTTCATAGGAAAAATTTATGCTAGAAAAAAAACGACACTACTTATGGAATGACCCAATAAATGTCCCGTTGGAAATAGCAACTGACAAATTGGGCAAAAATAAGTTGAGTGTCAGATTGACAGGATTTTTTGCAAAATTTTTATTCTTTTCAATTCTTTATTTGATCTACCTTATGGGTATTTCAAAAAGCAGACTTTAGTATTTAAAAATAATTTTGTCATTCATGCCTATTTACACACAGACTTTATAGCACAAATATACCTGGAGCCCAATACCTAAATATAATATGGAGTTGGTGATTTGATTTGGTGGTAGTACAAATATAGTTGCTTACAGTAACTGATAATGATGAATATTCGATAAAAGGATTCAGAAAATGTAAAAGAAACGAGTAGGCGAAAATGCCTGCTCAGTGGCCATGACAGAATCATAATGGCGGAACTGATGAAAAAGAGGAAATGAGATAACATCTCTGAATCTACCAGTTTTTGCAGTTATTTGTTATGAGGCTGTGAAATTTAATAAAATCCAACATGTAAGAGGAAGGCGCAGAAGGTAGGTAAAATAGAAATGAGTTCTCAGTATTTGCATGATCCATGGGTTCAAAGGATATCCAAACCATGGAATCTTTCATTATTATCAGAAAGATATTTTTAATTTCTGATAACTGCTGTTTATCGCCGCAGCTCTCGATGCGAAAGTTACTACAAGGATGCTGAGTTATGGGCAAAAGCTTCGGTGCCGGACGGGACTCGAACCCGCACTTCATCCTTTCCGGGGATATGTGCTAATCCATTACACTACCGACACCACCTTCACCTTAACTCAGCTTTTTGAATGGTATATTTAAGATATAGTAAATATTTAAGCTATGGTAAATATACCATTCAAAAAGCTGAGTTAAGGTGAAGGTGGTGTCGGTAGTGTAATGGATTAGCACATATCCCCCGGAAAGGATGAAGTGCGGGTTCGAGTCCTGTCCGGCACCGAAGCTTTTGCCCATAACTCAGCATCCTTGTAGTAACTTTCGCATCGCGAGCTGCGGCGATAAACAGCAGTTATCAAAAATTAAAAATATCAAAATCATTACTAAAGCGTTAGAACTTCTTCTGTTGTGCCAACGAGGTTGTTAGGTGGAATATTTGTTAATGGCCTTTAATGGAATGGTTGTTAGGTGGAATATTTATTAATGGCCTTTGCACCACATTGCGAGCTACTGATCTAAAATGGGAGACATGCATGTCTCAAACAATTATATATGTATAAGGACGACATGGCATCTCTCATTTACTAATTACTACTAACTCGGAGTGGCGTTGTTCCACTCGTACGGTGGTGGAAGGGTGAGTTTATTTCAGACGTACGGGGCTTCTGTGGTGTTTTCCTAGATCTCCGTCAAAACCGCTAGGGGGATGGGGCGTTTGACGGTGTAGTGGACAAAATCCTAGTCTTGAGCCACGTTTAGGCCTTCGAGGAAGACGATCCTGTCGAAGCGTTTTAGGCCATTAATAAATATTCCACCTAACAACCTCGCTGGCACAACAGAAGAAGTTCTAACACAATATCGATGCCGAGGTTCTATGAAGAGAGAAGCTGGAATTCATTACTAAAGCTTTCAGCTTCACGGTTCGATGCCGATATTGGCTAACCGGCTCAACACGTTATACGTGTGAGTGCTGATAAGCTATGGTAAATATATCAGAAAGAGTTAGTTATTATGTTCACATAGTAGCTGCTTTGACAGGTAGAACCAGCTAAGTGATCACTGATTGAGCCGTGCATGATGCGAGCGCTCGTAAAACTCTGAACTGAAATCGGATGCCCAGCATTCTTCGAAGGGACCACAAGAGGTCGTAACATTACTACTTTCACCCAAAATAAAGGATTTCTGAAGTCTCCGAAAACAGATAAATATTGAGAATAAAGGCAACTGCTGTGGTTGACCAGGAGGCCAGTCTGATGTAAACCTGACGAAAAATCAAATTTCGGTTAGGTGCAAAATGACACGATGTTCCATGCGAGTTACGTCTCCATGAGTCCTCTTTTATGGCCATCTTCAATTCCATCCGTGGATGGTGTTGGTCACACTTGTCCTTTGCGGTTTTTCTACTGTCGCTTAGAGATTTCCGAGTATTAAGTTCACTATTGATGCAGAGCACTCCCAGGTGTCAAGCAAAATGGCTGCTTCAGTGCGACTCTCCCCTTTTGAGGATCCAAAAACGACCATCCCCCCCCCATTAACTTCTAACAGCCGGATTATAGAGTTGCTGAGTACTCTGTTACTATGTATTTTTGTGTTGATTGCCGTTAACGATGTCTTCCGAGTATTCTTTAGTTTAACAAAATCACCTTTTAATTATCTTTAATTAGATAGCTGTGGCAGCCAACGGCACGTTCCGCTTCACGTGTAACCTAGGATCATCCTTGACCTCAGCGATAACGACCCCTTTCCTTCTCACCCGTAAAATATAGCCCCTGTCGAGGATTCCTCGATTCTCGGAGTATCCTGACCGTTCGTCAGCAATGATTGGAACTTCGTACTATTCCTCCTAAACACCCTATGATTGGGAAACTTTGAATGTTCTCCGCCCGATTATGCAATAGAAGATTATCTCAAAGGTGTTCGTCGATAGGGGTAGTCGTGCCAGTAGGGGAATAATTGATGCACAAAAGAGTGGACAAAGGTAATGGCATTGATGCATCTGCCCTTCTAAGGAATACTTCCAGACTAGCTTTGCATATGAGATCCCTAATTTACTCTTGCAAACACCTGGACCGGTTTTTATGGGTAGCACCAATTCCGCTAGGTAATCCGACTTTAATCAGCCTATTCAAATCCTCTCAATCTGCAAGTGTCGTGCTTGGGAGTTATGCTAAACAGTGAAAAATCGTGAAAGGCGTACGGTAGCGATAAGGTTCTCGTCGATGCCTATCCGTTCTCAGCCTCTTATTTGTATGTATTTGATCCATGATCGCTGATCGTTGATCGTTGATCCGTGAACTCTGATAGATGCTGCAGACGGAAGTTCTGGGAATTTAGAGTTTTGGATGATTTTACTGGTGAGAAATCTAGAGGGCGTTCTCACAAGCCATCCTTGCCAAGTGGCTATAAGCGGGCTGGAGAATATATAGCGCAACCGTCAATGGCGTAACTATGTCATATTCGATCACAGGATTATTTCGTTGGGTCTATTTCTACTCTTTGATTATTGGAAACGATAACTTAATGCAGGTGTATGTTATATATTGAACGGTCAGGCTTTTGGTGGCATCTAGACCATATCATTCTGAACAACAAAAGAAGTCGGATGCATGGAGCTTTCTTTTTGCTAATTAGAGCCTTTTGAATAAGGTGCTGGTTGCCGAGCGATTCAACAAACTCGAAGGGATGGTTTTCTTCTCACGTTGACCAGATACTGCAAAAGCCCGCCAAAATTAACATTGGATTTTTAGTACCGTCCTGCCAGCGCATGCAACTCAGTTTTAATCACCTGAAGAGGTAAACCGATGGCAACGCAGTTTTGCTGCCTTTGAGTGAAAGCTAAAAATTCTCATTTTAATACAAGAGGTGGTAGAACAATTTATTGTTATAGCAAAAATTATAAATTCTTGAATAATAATTTGTTTTATAGCAAGAATGATTTTCGGCAATGAAAGAATGTGTAGTTGAAGGGGAAACTGATCTTGTGAACCTTACCCTCTGTTCTTTGCCCCCCCCTCTTTTTTACATAGTGAATTATCATAATTTTTCTAGTACTGAGAGGGAGACATGATGCTTTAGATGCGGTCTCAATCGCATTAGGGTTATTTACAATGTTTGTTAAGTAGATTTGGATTGTTTGTATAGTTTACGTGTAGGTAGACATAAGACGCGACAGCTTAATTCCTCCCGTGGTCGAACCTTTTGGACCTTGATCGGGGCACAAATACGAGACGTAGGGGTGCAGGGCGCCGCTAAGCGGTTCTAGTGTGGTACACGTGAATGGGAGACATGGATCCCGTGGTCGTTACGATCGTCGATCAACGACAATGTACACATCACCTCGATAAATATAATGCTGCAGGAGACAGGGAATACAGACGCTTTGCTTAACAGTTGTGACTAAGCGTTGTTCCATAGAAGTGGTGGACCATATGGGTCCAGACGTTCATGAACTGATTTAGCAGAAGGTATGGCAGCATGTCAGAGCTCATGCATTTTAGAGATTTGCTTACCAAGAAATGCTAATAAAATGGTAGAGACAGTGCGGTATCACCTAAAGAGGGGTTATTGCGTCAGGCTGTGGATATTCATTGAACATGGAATTTGGGACGATCATAAGTTCAATAGATGAGAAAAAACGAAATTTATAAAGCGGCTAAAAATTCGCGAATAGGAATTCAAAAACCCTCGTTCTCACTCGTTCCCCTTTGCCACCACTGTATCATTAGCTGCTGATGGATACCCACAGACGGTGAGAGGCGATGCCTGCCAGGAGCGACCAATATGCTTTGTAGAAAGAATGAGGAAGTGACGACATGTTTGATCACTCCTAATATGAAATCAGCTGCCATCTGTGCACACAGGCTTGACATTGCTCCAGTTGTACAGAGAACTTTTTCAATGCTCCGAAAAGTCTGCGAACAAACTTCGTTCTGGCCTAGAAAACCATTTTTTACAAGTGATTTTCATGCGTGTTACAGGGCACACGGAGAGGGGTTGTTTTTTGAAGAAGGCCCTGTCAGGCACAGGTGTCGAGTTCTCGTACGTAGCACACCATTTTGTGCTGTGTAGGTCATGGCCGCAGCACCAAAAGAGTTCTACATCAGTCGAATCTGAGTCGGTGGAGTGTCTGGATTCTTACGAAGAAGACAAGAGTTTGGGTCAGGGGATTCGAACAAAACCATCGCTAGCGGCAGCTTTGCCATATCCGTTCGTGTACTGGCCGCGAGTGAGGAGAAATGCTCGTTGCTAGAACCGGCGACTAAACACAAATTTACTGCCTGGCCTATACCTACGCAACAGGACAGAAACTTCATATGGTCGGATTGGATATGTTCTGTGGCTGCTACTCAGCCTTTCCTACTATGGATAAAACGCCTCGTCTTTTCTTCCCTCCCCCGTCTGTCTGTCTGCCCGTCTCCACGAGATAAGATAACTTGAAAAACGAGCTGGGATAGGGACAAGATTGGGATGGGTAGGGCCTGGGACAAGAAGTAAACAGCACACCTGAATAAGGATAAGCTCCTCCCACGGTGCGTGGAGCGAGCACTGAAATTTTGCGCTTTCAGACCAAAATTATCAAATGGGCTTCATTATCACCCAAACGTGAGGGAAAGATGGATTAAAGGCACACCACGCGATAAGAAATGACCAGGTTGCGCTCAAAAATGGAATTATGTAGAGCCGGTAAGTTACTTACTAGCAAAGAGAAAAAAACAGCCCAAAACACCAAGAACATCGAAAATGGGAGCCTCATCCCCAGAGGGTCGGACGAGGGTTCTGCTGTGAAAATGGGCGTTAGGACGAGTTTTCCAAAACTTGGTTTCTTGCCATCCTCTATGTTTCGCTCGAAAAAACAACCACCCAGCTGATTTCTGCGTTGCAACATTTGTTTGTTATTGTTTATCATTATGAATTCATGTTGTGGTGATCAATAATTTTCTGTCTCGTTCATTAAATGCCACTATATTCCATTCTTCTGTTTTCTACTCTGCTGACTTCCTAGAGAAGGTGAGTTGCTACATAATCTTTTCTTTGGTGTGTTTTCTGCACTGCATTTCAATTGTCTTATTATGCAGTTTTCTTCTTACTTCTACTTACTGAGATTTTATTGTACTTTATTTGATTCTGATGATTTTGCTTTTTTGATAATTGCACGTTTTTTACTCGTTTGATATAATCGTCTCTAGTTCGACCAGCTGTTACACTGCAGTGTCTTTGATGGGTTCCTATTTTTGTCAGGGACCCTCTTTGACATTGAAAAACTAGGGTCGAAGTTAAAAATCATCTTTGTTGCATTAGTAAGTTGGGAATCTCTTCTCCGCCTTCTATGATGTTCGTCAAATACTTATCGGTCCTACTACTTAGGTGTCTGTCTGTCTAAAGCCAAAGCAACCAAAGAGCGCACACATATGAATGGATGGTTTGAGCTACATGATGATCCACCCCATTTTGGTGGCGACAACAGGCGATTTCGTGCCAATTATGGGTTATATTCGTGTGGTAGGGTCAAATTACTTCCGGGTACAAGTTTGTAGCCCTAATGGAATGTTCCACAATAATCACCTGTTCCATTCCATAAGGAGTGGAGGTGGTGGGGTTGTTTTGAGACTAAAAGTTATCCTGTCAGTCTTTTACACAAAGGAGTTATCCTGTCAGTCTTTTACACAAAGATTATTTGTCTTACGGTATTAGCACACTAATCACTTTACCAGTATGGGTAATGCCGCTTTTCTCCATCAATGTTATACCAGGTTAACAGACTCCATGGTTGTGCAACCCGTTTGAATAAATATGGTGCTTAGAAGTGAGTAAAAGCGGAAACAAGTCCTAATCTTGCGTCAAAACCGCAGCAAGTGTCTATTCGGGCAGAAAGTTAGAAGGCGGGAGCAATTAGTGATTAATATGTACAGTATCACACGTTGAAATGTAAAACTATATATGCACATGTATAATAAAACATGCAGGAGCACCTGATACAACAAATGCGTGAAACGCACGAACAACGCTATCTATGAGGACGATCAATGTTTACCAAAATGGAGATGTAGACAGAAGCAGAATGACAACAAGGCGTTTATTGTAGTCAACTACAGATGCAAATCAAAACAAAAAAGAATAGATAAGGTCATGCGAACAATATGAATCCGCGGTTTTTGCTACCACCAGAACCCGCTATAGCAGTAGGTTGTCCCACGGAGTACGAAAACTGTAAAAAGTAGACTGTGAGAACTTCTAAAAACCTTCTAAAAGTGATAACGATAATAATTATGCGATACTTACACCAACTACGATCGGTTCCTTGACCTTCTCTGCTACTTGGCGATCATAAAAGCTCTGCGCTACCGTATAGAAAAGCTTGAATCCGACAAACATTTTGCCGTTGAACAAACGTCCGTTTCTGGATATGTACTGTACACCATCACTTGATGTTTTTTCGGAAGAATAATGCTATTTTGAAAAGTGGGAAGTAGAGTCGCATAGTTTTGGGCATATAGCATCAGATCTTAAGCAATGAATTAAAAAAGTAAATAGGCTTTTTGCACAAATGGTAGGCAACTTCAAATTCGGACGTGTTACTGGAATGAACGGAATTGAAGAGGGCGAGCTCACCTATCCTCTTGAGTAGTACCATCTCCAAGCGCTGCAGATAGAATTCATCAAATCACTAGAAAAAGAGGTTACGGTAAAAATGAAATTCACGTCACTGATCAATCCCATCAATATTCGCAACATATCGTGTTTGTGGTAAGATTTACAGACTTTTCATTTGCCCATATGGGATATTAGGCCAATATTAATAAAGATTTTACGAGTCTCGAGTGCATAGGATGCAGGTCAGCCGCTAAACTACTTCTGCCACTTAATACCAACAAGCAAAATTTCACATAATCAAGTAAGCTAACTTAGCCTCTATCCGAAACAGCTCGATCGAAAACCACCAAAGACACGTTTTTGACAACAGCAGGCAGGTAAAACTGAATAGACGGATTTGTTCGCCACTGCAATTCACCGATGCTGTGAGATTGCAAAGAGCCAAAAATGGAGTGTTGACAATTATGAAAGTATGCAAATATACTGAATCATATAAGCCGGACTCACGTAGACTTGTATTTGATCTCTGTAGCAGTTAGTTCCTTGGCTTCGCTTTTCACAAAGCTGTCGGAACTGCGATCTAAAGGAATAGGGGGTTGCAAGGCAAGGAAAATAATGTGTCAGTGATGTGATAAACATACCGAACATTCTTCTCAAAACCGTGCTTGACGCATTTGCCTCTCCGAGCCCCACATCATTATCGACGCGACCTTCGAAGAACTTATTGGCAAAGACGTGATGATCACTACAGTAAGAAAGGATTGAGGGTGTTTCGCACAGGAACAATAGAAAACTGAATGTGATCCACAGGAAAATTCGACTTAGCATTTATCTTTTAAGAATCTATAAATAAAGGATACGATTTCGGCGTCACTAGGAAAATTGGGGAATGTTTGTGGAGCTAAAGGAGAAGCAAAAGTCGAAGGGTTAGCAGAATGTAGGCTTAATATGAGCTAAAAGATACTAAGAGAGGAATGGCTCGCAATAAAAAAGCGAGAAACTAACCTATTGGAAATCGATTGGCTAGTCAAAACCTTGAAAAATTTTGCAGCTCCACGACGGGTGCCGTCGTCTTGTTTTGGACCTTTGGTGTATATCTGACCTTTCATATCCAAGCCTATAAGTCGATCCGAAAGGACCTCATCCAAAACTTAGCCCTCCATAAGTGCTTGGCTGGAGATTTAAGAATCAACTGAGATTTCCTGTTTAGATATTTCCGCTGGATCTCGCGAATCTCCAGCACTTTTCTTTCCCCGCTCATCTCTGCTAGCCGCAACGTGTTTAGGTGCATTGTGGCCATCATGGTGTAGAGCAGATACGTCGCAATTGGACAGAATATCTCCTTACGGCAGTATATTCTATCCAACGCATTCTTAGCCTCACATGTGGATGTACCTCCATAGGGGCTAGCTTTTGATAAATCTCTTTGGAGGGACTTGTTGAGGACGGTCTTTCGGAACTCCTTATAGGCCTCACTTTCCACACTGAACACCTCGGGCCGTGAACCTGGAAGAGGCCCGTGTGAGCACCGGGTGGAGCGGCCAGTGAGCTCGTCCTGGAAGTTGCTCTGTATTGATATAGAACGATAAAACTGAGGTGACGGACCGGATACCACCGATGCACGTCGAAGAGGTGCATCAGGCAAGTGTTGAACATGGCCCTGTCGTCCGCTTCTGACTCAGCACCACACGCGATGGACGCCCACATGTGCGTTTTTACCTTCTCGGTCCAGTAGTCAATTGAGCCGCAACCGCGCCCTTTTGCTGCCTACAACGCATGCATGGCACGACTTCTGACACAGTAGCTGATTATTCTTCCTACCTTCCTGAGCTCATTGCCCAGCCACTTTACCAGATGCCATCCATCATCATTATGATGGATGGCAGCGAGCTCAGGCTCCAGCTCCCGGAGCGCAGCACCAAGTGCACGACTGCGGTCAGTCGTTACAGAGGACACTTTCAGTCCTTGTCCACCCAGCCACCTCATGAGGCGTTCCAATCCTTCCACTTCCATACGCGTGCTTATGTTCTCTGAAAATAAGCTTTTGGTGGAGATATCATGTTTCTTCTTAGTGTTCTCACCCGTCTCCGAACGGTGGAGTACCACGCTATGGAGAACCAACTTTGTACGGGCTTCTGACACGAGGACTTTTCCTATCAACGCCGACCGTCCCCGACTGTCGTAGGAACCATCTGCTGCGAAATGGACTCCCTCTCCTTCCTGTATTTGTGAGAAGATACTGTTTATAGAATATGGAGTGAAATCCACGTAATTACCTTGTAGTGTCGCCGAATCGTTTCCAACACCAACCGCTGATGCAAGAGATAAACCCTCTCTATGGCGGGTTTTGTCCACTGGAAAACTTTCAGGAAGAAGGATTCTCCGAACATAGAGAGGTTTGCTGTACCCAATGCAACAGCTCCTGAATGATGCACAGATTATGTCTAATGTTCCGTAATGTGCGCACTACCAACCACATGTCGAAGGCCGGTTGCAATGGCAGACACGGCTGCAACAACATTGCCTTTATAGGTTTTCTCTCTTGAGTGGGCGACCTTTGAGCTTTCCTGGCTTTGCCACCTTCAATGGAATTATGGTACTGCCCCTCGCCAAACGCAGGTTCTGAAAGAATTTTGTCACCTGTATTCTCAGCTTCAGCTCTGAAATAAATTCCGAGATTCCGCATTCGTTCGAAAGGTAATATGAAATCCCATTGTCACTCCTTGCCTAGGGAAGTTTCCGACAGGGTTTCATCTTTACTAAGTAGTGTTTTAGGTGTACAGTTTATTATAGAATGCACACTCAGGTGTGTATTTTCACCTAAGAACTGAGGGATTCCTCTTCAACCAAACCCAAGGCAAAAATCCTGTGCAAAACTAGCGCCGGACGCCGGAAAGCGCCCTCCTTCTACATTAGCACTCTATTTTTGCCTAGGTCTCACTTTGGAAAGATCCCTTCCTCCATCATTTTAGGTTTACGTAAAGATATACATTCGGTGCATGAACTGATGATTGTAGGGCGGTATTAGGAGGGCGACAACAGCGAAAATGAGTACCCCCAACTCAGAAAGTCGCTTTGAAATGATTCTTCATGTGATTAGTCATCTCGATGCCAATGCATTTGGGAACACTCAAAACCATTCTATAATGGTCATTATACTTGAGGTTATATTCTTACCGAAGTCTTGCTTGAGGGGTAGGGGTTTTCCCTAACCCAAGGCTCAGGCTACATCAACGACACACACCCCAACCACAGTAGAGTGCGTCCGACGCGAAATTGCGCCGGACGCTCTCTACTGTGGTTGGGGTGTGTGTCGTTAGGCGCGGCACCATGCGCTAATTAGCCATTGGGGACTCTTATTACCACCGTAACGAATATCATGCGACGCATCTTCTGCGTGCCACAACTCGTCTACATCATCAGACCCTCAGATTTCCGTAATTGATAATTACCCTCCCAGGACCTTGTCCGCTAAACATACGCTGCACGTTGCTGAGATAAAGCTTGTACTCTCCAAAATGATTGTCATACAACCCCTTCCCCTCAGCTCCTGAGTACAAACAGTGTTTCCTATTGTTCAAAATGTAGAGGACACGAAGGAAAAGTAGCGTCGGATGGTCTGCCTTAGGGTGGAGGTAGCAGCCCCTGCACCCAATCGGTTAATTAGCGCTCGGGGCCGCGCCTAACGACTGTTCCCCCAGCAGAGTGACCCCAACTAAATTTACCGCATCGGTTCATTTTATATACAAGTACATGGTGATTCACCCGGTCCAGTAGCAGTGAGTTTAGTTCAGGTTGCGAAGATTGCTCCGATTGAACTACGTACGTACTGTGATCATACTGCTTTTTTATTGTATGGGTGGTGAAACTGCTTCAACTACTTCATTCTTCAACTTTCCATAGCTCACAAAATCATGAAGGTGATGATTACGTGGGCAATACTTGAAAACAGTCGCCGAATGTGTGGTGTGGTCTGCAGGGTTTCTGTGGATGGATTACGGTAGCACAGTTACATTTGCTGAAGTTTCGTTTCCGTACACCCAGGGCCTCCTAAAAGCAGCACTGCAACTTCAGTCAAGATATGGGAAACGGGAACACAGCAAATGACTATAACATAGCATAACATAGACTATAACATAGCCACCAATCCCAAACCTACTTTGCAAGACCAACGTATTATTGAAACGAAAACAAAACCAGGTAAAGTTAACTTTTCTATGAAAGGTGCACACAGTCAAAAGAATACGGGAAAACATACCCTTCTGCGCCCCAGTTGAGGCCACGCAGTTTGTGTACCCAAAACTTTCCAACGGTATCAAAAAAGAGAGACCATCTAAAATAATGAAATTAGACTACACCAACACAAGTGAATGAAAGAAATAACAATTTTCAATGTAGATAAAGGAGGAAATGGAGGGAAATTATATTAAGTGAGGGAGGAAGAGGGACATGATACGATGGACACCAAACATAATCAAATGCTCACCAAGCATACGAGTTCTCAGCTCGTACGGTTGTAAGTTCCAAATTGCTTCTTTTCTTTGGCAGGAGACCAAGAACAAGCGCAGGCCACAAGTCTACCGCAAAATCAGAGGTAATGGAGATAACTAAAGAAACAATTAACGAAAAGGCAAAGTGTGTCGTTAAACAAGATTAGCGAAAAGGAAACAGGGCTTGAAAACATGTGGAGCACATGTTTGACTATTTTCCAACGACAATCCAGGAGACAATAGGGTGCAGATAGGGCGTCCCGTTCTCTGGAGTGTCGTTGGAATTCGGTTCATCCAACGGTAGGGTGAGCCGTGGCGCCGCGTAAAGGGTGCAGCCGTCACAACCACCCAAGGATCTACCTGCCCCGAAGCAGTAAGCGACCACTTTCATTATCGCGTGGTGTGCCTTTAAGTGCGAGTTTCTGAAAGTAGATGAAGGTGATCTGGGCATAGTGGGCACAGCGCAGCTTGAGTGGGTGTCCGTACATTGTAATTCATTACTAGGTTCCAATGCAACATTTAAACAGGGAGAAAATTGGCAGAAATGACCAATGTCTAAGTCATTTCAAACACAACCAAAATGATGCGCGCTGGCCCACTTGGTTTACCATATTGTGATAAGCGCAGTACTGAGCGTTAACCCAACTGGTGTAGTCTATCCCACACACTCTTCGTGTGGAATGTCGCGTCAAAGCAAGTGGTTTAGGACAGAGAGATTGTCACCTAAGGAAATTTACGTCAGTACACAAGAAACAAGACATTCCTGATTGTAATCGGTGTGTGCATTTGTAGGAGACTATGCCGTCAGAGCGACCCTATGACTGGGTATCCGCTTGGTGGTATTTTGAAAATTTTAATGATGTCACCAATTTGTCCTTTTGAGGTCCTCATTACTATGGAACATTCTGTCCTATGTTATCTCTAGCATCCACTGATAGCCTTTTGCCACTTGTTGCTTCAACTGGTGAATCGTGAGAAAGGGAGGTTGAGCCAACTCGACGCGTAGTGAAGTAGGCTGGGCTCATGAGTAGGCTGCGAGGGCACTAATTTAATGTCACCCCGGACTGAAACTACAACTAATGTACCTAATACGGTCCAAGCTATCTGCTCGATGGGTGGAATACTGCGATTAGTGTGAAATGTGTCTTCAAAGCAGATGCTACGATGAGTTGCTTCATCAGGAGTAAAGAAAGCTTAATATGTGGTGCTGTGGAAAATTCAACAAAAATCCATCGGTTGTGGAGCGACCGGACATGCTTCCTGAATCGTAGATTAGTCAAATGGTCTGAATCGTCGCGTGTTACGGCGAGACGCAGTAAATTACGCATTCAGAAAGGGGTGAGAGATAGGACTGGCATTGTCAAAATTTTTCGACACCTTCTCATTGATGAGGCCCACTACCCGTCTGCTTAAACCCTTAGCGTTCATGAGGAGCTTATCTCCGATTCCTAAGCACCCGTTTGTGCTCCCACGACCTTCAAAACGATCAGGCGAAAAATAAGCAAAACTCGCACGTTCGGCGCACAAGTCATTACAATATCGCTCACATTGTTTGAAAAATCGACGGTGGGCGAGGTTAAACGGCACAAACCGTCGCACCGTCATAACTTCGTTGAAAATGAATAAAATGGGAAAAACTAGAAGCGCTGGATTCAACTCGATGCGACAAATTCAACGACCTATGAGATGTCGAATTTTGATAAGTAGGCTGGTGCATAGTTTTGCGGCTTTCTTATTATTTCGCTGACTTTGAAATTTATCATCGTATATATACTTGAGTGAATTAGGCTAATTCCGACTACTTAAGTGAAATAGGCTAATTCCGACGGTATGTGAGATGGTCTCGCTCAGTGGTAGCGAATATCGCCTGAAATTGAAAGCCCATATCTGAACGCGTAATTTTTCAGATATGATACAAAACCACCACTTGTGAAGTCTTCAATATTTCGGAAATTTTGCCAAAGACAGTCTCTCGACAAGTGCCATTTACATCGAATCGATCAATTGAGGGGAATCTTGTTCTGTGTCTGTTCTCTCGAGATGGGTAGTGGTGTTATCAAATAACCTGTCTCCCCATCGTCTGATAGCATCACCACAATCGTTTTTCTGAGCCTGCTTGCAGCTTTGAAATCACTTCCGAGTTTATGTTTTTGATGAAATGGTTTATCAGTTGATAATTTAGTTGTTTGTTTATATTTTTACTTTGGGCCAAATGTCGTAGTTTTATCATCCAACAGATGAATTTGTTAGCGCAATCTTGCTATTCTTAATTACCTTCTTGGGGTGCAACCATGATTACTTTTTTCTACAATTCTACGACTGATGGCCGCTTCATCGGTTCCTAAGACGTGCCAAAAAGAAAAGCACGAAGTGTACAGGCCTCCACTCCACGGTCAAATGGTGAACCGACATCTACGGTTAGCCTCCTCTTCATCGGTCATCAATTGTAGAATGAAGTGCTACCGAAGGTGCGTTTCCTGATAGGGGTAGTTTGCTCGAACGTGGAGTATGAAGTTGCGCAGTAGTGTAGCAGTAAAGAAAGAATGTAATAAAACGATCAAAAATCTGAGAAATAGTGCTTCCTTCTTATCTAAATTCTCTGTATCATCTCAAGTGATGCAAAAGCGGCCAGTCAAGCCAAGCCGTAAGCGCTGCCTCTTCCACTCGACCACAGGTAGGGTAGAATCGAAACGAATCGATTTGATCAGTGTTAAACACACAAGGCCCAATCTTAACAATTATTTTTCTCTAGATCAACCGTCTAGGATCCATCATTTCATTTACAGAGCATGGGTCTTTGAAGATAAGGGGAAAGGGGGGTATCTTATAATAAGTTGCGCTCTAAACCTCTTGAAGGAACCTTCAAAGGGTCAATCTGCACATTGCCTCTTGAAGGAACCTTTGAAAGGTAAATCTCCACATATAGGCGTGTATTTTTCGCCTGAGCTCTAGGGAAGGGACGGAGGGTTTACTTCTCCACTCTAGGCATAGATAGAAATAATGTCCATCTTTACTGTATTCGGCTTCTGTCTCTTATATAAAGGGAAAAGATAATCAGGACAGGGTACAATTGACCCGACTATGACTGAATTCCACCTGGATCTCACCTCAATTTCACAGCTTCGAGACCGTTTTACAGTTTATCTGCTGATTTAGTGCCCACTTTGCAGTTATCATAGTCATCTATAAGGGCACTAACATGAATGATAAACGCTTATTCTGCGATTCTCTATCAAGGGCTGTTCACGTACCTCCACGATTTCACGTAGGAATCGGTTGCAAGGCACATCCTCAAGGGGCTGCTGATTATTACTTTGTCTTCGAACTTCAATCCAGTCACAGGATTCCTTTTTGAAGTGTGAACACGGTGACCTACTAATCAAGCACCAATAAGACTGCCTATTTGTCCTTTGGTATTTGTCTATCTCAGCTGATGATCAATCGCTATTGATTCCTTTCGCAACTACCTGGAAAGTTTTTTTTTATTTTCTGGGTTACTGGCATTCTTATGTTTATCGTTAGTTGTTTACTGTTGCTTTATATTATACTTCGCTGTTATATTTATCATTCAACTTATACGATGAAAAAAGATATCATGATTTGAAGATTCTCAGGGATTGTTCTCAACATTATAGTATGACTTCTTCTACCACCGAGTATCTATCCTTAACAGCAACAGTAATCATGGGCTTTTCGTGGTAGGACCTGCTTTTTTGTACTTGCCGTTGAAACGAAGTGTTTAGGCACACAACGTTGAAGATGATCGCCACCATGGCGTACATCATCAAGAATTGGGAAACGTATGGAAATGAGTTTCTGAAGGCTTTTCAAGATCAGCAGTATCTCCTAGCTGCACTAAAAGGTCTCAGAAATGGTATCATGTAAGTTGAAATTTCTTAACACATTTCTGGACTTTCTTTGCTATCACTGTTCATTTTGTTTCGATAAATTTTGCCTGCTCTTATTTTAGATATGGCGCTCGAATTCGTGCCCCACATGCTCTTGTCATGGTTTTCTTATTTGGCGAAGGAACGTAAGTCCATTCCGTCATTGCGAATTTTCTTCCATTTATTCTCACATTAGAGATATGGCCGGCGTCAGACTTCATGATTGCGTGATTTTGCAAAGTCTTACTTTCGCACGCAATTTCTAGCACTGCCGGAACTTCACCTGCGGTGCCGCGACACTGCAAAATGGTAGAATCTCAGAACTGCAGGATCGCCAAACCACAAAATCACTAAGCTTGGCGGTGGCCTACTTCCTTACTGCACAATGCGAATCAATTTCTGCGCTTCCGAGCAGTCACCGCTATTAGTCACGAAATATTAGGTTCGGTCGCGTTTATACTCTGCGATGACGCCGGCAGGGCTGCGTGCCTCTGCGCCTGCGCATATGTCACCCTGCCTCGTTGCCTGCGTATTCTCTGCACGTTCCTCGTCCCACAGTGCTTCACTGCCTGTGAACTCAGCCACGCCCTGGCGGCGTTGAGTATGACAGCGTCCTCTTATATATATCCGATAATTTCGTTTGGATTTTTAATTCTTTCTTTCACAACAGCTTCGTTTTTCAGCCGAGTTTATATATGAATTCGACAGGGCATTTTCTGCTTTGAATGATCGAGTTATCTCCTTTTTCGAATCAGTTATCTCAGTTATTAGTTCATCAATTTAATGTTTGCCTGAAATGGCGGAGCATTCTTACTTCCGTCAACTGTACTTCTTTGCTTTTTGTCGAGGTTCTATCAAACAGCTTAATTGACCCAGATACCTTAGTCATAAATATAAACTGATCAATAATGTATTTGCCCTCAAATGATTAGACGTCGGTCAGAGAAAGTCAGGTGTCTGGACCTCGACGATAAGAGAGGAAGAGCAGGTGTCAAAAGTGCAAACTTCTGCCTTTCAGGTATTCCATTTATAATCCTCGAAAATACAGCATAACTATATAATTCAGAAAATATATAACGGTATTCTGCAGAGTACAAGAAATTCTATGGAACACATTTATGTATTTTGTTAGAAAGCAAGGTAGACTTTCAAAAAGGAGGATGATAAAAAACCGAACGTTTTTTTACCCAGTACATACACTTATGGTGCGGTATAAGAAGAATTGTGAGAGCAGTGTTGTGCTGAACTGGTGAAGGCCAATATCATAAGATTTACGTCTATCACAATGGGATACCGTATCCGTAATGTTGATTCAGAGTCCAATGAAGTGTGTGAAAATTTCAAGTAAATTTCAAATAACAAAACAAATACAACCTGAAATCACCATCATTGGTAATTTTGGTCGCTTACAATTGTGGAGTATGAATGTTGAATTTCTCAGCAGTGCACCTGCAGATAAAGAAAGAAAAGGAACGGTCAAAAACCCGAAAAATAGGACTCCTTCTCCCACGACTTGAGACGCACTTTCGCCCTCCCTGCTTCGCTGCATGCATACAACAAGGGCATAAGTCCGCATCCATACTTTTCGTCTCCGGCACCGGTGCCGCAAAGTATGAATGCGGCTCGTGCCAGCCAACATACTCACCGCGGCCATCAATGCTAGACCTCAAAACGCAGCCAAGCGAGGCCGTTGTGAAGGCTTCGGGGCAGCTGCCGTGAAGAACTTCATCATTTCCTTCACAGAAAACTTGTCTTCGCATTCCTGATTTCCGTCTTATTTCTTAAATGTAGTGTCTTGAGCATGCATTAAAGCCAGTTTGATTCTGAATGGGTTAAAGTGTGACTGACCGCGAGACACGATTACGGCATGCCGTTGCAGCAGATGCAGAACTTGTAAGCTTGTAGGAGACGAAGTATGGCCGTTTAGACATGCTTTCAACTGAATTTTTATAAGTTGTGATACGTTATTGACGAATTACATATCCATTCAAATTCTCTTTGGCAAGTCTCGTCTGTGGCTCTCTGCCAGCGTCGTCTCCATCCGCTCACGGGAGGCCAGTCACTAGTCCGACCGCCCTACTATATAGATTTTAATTATATAATTATGATAGCTACTGCCAATTCTTCTACCCTGTGCACATAGCCTTTCGCGGTTTCGACCCTCTTAAATCAACCCTTATGTGTTTTTCATTTGTATTCCTTCATTTCATATCCGTAATATCGCTTAGGTGTGAATCCCTCACTCTTCATCTATTGGGTTGAGGAATAAGTCCTTGCGGTTTTTTTCAACCTCGTTTTTCACACTGCTTCCTTCATCTTTTGACAGAGCTTATATATGTTTTCGATAGAGCGTTTCTCGCTCTATGAAAAGATGCCATCTGGTTTTCGATTCCTTCGACCGGCTAATATTTCTGAGGTTTGGAAATGAAGTAAGCTGAAGGCAAAAAATTGGCACTTGCGCACCTTATCTTTCTCGTCTGTCATCGAGACCAAAAAATGTTTGTGTATATGTTTCGATAGAGATTTTTCAGCTCTACAGGATGGTACTACTGTTTATTCAAATCGCTCAACTTTTTGCTGTTTTAAGACTCACAAATGCAGTACTCGCGAAAGTGTGCACTTTGGTTATCTTCTCTTCCTCGCCTACCATCGAGATTGGAGACGATGTGCATATATGCAGTCGATAGAGCTTTCTTTGCTCTACAAGACAGTGTTCACGGTTTTTGTTCGATTGAATTTTTGAAATTTTTTAGATCATTTAAATGTCGACGAAATCGAGCATTTTCGTCACATGGTGTCAAAAATGCTCGATTTCGTCGACTTTTAAATGATCTAAAAAAATGCTCGATTTCGTCGACTTTTAAATGATCTAAAAAATGTCAAAAATTTAATCGAATAAAAACCGTAGACACTGCTTTGTAGAGCAGAAAGAGCTCTATCGATTGATACAAAATACTCTTTCAAAAAAAATTTTATAATCATTATGCGATATTGAATTGAAAAACAGGTGGAAGCTTATCCCTACATGCTAAAATATGAGAGGATACAACAATGGTAGGCGAGGAAGTGAAGATAACCAAAGTGCACACTTTCGCGAGTACTGCATTTGTGAGTCTTAAAACAGCAAAAAGTTGAGCGATTTGAACAGAACGTAGTACCATTCTGTAGAGCTGAAAAAGCTCTATCGAAACATCTACATATACAATTTTGGGTCTCGATGGCAGACGAGAAAGGTGCGCAAGTGCCAATTTTTTGCCCTCAGCCTACCTCATTTCCATACCTCATAAATATTAGGTACTCGAAGGAATCGAAAAACAGATAGAATCATTTCATAGAGCAAAAAAAGCTCTATCGAAATCATATATAAGCTTTGTCGAGAGATGAAGGGAACAATGTGAAAAACGGGGTTGAAAAAACCGCAAGGACTTATTCCTCAACCCAATATGTCCGCCTGGCCCCCTTCATTCAAGGAGTTTTGATTCCCCCTGCTCCATCTACATGTCGACCTAAATAAATTAAACTAAACTAAACTAGGATCATTTAAGTTGTTTCTTACGGAACTTTACACAAACATATTCTTTTTTAGACTTGTCCAGAAACTGCAAACGATCTTTCGTTTAACGAGGATACATGCCACGAATCTTGCAAAGTTCGTGTTCAGCTACAAGCTGGTTAGAGGGATCCTCGAAAAAATTGAAGGTAATCACATGATCATTAACAAACAAGGTAAAAACGTAGGCAGCCGATAAAGGGGCTCTGGAGTGGTATCTGTATATAGGAAAAGCTCTTTACAGCCAAATCGGGTGACTGGCACTGCATGCAGGGATCATGAAGTGTTTATAAGTATATTTCCCAGTCATTTTTGCATTTTCCATTAAAATCTTTGTTTTGCATATTGTTTCAAATTTACTTTCAGGAAGGACCCAGGAATGGCATTCTTTTATTGCAGCTTTCGTCATGGGATATTTTGTTTTTGGTGATAATAATGCTGTAAATATGCAGGTTGGCAAGTCTCCTATTACAGTCTACTAGTAGTTTTCGGATCCCCGATAGAGAGAGAGAGTGAGAGAGTGATATTCGATATGGGATAGAACTTTGAGTAATAGATGAGGAGGGATCATCCCAAAGCTGAGAGCCTTGATACCACGCTCTACCCCGAGAGTATGAACTATATTTTTTTACTGGCTCACTTTAGATACATTGTTATGAGACTAGGCCATCTTTGAGCGAGGTGGTTGAATTTCTATTTTGATCGACTGAAAAATGATTTTTACTTTATATGTATCTCCTTGTTTAATCAGCACAATCTGAAAGACTACCATATTCTTCTTTCCTACTGTGACGGCTCATAGAAATCAATTCTTCCAGATAAATTTATATTTATTGTCAAGGATCACAGTCGGACTAGCGAAACTTGCTGTTGATAACGAGGTCATACCTCAACCAAGTACGTTCTTATCTTTGATAACTTTCTATGCATCTTCTTCAGCGACGTTTACATTCGACTAGAATAAGGAGTAATTACAGTCCATTTCGGACAAACAGATAGGGCGTGGCCTAATGGCGAGAGTGAGAGTGTGTGGCGGGGTGAGAGAGCTTGATACACGTTCATCCATGTTCGTAGGCCACGCCCTATCTGTTCTTTCGAAATTGATCCTCTCAGATGGAATGCGCTTATATGACTATTAGAAGGCTCACTCTCTCCACGTTTCCAACGTTGTGGTCCGGTGAAACCATGTGGGATCGTAAAGGAAAATCAAGAATTCTCAATTTCTGCGTCATCTTGAAGCAGTGCGCTTTAGCTGTAGAAAAGCCCTAGATTATTGTGGTCTCCTCAAATTCGCTACGATCTACTACATACTCCCAAGATTCTCCTGATTAAGAGTGAAGCTAATCCTACAAGTTGAAGGGCCCTTAGTGCCCAACTCCGTCGCTTGTAAAGATCTTGATCAAATTCCTAAAGATGTGGAATGGGATTGCTCAGCCATACATCAAAGGCACCGGCTGGGGTAGAGTGAAGACGGAAATTATTTAAAAAGTGACGTCTGTAAGCGAACTCATAAAAGATAACGCGCAGTGAAAATCGCCTTGAAGGATGTGCGCGCAGTGAAAATCGCCTTGAAGGATGTGCTTTTGGGCACTGTTACGATTGTAGCAGCTTCACCTCGAACTGCACGTTTCGTGCAGGCCGACACCACTGTCATTCAATGTCGTTTAGAGTGAATTTGATTTCACTCACGATGATGTTAACAAGTAAAATAGCACATAGCAACAAGCAAGTGAAACAATGAAAGGGAAATCTGTAAAGGACCCGCGAATCTTGTGATCAATATCGTGCGGAAATGACCGCTATGAGGCAATCGACACGGATACAAGAATAATTTATTGAACAAAAAAACTAAACAACGAACAGAACAATCAAACTATTAGGAACACAGAGATCGCTACTGGTAAGTGGTGTCCCGCACTGATAGAACGAAGAGCCGCTGAAGGGCGTCCCACGGAGGAAAAACTCTATTTTACCACCTGCTCACTATTTCCCTCTCAGGTACTCACGATATTCCGACCCCTCCTACTCGGGGTCAAAAAAATAGCCACGAAGGCCGTCCTATAGAATTTGGCCACTTAGGCCCAAAGCCTGCCACTAAGGCCACTCGAGTGTGCCACTAAGGCCTGGAAACTAACTCGGCCACTGAGGCCTCTGTTAAAGCTGACCACGAAGGTCGAGGAAGTAGATTCAGAGGGGAGCACAGTCCACCTCCTCCGATGCTGCCAAAAAGGAGAATAGATATCGCAGATGACCCAGCTCTCGCTAAATACCCTCGCCTGCCCGCGCGATCAACCATCAACCGATCAACCTGATCTAGGTCAGCTAAAATGCCCTTCTCTTCAAGGGTCGCCTCTCAACTTCTGGCTCTTCGCCCCTGCCTGACATGCCCCGCCTCGCTGGAGTCGATGCCCCCATCGACCGTTCTCCGCCTAGCTGCGGTAGCTGAAACTGCGGCACCCTACAGCGAATGGTCTCGTAGAGATACTTTGCCGCCGCCACCCCCGGGTACGCCTTATGAAAATGCAATGCCGATTCTGGGCATCCAGCTTCCAAGAAAAGTTTTCCGTCGACCAACCTGTTACTGGCGGTCGTGACTATCTGCTCCGGACCCGCGAATCTTAACAGCATCGCGTCGATTGTGCTCCACAGCTGCGACATCGAAATCCATTCCACAATATTACGCGCGGTCACTGGGGTCCAAACAGTGACTATTCGGCCTCCGTCTTCGAGATGAGCTTTTGCAAGCTTGATGATTTGCTCTATGACGGTTGCCTCACATTCGCTCTCCAAAGGCATGACTACTATCCAGGTGCCGAAAGTAGTCCAGTCTGCGAGGGTTCCTCGCAAACTCGTGAACGATTTCGCCACTTTCGTTATAATACCTCCTCGTGGCCCGTCTCTCTCCAACAGAACTGCTGGCTCCGGGGCTGCAAAACCATCTGGGCCCTGTTTACGCGGCCTCGCCGCCTGTGCCTCATCCCTTATGTCCTCCTTGAGCTTCTCGAATGCTGTCTCATACATTTTTTTCACGTCATGATCGTCGATTGGTGGATGCTCCGCGATTGCCTGGTTCGCACATATGAATTCCGTCCAATCCGTGCATCGCTCGTATGCCAATTTCAAGATCGCACACAATGCTTGCGTTTCCAGCATAACCGAGCGGCCCTTGTGCAGCCTAATTTTCTCCGATGTCGAGATGTCGGTCCTTATAAAAATGGACGCAGTCCTCCACGCCGTCCATATGTCCTCGAACGGTTTGTGCGCAAAAGCTCCGGGAAACGGGATCCCTTTTATATCTCCAAGCTTCGTCTTGCTGAAGCAATCGTCCAGGCACTCGAATTGCAGGTGTCCTCTTTCCGCGGCACTCTCAATCACGGCTCCTCTGCAAGAATAGCAATAAATTTTTGCCACTTTCACTTTGCTTTTCCTACCTCTACGTCCTCTGTTAACCTTGGTGTCTATTCTATCGTCAGATATGTTTTTCGGGACAATTCTCAACATATCGAACTGTACTCTAATCGGTTCACTATTTTCTCCAATCCTAGTTACCAGGGCGGAATTACTGCTCACTTCTATAACTCTGAAAGGACCTGCCCAGTCGCATACCAGTTTAGGATGGGAATTTCGCGCCTTCTCATTCGGGGATAGAACGTATACTCTGTCCCCTACTTTTGGGTACGACTTTTGCTCCACTTTGTGCTCCTTGTCGTACTGTTTTTTCATCTGTTCACGCACTCGCTCGTTATACTCTTTCACTCTCTCGTGTGTCTCTGCTACGGCTTGTAATATTTCCGTCTTGTACTCCTCCAGAGATTTGTCCATGGAGTACCAAGTAATTCCTGCGTTGGGGATAATTTCCGACGGGAATACCGGATCCACACCATGTAGCAGAAAATACGGGCTCTCCCCTGTCGCACTATGTGGGGTCATGTTATATGCCAACATACAAAACGGCAACCTTGTGTCCCATTCTGTCGGAACCACCGTACTCCTTCTTAACATAGCCACTATGGTCCCGTTTAGCCTCTCCGTCAGGCCGTTTTCCCTCAGATTGTACCCTTTCGTTGTTGTATGGCCGATCTTCGTGATTCGCGTCATCTCTTCCATTACACGATTAACAAATTCTCCTCACCTATCCGAAAGGATCGTCTTCGGCCATCTACAGCCCTCCGCAATCCATCTGACAAAGATAACCCTTGCTATCGTTTCTGCGGATTTATCTGCCACTGGATATGCCGCCGCGTACTTCGAGAAATGATCTATTACAGTTACGGCGTACCTATTCCCGTTTCGCGTCGGTCCTAATTCTAGAACGTCTACACCAATTATTTCGTATGGTTTCGACGTTACTATTGGTTTCAATGGGGGTATCATCGCCTGGCGAGGGTTGTGCACAAAGCATTTTTGACACTCGCTCGTCCATTTAAAAATATCTTGTGTCATACCCGGCCAATAAACCTCTTTTCTCAGCCTGCTCAAGAGTTTACGTGCACTAAAATGACCCGCAAATATCCCTCCATGCGCCTCATGGAATATCGCATACCTCTCACTTTTTGGGACCACGTACACTGAAGTACCGTCTTCTAAGTACATTTTCAACTCTCCTTCCTCTATGCCAAAATCTGCTACTCTAAATGGCCGTTTCTCTCCCGTTAACCTCACAACCTGATCCAGACTCTTCTCCTCTACTAGGCGTATCAGTTCTCCTAGTTGCCCATCCTCTCTCAGCTGCTTCAACCACTTACTGTCCTCTTTCGTGCTAATTGCATTCACTACTGCCTCATCAACTCCCTCCAGTGACTCTTTCCATGGCATCATCGGAACTCCTCTGCTGAGCGCATCCGCTACCACATTGGCACGTCCTTTCACATACTGAATCTCGAGATTATACCTCTGAAGTTCCAACGACCATCTTAACACGCGTGCCGACACATTAGTGCGCTTGAATGGTGCCGTCAGCGGCTGATGATCCGTCATCACAACCGTAGGGAGACCATAAATAAACATATGAAATCGCCGTACTGCAAAAACAACAGCGAGTGCCTCGAGGTCCGTCACATGATATCTCCGCTCTGCCCTACTTAGGCTTTTAGAGGCGAAGAAGATCGGATGTACTTGTTGGTCCTCCCCTTCCTGCGAAAGCACAGCTCCTAATCCGCACGTTGAAGCGTCGGTACAAATGAGAAAAGGTCTCCTGCCTTCCCTCGCCGCCTCTATGTCGGGTTGCTTTAATACCGGGGCAGTCATAATCATTCGCTTTACCCTTTCGAATGCCAGTTCATGTTCTGCCTCCCACGCCCATTTTGCCCTCGTGGACGTTAAGCTGAACAAGCAGCCGACATACTTGGAGAACCCCAAGCAGAACTTCCTGTAAAACGACGCCATTCCCAAAAATGTACGCAACTCTTTCACATTCTTGGGTACAGGGTAATCTCGAATCGCGCCAACCTTCTCCGGATCCATATGAACCCCTTCGACGTCTACGATGTGCCCTAGGAAAGCCACTCTCTGTTTCAGCAGATGGCATTTCTGTGCCTTTAACCGAAGGCCAGCTTTCCTCATGCGAGCAAACACTTCCTCCAGCAGTTCAAGATGGCGCTCTTTAGTTCTCGTACAGATCATGATGTCGTCAATGTAACAGAATACTTCACCACCTAGTAAATCTCCTAAGACTGTGTCCATCAATCTCTGGAACACCGCTGGACTCGTACTCAATCCGAAAGGCGTCACCCTAAACTGAAAAAGGCCGTCTGGTGTCGTGAAAGCAGATTTCTCCTTGGCATCCTCCGCGAGTGGTATCTGCCAATACCCACTACTCAAATCCAAAGTCGAGAAGAAACGTTTCCCCGACATGCTCTGAAGAACTGCTTCTATGCTAGGGAGTGGGTATGCATCCAACTTTATTCTTTTGTTTAATTCCCTGTAGTCCACACAGAGGCGTATAGACCCATCTTTCTTTTCCACTAGTACAATAGGGAACGCCCAGTCCGATTTGCTGGGTTCTATAACATTTCTTTCCACTAAATCCGCCAACAGCTCCCTTAACTTAGCTCGCAATCCTAGTGGTACTGGCCGTGCTTTCATTTTTATTGGCGCACTCTCTCCCGTGTTAATGGTCATCTGTACCAAATCTGTCTGGCTTAACTCATTATCCGAAATTGAAAAAACATCTGAGTAATTCTCTAGTAGTTCCTTGACGCACCTATCCATGCTATTTGCGTCCATATTATCACTTATATGTTGCAACAACCTCTGTAGTCTATCCCTCTCTGTCAGTTCACATTCTGCTTCATTCGACATTAAAGGATTCATTTCCTCCCATCGTTCATGCCATTTATCTGTCCCCCAAGATCCCAGTTGCTCTCCTTCCTTGAGGATCAATGGCTGGCTGCTGTTATTCACTACGGGCACCTTGGTTCTGTTATCTTGAATTCTGAAAACTCCGGCTGCAACACCGTCTTTACTTGGCCAAATGACTCTATCCGTTTTCCCTTTCGTGTTTCTCTCACAGTTCACCTCCACCAGGGCCGACCTGTACGGTGGTACATACATGCGTTTTACCACAGCCACTCTACCTCCTTTCTCCGTGCATTTCTCAGCGTCTGATGGTCTAATACCCTTTTTCCTTACCGACACACTAACACCTAAGTCTTCCAGCGCATTAGTGCCTAGTATAATTTCCTCGTCCCTTCCTTGCCTAATATGGAACGCAACTCTGCACTTGTTTCCTCTTTCCAGCTCTACCTCTATGATCACTGCTCCCAAAAATTTCATTCTGTTGTTCGGCGCGTCGTATACCGGGCTGAGCTTTGACTGTTCTATCATTTTCAACGCATCCACATCATATCCTTTATCCATGGCCTTTCCCAATACTTCAATCGGTATGATGCTTATCATTGACCCAGTGTCAATCAATGCCGGGGCCGTTTGATTGAGCAAACGCATTGTTTCTACAATCCGGTGCCCTATGAGGCCACTTCCCATAAACTTCTCATCTCTCACCGCCATACCTAGGCTGCGTGCTTGCCTGATCACGTGAGACAACGTCGCTTGCTCCTCTACCTGTTCTCTCCCCTTGTGCTCCATCTGATTCACCCTCGTTGTTCGCTGTGGGCAGTCCCGGCCTACATGTCCATACCTGGCACATCTGTAGCACTTTTTATTTTCGTTGCCCACTTGCTTTGGAACGGGCCTACTGAATGGGGTGGTCTTCTGGGAGATGTGCTGAGGGCCTCCCTCTATTTTCCGCGTTTCGCTTCTGTTGAGTTCCCTTCTCTCGCGGTCTGAGCTAGCGGAGTCTACTTCTCCAGAATTAGTCGGAGTCAGCGCTCCTCCATTGCGATACTGCGCGGCTCTATTTCTCCAGTTTGACCCGGCTATCTTCCTAGAGGATCCAAACATTATTCTCGACTGTTCGATACTAAGCGCTAGTTGTTTTACTTCCTCGTACGCCCTACGAGGGTCAACTTTGTGTAGCGCGCCCACCAGCTGGAAGTGCTCCGGCCAATCACTAAGGTTATCTAAAAGGATCTGGGCGTATTCCAGTGATCGATCCTCAGTTGTGCAGTGAGGGTTGGCTTGGCGCCCCAACTTTTCCAACACGGTACAAAATTCGGCCACCTCCTGGTTAGGCCTCATTTTTAAATTCCTCAGCTCTGTCAGGGCCCTCATTCTACCTGCTGTTGAATCTTGGGACAGCAGCCTAGCCATTTCCTCAATCACCGCGTCCAGTCCTTGTTCTTTCTTCATCCTAGGAAGGGCTGCGAAGATATTCTTTGCCCGTCCTGCCAGGTGGTCATCCCCTAATATCTCTACGAGAGTTGCCTCACACCGAATGACCATCCCATACTTCCTTTTAAACCTTCTAATAAATTCCTCAAAATTCTCACTCCTAGTTCCTCTGAACACCCCAGGGTCCGTACATGCCATAGACCTTAGGTAAGTTAAAAAATGCTCCGAAACAGTCGCACCTGCGTCTTCCCGTGCTGGCGTCGTCGATGCTAGCGAAGGCGAACGTCGCCTCGAGGGTTCTACATACGTCCGTCCAGTCGAAGGCATCTGTAATCTATTCCTATGCCCTCCGTCCAACGTATAACGCAAGCTCTCTTCCTTACCTTGGGCTTCCATGGCCTCGTCGTGGTTCCATGCTTTCATCTCGGCGATCTTCTTCTTCACCTGCAACACATCTGTGTTAAGTAGGTCGCAGATTTCAGTCAAAACCTCTCCATCTCTTTCCATAGTCCCTATATATTCGCTCCAATCCTCCCTTGATTCTATTCCCTTCTCTCTTACTGTCTTGATAATTTCCTCCTCTAAGTCGAGGGGTATACCCACACCATCCTTACTTCCTGACTCTACCTCTTCCACTTTCTTAATACTTCTCTCAAACTCTCTCTCAATCTCATTCCTTTTTTCTTTTGACATGCGAGATTCGCCCATAATCTCATTCACTGCTTTCTGCAGGTATAGTAGTTGCTCTACACACTGCTCTCTCACAGTCCGTATGTCCTTATGTGTAAAATGAACTCTCACCTCAGAAGGGTCCACATTCTCTGCCATGATTGGGTTTGCTTCCCTTCCTGACTCTACGAGGTACCGCCTGGAATCACTGGTAATTAGTTCCTTCTCCATAGTTATATGTCACCGACTTCCGTGGGCAACGGTTCTTTTTTTTTGGCTCTTGCTTGTGCCACTGCGACCACCCTTACCCGCGGTAGTCTGCGACTCACAACAGTACGATATTGAACGAACTCCGACGAAATATCGAAACAGAAAAGAGAGCAAAAAAAATCCGAGAGAAATGAGAAGAACGGCACCCTATGCGACGAGCGACGCGCGAAGATCGATAGCGATAGCAATCCCCTCCAGCACGTCAATAGATCACAAGCGGTTCGGCCCCCATGTAAAGGACCCGCGAATCTTGTGATCAATATCGTGCGGAAATGACCGCTATGAGGCAATCGACACGGATACAAGAATAATTTATTAAACAAAAAAACTAAACAACGAACAGAACAATCAAACTATTAGGAACACAGAGATCGCTACTGGTAAGTGGTGTCCCGCACTGATAGAACGAAGAGCCGCTGAAGGGCGTCCCACGGAGGAAAGACTCTATTTTACCACCTGCTCACTATTTCCCTCTCAGGTACTCACGATATTCCGACCCCTCCCACTCGGGGTCAAAAAAATAGCCACGAAGGCCGTCCTATAGAATTTGGCCACTTAGGCCCAAAGCCTGCCACTAAGGCCACTCGAGTTGGCCACTAAGGCCTGGAAACTAACTCGGCCACTGAGGCCTCTGTTAAAGCTGACCACGAAGGTCGAGGAAGTAGATTCGGAGGGGAGCACAGTGCACCTCCTCCGATGCTGCCAAAAAGGAGAATAGATATCGCAGATGACCCAGCTCTCGCTAAATACCCTCGCCTGCCCGCGCGATCAACCATCAACCGATCAACCTGATCTAGGTCAGCTAAAATGCCCTTCTCTTCAAGGGTCGCCTCTCAACTTCTGGCTCTTCGCCCCTGCCTGACAAATCAAAGTCCACACTCGTCTCGGCAAGACGTTGTGTATGCAACTAACGAACTGCAAGCCACCGTAAGCCCATACCGTAATCCACAATAGCTCTGCACGGTGTCTTTGAGACAGAATGACTATTACTGTAATGAAAGCCGATTAACGAAATGTGTGCTTTTGATCCTCCGCCCCATTGCAGACTGAATTTTATCATATGTACTTCCAGACTTTCCTGTCTTTCCGTTATTCGCCGCCGCTGTGTGGGGTATCGTACTGTGGTTGTTTGAACATCACACCGACGTTCTGCAAGGATCACTTGTGAAAAGTATGACCTATCTGTACAAGGACTCCAACTACTGGACGGATATTCGAAATTTCCTTCTGAGGAACAAGTGACGGCACTCTGGTTTATGCTTTATACTTCGGTCGTATTTATTATTAATTCTATGCGGAAAAATTCATAAAAGTATTTTTGTGTGAAGTGTAATATTTCCTATTGGTGTAAGAACAGTGTTTTCTTCAAAGTTTATTTTTTCTGTTCAAATGAAATATCAACAGCAATGCAAGTAGAAATCTTCGACGATAAAAACAGCAAGTGTTTTTCTCTTAAGATCAAACAAAATAATGGAAGCTCTTCATTTCGCTGTTCTGTGAAATTTTGGATCTGCGGGCACTATACGAGTTGGTGACACTGCTTCTGGCCTAAAACAATGAACAGGCGTAGAAGGACGACATCAGACGAGAACAGGAGTGTCACTCGACGGAATATGTCCTAGTGTGGTCCCGTATGTTGTTTTTCTTGTGGGATGTGTACCCTTATGTCGGGATTTCGCACGACGACGAACAGCTTGTGACGCAGTGTGTGCGAACTATGCGCGTCGCGGTAGTTGGGCCTTAGAACGATTACACGATAATACTAGGAGAGCCATACGCAGCTGACTTGTAATCGCTGCGGGACCCAACAACATGGCGCCTTTAGCTCGTCCGCATTGCTTCGCCTACGACATGCCGCGGTGCGCAATCCTGACACAAGGGTACACACCCTTTCTTGTGCGGTATAGTATCACGTTAATACTTTGCCCGGCACGGTGTGGCTGTGTTCACAAGTAGCAGGTAGAGTGGCACGGGAGATGACGCGGGCAACGAAGTGGCACAGGCGGAGACGCAGAGACACGCAGCCACGCCCTGCCGCCAGCACCACAAAGTATGAACGCGGCCTCACCGCCACCGCTGTAAAACCTATATCCTCCCGTTAATCATGCCGTTAGATTTGACAGAGGTCAGCTTTTTTGGCTCTTCACTTTTTCAAGAATTCACCACACTCCAGTGACAGAACCCACGTCAGCTGGAGAAAGCGCATTAAAATTAGAGTTGAAGGGTGCATGCCATTATGACAGAAAATTTGTGTGGCCGCGTGTGGCGCTCGACGTGACTGGCGTGAGTCGAGAACGTTGTATCATTTTGGTCTTGAAGCGATTACATGCTGAGTGAGAGGTGGGACTTCGTCATTGTCCTGGGATCCAACCATACGATGCCCTTGGTTGTGCCTATGCCGCCACACGAGTTTTCTGTCCTAGTGGCACACACCCAAGGTTGCAGCCTTTCAATGCCAAAATACTCAAAGGGGCGATAAGCTAGGTACTCTTGCAATGTCGGCAAATTGATTCGTGTGTAGAACTTTGAGCAACCGATATGATGATGGTGGGCCATCTTGAAGCTGAGTACCTTGGAACTTCATTCTACTCCGGATGATGCTGGCTAAAACGAAAGCCCATCGCCTTTTATGTCGTATGTATTAGGTCTCTGCAGAATAAATGGCCAAAACGACCACTTTTTTTCAAAACGCCATAACTTCGCTCAGACACAACTTTATTTGTCGAAATAATGACAGTTCGATTTTACAAAACCTTGTCAACGATCCGGTAAAGAAAATATACGATCATGATAAAATTCTGGACTGCGGAAATTAATAAAGTCAACGATGGCATTCTCAGCCTGCATAGTATCGGCAAATTTTTTTCTGACGCAGGTTTGCATCGAGAACCCGGAAAAAGTGATAATCTGATGGGGATAGGTCTGGGGGAATAAGGGGGGTGAAGGAGAGTCTCGATGCCTAACTGCATCAGTTTCTGCCGGGTGACTTGCGAAGTGGGGTTTTGCGTTGTTTTGCGCACCCAGCAAAAACTGATGCAGCCAGGCACTCCCCTTATTCCTCGAACCTATCCCCAACGGATTACCACTTTCTCCGGGTTCTCGATGCAAATCTGCATCAGAAAAAATTCGCCGATATATGCTGGGTAAAAATGCCACAGTTGACTTTATTAACTTTCGCAGTCCAGAACTTGATCGTGATGGCATATTTTCTTTACCAGATCGTTGGCAAAATTCTATAGATTCAAATGGTTTTCATTTAAACAAATAAAGATGTGTCTGAGCGAAGTTATGGCCAGTTATGTTTTGGCCACTTATCTGCACACACCTAATAGGTGTCGCTCTGGGAGTAAAATCAAAAAGTTCCGGAAGTCACGTGTTGGCCGGAAATTATCCTTAAAAGGTATGCCACTAGCTAGTCGCACTTACGAATTGATGGTTTCCGACATCTCTGATCGATGCGGAGCCCATTGTAACTTTGGTAGACAAAAGTCTTGTATTTCCAGCGCTTAGATATAAGTCAATAACGAAAGCAGCTCACTCATTCGGTGTCCTCTCGTCATCTACATCTCCAGTACAAGGTATAATGAATCCCTTATATCGTTCACCAAACAGGAACTCCATGGTGTAGAACGGAATATAGTTTCTGAATAGTTAACCTCCGGTAAGGTCTAGGTAGCTTCCAAATTTCGTACTTACTTATCTTGAGTTAGCAATTCTGCATAATTGAATGAAGCACGTATGTTTCTCGTCAGTTTAGAGCCATGTAACCGTTGCCATTCGTAGAGAAAAGGCATGAACATTAACGAAATGAGGCCGCTTAAAACTGGCCTTGTGTAGGATATATTGTTAAGAAGGCTTCTGAAGTATTCATGTACTGATATACTCTATGTACTTTTACAAAAACGTGCAGCTAAATGGCAAGAACCTGTGTTTTTTTTGACGGTTACTCACACGAAGATTTCAACAGGACATTTAAGGCCTCTTTTAATTAGACGGTCGCCCGTGCCACTCTGCCTCGGTTCATGTGAACTCAGCCACACCTTGCACCAACGCAGGAAGTGAAATCGGCTTTTGGGCTTGCACAAGGCTTTGCGCTCCACAAGGTATGTGTACCTCGGATCAGAAGATCGGGTGGTCGTGCCGTATAAGTTGGGATCAGAACCGATTATTGCCTAAGATGAGACGATGTAAACCGTCATCGCTTTGGCGCCCAACTAATACGGTACCCTAGTTCGCACCCTGCGCGTGTGGAGCTTAACATCACCACACAAATTCTCTTAGTGTCACACATTCCTTTGTCAGCTAGTTAGAGGCGCAGAAATGATACGATTAGGTGGGGTGTGTGCAGATATGACAGTGAATCTCGTGGCCGCCCGCGGCGAGCCGCGCGACGGGTGTGAGTGCCAGTGGCAGAGCATGGCAGCCTTCAAGCGAGGCAGTGTGGCATGGGTGGAAGTGCAGATGTGACGCAGCCACGCTCTGCCGGGCTACCAAGAGCAATCGATTCGCAAGTCGTACTGATAGCGCCGCGAGTGACACCCCGCGAGGCGATTCGCTGTCATATCTGCACACACCCCGATTAGGTGTGGTGGGAGGAAGGAAATAAAATGTTTTAACACAAGTTCACGTGCAGTGGGTCTTTGCATGCTATTCGGAACTATGTAGGTGTGGCATACATCCTTTCACTGAACAATCCTCTTTGCCCATACTCTTCTTACCCCGTTGGTTTCACTAGATTGGACTTGGCCCATATTCTGATACTGACTCACTTGCGACCAAGCTAAATTCAAGCACAAGAAATTCTAGACTCATTTCGCGGGTCAACCCATCCCACTGATGCATGAGCTTTGAAATGGGTACCGATTTTGCACGTGCGCGCCGATAGTTACTTGTGGAGGCGGTGCAATGCATGAATGCAGGTTTTCTCAAGGCATGTAGAGCTTTGAATACACCGGCGAATCAAAAAATCTCATGATTAATCGCAGGATTGGCGTGTGTGGATAGGCCTATTCAAATACAGCGCCAAACCGTCTTTTTGCTTATTCTATTAGGTTGACTCATAATAAATCGGACAAATGGTAGTGATGATTTCTAGAGATCATAACTCAGTAACGAATCAACGAAAATGGACGCGCGAGGTACCGTTGGAATGAGTATGAAAAGCTCTTCGAAGTACCGCAAAATAATCACTTCAAAGTGAATTCATTCCGCCACAATGCCGCACGATTTCAAGCGGTCCAGAGACCACATCCGCAACGTCATACTATTTATATCGCTATCTGGCCAGGAACCCGCGGATATCGGCAGACGTCTGATAGAAGTTCACAAGGAGCATGCCCCCGGCAGAAGTACACTGTAGTTGTAGCATTCGAAGTTTGCGTCAGGCGACTATTCCATCGAAGACGAAAACCGCGGTTGGTGGAGCGTACACGGCGTAGAGTACTGGGAGCTGCTCGATGAAGGTACCACAGTATCCGCCGACGTCTACGTTCGTCAATTACGAGAATTGAAGGCCAATGTCCAAAGTTCGCTACGGCGGCGGTCACATGTCTACTTCCAGCACGACAACGTGTCTACTTCCACAGACCGCACTTCGCAAGATCGACCAAGGCCGAGCTGCTGTCGTACAGTTGGACCGTACTTCTATACCCACCGTACTCCCCAGACCTGGCCCCTTCAGATTTCCACCTTTTCTCCCACAGCCAACGCCACCTGGACGGCCAAGACTTCAAAACTCGCGACGAGGTCAAGGCGGCACTCGGCAACTTCTTCAAGCTCCAGCTTCCGGCCTTCTGGAGCAAGGGCATCCATGATCTGCCTATACCGTGGCAGAAGGTCATCGATAAAGATGGAGTATATTTCAAGTGAATCCCTGTTGTCGTAAAAAAGTTGTACGACAATGATTAAAATTGGTCAATTTGTCCGATTTCTTATGAATCAACCTAATACTTATAGTTCACATTGCATGGCTGCACAAATGACGGTGCTGGAAATGAAAAGAGAATTTACAAGAAAAATCCAGCGGAGAGGAGGACATAGACTGTTGGATTAAACTTGGCTGTAGATACGTTCGAGACGTGCGATCTGAAAGAAAAACTTCTTCACAAGTCCTGACAACAAGAGAGATCCGATCACATTGAAGTGTAAGGTGTTTCGAAGCGAGTGACCGTTTTGTTCAAAGGTGACGGTCAGGTATTGTTCAGAGTTAGTGGTCACACACAGTTCAGCCCATTGGGCAAAGATATGGTACATATCAACACTGCGATCCCGCGATCACGCGATCAGGCAATCAGGTGGTTGATTGTGAGTAAGTCGGACTCATTAGGATAGCACTATACCTTTCGGCTTCCCGCCTAAATTATAGTTCAGAGTTAGTGATTCAGGCAACCAGCCGTGAAGAAAACATGCGTATTGAAGGTTAGGCAGTGTTCATAGTTCACGATTCAGGCGGTCACGCGATCGCGTAAAGCACGCGATCGCGTGATCGCCTGAATCGTGAACTATGAACACTGCCTTAGATTACTATCGTCCCTGATCGATTAATCGATACGTATATATTCCTTCCCGTATGTTCACCTGAATGGCCTCACCCGTCTAACCGCTCAATCGCCTTATCGATACGCCTTTTTACACTTCATCCCTTAATGCCTGATCGTCATCGTCAACCTTGACCCATGCTTTAGGGGAGGTTCGTTTAGTTTCGCGGGGTCACTGTTGGGGGGGAGGGTGGGGGGAATGACTGTATGTTCAATGACTCGATAGTGTATCGCGAAATTGATCTGGAACATGGAAAGAACATGGAACATGAACATGGAAAGAAATGCAGGCATGGTCAGAAGGGTGTGAGTCATGAGTTGTTTTAAACACGTCGGAGTTACATATATCCTTTCCTTATGTTTAAAGGAATCGTGCCCGGAAAAATGAGTTTTTCTGCATTCCATATACAGTCCATTTCAGAGAGCTTGATAGGGCGTGGCCTGAGTGGCGAGAGTGGGAGTATGTGGCGGGGTAAGAGAGTTCAATACACCTACACACAAGTTCGCAGGTCACACCCTATTAAGCACTTCGAGAAGGACTGTATTTATGTTGCATTCACTTGATAAGGGCCGCATGCAAGGTTTCACCTGAAAAAGTGAGAACCTGTTTGAAATGCACCTCCTCAAAGTGGTAACGGAGAGGGTGGGCTTCCCAGCGAATGCCCGCCTCGTCGTCCACAGCGACGGGAAACGAATAGTGGGAAAGAACAGTCCAACTCCCGCCTCTGACTGCGTCGTATGACGCATTTTCTCTGACACTCTGCCCCTCGGCCGCCTATTTGAGAAGTTGTATCTTGGCCGGATTCTCACTTTTCGTAAAAACTTTTTATGCAACCGTTATTAGGCAACTCATTCTTCGCGCAAGATTCCTTTAAGTCATTGAGAAACTCATCTGCCACTATCTGCGTGGGAATGAAGTCGTGGAAGCGTCATCTACACGCTTCTACGTGCATTTGCGTGTTCCTTCTCCCCACCAGCTTCACGAAAAAAGAACTCACCGGCGCGCATATGGCGCGTGCTGGGTGACATCACAACCACAGCACGGCGCGACGGTGTGCGATGGCCTGCGCTACTACAATTGTGCACCAACGAGTATCACCTTGTTGGCACTTCGCTAATACACTAACGGAGCGGCACGCTTTGTTATGTGATAGCTGCAAAAGCTGGTCTTTCTGAGTGTGGCGGGTCAGCACAGCCGTATGGATTTGCCTGAGCTTAAAGATTTAGGGGCTTCATGAGCCTAGTGTTCAGCACTCTACTGTCAAGCTTGCGGGGAAGCACAGAGTAGGGAAGGGACCTGCCATTCCAAGACTTCTGTGAAATGACAGCAAAGTTACCCTCATGGTAACGCAACGCCAGCAGTGCACGCCATCATTCATTGTCACGTATCGCGGAGGCTGTGACGCCAGTCAGACTCGCCACATGCCCGCGCCGGTGCGATTTGGCAAACGACCCTTTTTAGAGAACACCTCATCGCTTATCAGTTCAAATTTCCCTCCGAAGGGGCAGTTCCATGGGTTCGTAAGGTTACGTTCATACCAAATTGAACGCAACCTTACGAACCCGTTGATTTCTTTTTCTCCTCTTTCCATTTCATGATTATCCATATCTTATCGAAAGTCGATATCTGTTATGGCAAATATCCAAAATCGCGGATCCGTCAATACTCTCATTTTTCGATCAAAACGTATCTTATCCTTCACGCGAATGCGCCAATTCTCTCAACTCGCGGATGCGCCGATGCGCCGACCCGCCATTTCTCTTGATCGCGGATGCGCCAAAACTCTTACTTTCTTCGATCGATATGTATCTTATCCTTCACGCGAATGCGCCAATTCTCTCAACTCGCGGATGTGCCGATTCTCCAATTCTCTCAAGTCGCGAATGCGCCGATGCACCGATCCGCCAATTCTCTCAAATCGCGGATGCGCCAATACTCTCATTTTCTAGGTCGATACGTATCTTATGCATGACGCGAATGCGCCAATTCTCTCAAATTGCGGATGCGTGCCAATACTCTCATTTTCTGATCGATACGTATCTCATGCATGACGCGAATGCGCCAATTCTCTCAAATTGCGGATGCGTGCCAATACTCTCATTTTCTGATCGATACGTATCTCATGCATGACGCGAATGCGCCAAAACTCTCATTCAATTTGGTATGAACGCAGCCTAAGTGAAATCCTCAGAGAAAGTTGCGAAAAATACTACCCCCCCCCCCCAACTCCCAACCCACTTCCACCTCTTACCTTCCAACTCACAATAAGACCCGACGTCACGTATTCCTCAACGGAGGTTCAACCCTGCTCCCAATCCGTATTACCCATTTCGCTTTCCCGCCTACGATATTCCACTGGGATAGTAATCCATGGTCGTCACCGTCCATCGTCACGTTGCAGCATATAGGCTAATATATAAGTATGAGCCTGGAGACAATGTTTCCCGTCTCTTCTGTATCTTGCACAAAAAAAGTTCGTCGATCTCCGCTACAATCGTTTTTTCCTTCCAGTCAACCTCTTGGTAGAATTGATAGCGGTAGACATCAGCTTCTTGAATGCAAGATCTCCTGTAGTGCTGTCACCTTCCGCGATTACTGGTAGCACAGGCTCTTTCGTTTCTTCTTTATTTGAAGTGCAGAAACCCTTTAAAAGACACTCACGCTTCAGTCGTCTCAGTTTCGTCGATAAGCCGGATATCTTTTTCGTCGAATTTGAAACTAACGTTTTTAGTGCTGAATAAAGTTTGGGCTCAGCAGCTACTAATACTTAAAGGAATCGTCCACGGAAAATGAGTTTTTGTGTTAACCATATATTTATGTTGTATTTGCCTAATGTTGGCCTCATGCAAAATTTCACGCGAAAAAATGTGAATCTGGCTGAGATACAGCACCACAAAGTGCGGTCCCAGTGGGCGGGGCCTCCGTGTAAAAGCCTCGTACCGCGTCCGCCGTGGTCGGAGACGCATTGTAGGAACAGAAGGTTACGTAAACAGTCCCTCTCTCCGTTCCCAACGGCGGCGGAAGACGGGACGAGGCTTTTACACGAAGGCCCCGCCCACTGGGACCGCACTTTGTGGTGCTGTATCTCAGCCAGATTCACATTTTTTCGCGTGAAATTTTGCATGAGGCCAACATTAGGCAAATACAACATAAATATATGGTTAACACAAAAACTCATTTTCCGTGGACGATTCCTTTAACTACATATACTAGGTACTGACCTGTCAGGGAATTCAATAACATCTTTGACTTTTGCTTCTTTGTCCATTTTTGCTGCATCCGGCAAGCCTCTTCGTGCTACCGGTTACACGCAGGAAAATACTACGAAAAATGAAACTGTACCCTATCCATGGTTCAAATCGCAACTTTCTATCGCTATCTACCTGATACGGATGAGGCAAAGGCATTTGGCCTCGATTAGACTTTTTCTGGGAAGTATCACTGGTGCTATCGCCACGGGGAGCAGAGCCAAGCCTGGTACATCTGACTCGTCAAAGCCTAAAAATGGGTGCCGCGTGGCTCTTTGGCGCAATGCGTTCTTGACAGATCGTCTTCCCAAAACTGGAGGAGATGCAAGCTTAAACCCTTACTAGTCCGCCATACTCGTCAGATCTACTTTACTAAGCCCACTCTTCCAAACTTTTGGACACATATCTCAATAGCAGTGTTTGCAGGAAACATAATGATTTGGGGGGTGTGGAAGTGATTTTACGATTTCGCGCAATGTAAATCGTCAGCCTTTCATCAAAAGGGGATATGCAAATACTCATCATGTTGCCAGAAATGTGGAGAATCGAATGGTGCTGAGAAAAGATGTAATCCGAGCCGGGTTACGGTCTCCCAAATAGACCCAAGATTGATGAAATAATACAACTCAATGTTAGTGAGGCCTAAAGGGTTCGTGGCAGGTTAGCATTATTTACAGGCGTGACAAAGAACAAAACAGGGACGCGAATCCTAACATCGCCCTTCTCGTGGCCTGGGCGGACGAACCATTCGATCTGTCATTGTAGAGCCGGTCATAAGGTACTTTCGGATTTCACTTAGAGTGAAATGTTTCTTCTAACTCGAACAAGGATGATCGCAGATACGCAACTGTTGTCCGTATTAGTGCAAAATGAGATTGATATTTATACAAATTACCTTCGGGCATATCGCGCCTCATGTCTGTAAAGCCAATCAATAGTTGTCCAAGAATGCTAGACAAATGTACAATCTCGACAACGAATAACATACTTTAAGGCGAATAAATTAGTACACATTGCAAACGGAATGACGTCATAAATAGAACACGCCTAACAATCTTCGTGTGGTGTATTTACATGGGTTCACATAGAGCCTCTGTTCAAACTGGCTCTTTGTCGATGGTTCTCCGGGCGATATTGCCGTAGTCCGCGGCATCTTGAGCACTGCAGGACACCATAATACGCATCGACCTAGTGTCAACGATGTCGAGAGCATAGCTGACCAACAGCATAATCAAGAAGATATATTCACAAACGGCGGTCATTGGGATAACTGAAAATACTGAAAACATTCCACATCAAAGTTGTTTGAAGCATAGTGGTTGCACTTTATGCGTTGCACACAAAGCATGACGACTCGTTGGTTCGAATCTCGATCTGCAACAGTTGATCCGACTCAAGATCTACATGGGGTGCCAAAAAAAAAAAGTAATTTTGCCCACGGCTCACATCTGCCAATTTTACAAAACGTAGGGAAACGAAAGAGATAAAGGTATTGGGGCAAATTATTCCCGAAATGTTCCTCTAAAAGCAGGAACAAGCTGTGGCTCCTCACGTTCATGTTCATAAAAATATGGAGGTTTCATTCGGCGCAGTCGGGCTTCGGAGTACCTACATTTAAAAATTCGCTAAAAACAGTGGAGCCAAGCTCCGTGGTAGGTCTTTTGTGGGAAGCTTCCTGAGGCTTGGCCCTTCGGTTCTTGGAAGTCACAGAGCCCCTGCTGCTTGGACAAGGCTGCTATGATCCAAAGTATCATTTTCATGCCTCAAATCCGCCTCCGGAGGGGTTTCAGTGGTAGGGGAACGTTTTGGCTCTTGGAAACGAAGGGCGCTGGGAACCCGGGAAAAACGCAGTGTTAAAGAACACCATCCGGTATGAATCCCCTTAGGTACCCAGATTGAACGGACGTCAGCAAGGTGTGAAAGAGGGCGAAGAAATTTCGGATTTTGCCCAGTTGAGGTGATACATCTTGTTCAGTCATTCCTTGCTCCCGTTTCTGCTCGTGCAGGAGGCTGCCACGGAGTATAGTGATAGAGTTAGGTCTGCTCTTGATTCTGGGGATGAGAATACCTCAATAGAATTTACTGTACTGTAGTTTGGCTAAATGGGGTCGAAAGTGGAGGAGACAAAATTACTTTTTTTTTGGCACCCCCTGTATATTAATGTCGAATATCCTGCTGGATGTTGAGAACGATTCCGCGGATGCGTGTCAGCCACTCCCATTGAAATACAGAATGTCTCCGAAAGCACGGGAGTCTCTCTTGTGGGAATGATTAGTTCAGCTCGCAAATAGGCCGCGTTCATACTTTGCGCTAGCAGGGGTGGCGTACGTAGGCAGTGTGGCAGAGTGGCACGAGGGAGGTGCAGTGACAATGCAGACAACCAGACAGGGCTGGCACAGGCGTAAACGCAGAAACACGCAACTACGCCGTGTCGCCGGCACCGCTAAGTATGAACGCGTCCTAACCTTTTGGTTGGGCATCCACCTTTGAGGTAGGTTATTTCGAAAGTAATAGCAAAATCGCTGTTCCGTTTCCGTTAGACAATTTAGGATTTGTTGAGGTTTTGTACTGTAAAAGGCGGAAAGGATCAAGTTTCCATCAATCTAACGTTAAGCCAAGTAGGCGGATAATCTGAAGGGTCAGGATATGCACTGACTTTACTGCCTGATTCGGAAAGAAGAAGATACGTATCTTTTGTTGACTTCGTCCTACTCACAAATACGCAAATAGTGAATGGTCAAAAAAGCTACATACACACTGAACGCTGCCTATTTCTTTACCTATTTGCCTAAACGATACGTAGTCAGTCCCTTTCGCCTATTCGTCCAAATCGTATACTCCGAACAATGCCTGAATATGATTCTAACGATGTGGCCTTCATACTGCTCAAAAGCACACCTCGCATTGATCAGATCATTCGACTTATCTTCTTACGACAGAAGGTCCTCGAACAACCATCCAGGTTGTACTCCCTTTGCACCGCCATCATGGCACGGCCAACCCTAACCCACGCATTTTACGCCCTTATAGCTCAGTTGACCAATAAGGAGCTCAAGTGGGAGTGGTCAGAGTGGGTTTGTGAGTGTGTAGTCCAGTTGTGACACATCGTGGCTTTAGAGAGGGCGCAACCTGTGTGGTTATCTCAAGGATCTACTGTCCCGAAAAGGTAGGCAATTAATCTGATCATCACAAGATCTATCTTTAGAGCGAGCACTGTGCCAATAGAAATTAATTTTTCGAAATACAGTACAGCACCTTTCGGATCGCAGTTCATCGACTTGCTGACGTAGTGCGAATTTCGGAAAATGTTCGAGGTGACACAGCCAGTCATAAAGCCAAACGCTAACCGTGTCATACATAGAGCGTTTCCTCCCTGAAAAATACAATTTTGTGCATGCAAATCCAATTGAAAGGTACAACCCAGCGACATTATTATATTTGCATATCAGGTCACCATTATGGCATTGACCATCACACGGTGGCATTGACGAAGAACTTTTTGAAATTGACATACGTTCGACCTATCGGTACTGGCTGATCGATAACGATCTATCACATATCACCCAGCTCTACAGTGTAAGATGTGAGAATGATATATCCAGAAACCCGAATGTGTACCATTAGGATAATAAATTCGCATTGCGGCGTCCGGCATGCGACGCCTTGGTGCGAGCTGTGCGCACCGTATTGCATGGGTCCTCGGGTGTGTACTCTTGTGTCAGGATCTCGAATCGCGGCATGTCGCAAGCGAAGCAGTCCGGACGAGCTGAAGGAGCCATGTTGTTGGGTCCCAAAGCGATTAGAAGTCAACTGCGTATCGCGCCCCTAGCAGTATCGTGTACTCGTTCTAAGGCCAAACTACCGCGACGCGCCTAGCTCGCACACACTGCGTCGCACGCCGCTCGTCGTCGTGCGAAATCCTGACATAAGGGTACACACCTTGTGTCTTCAAGTGATGAATGTGCTCTGTGCCTTTCGTAATCGCTTCAGGACTCAATTAAGATGGCGACCCAATTTCGCACCAGCTCGTCGTGCGTCAAACACGGTCAGGCGAATTTCCTCTCCTAACGGCACACTCCCATGAGCATCCGCGTCTCTTCAAAAGCTCATACGTTTAGGGGTTGAACATTGTTGCAGCTGCCAACAGAATAAGCCATGTGCTGAGGGTATTCAATTTCCAGGCTAATATCAGTCGTTTCCACTGATGATCATATTTCCATAGACAGCCCAACTATTTGAAAGGCATGATGGTAAAGTGATCCATATGCTTTGTGGCGAATTACACCCCGTCTTTCTTCTATTATCTGCCATTACCGTTGTGTGTCTTTTTGTCGGCATGACGGTATGTCTGTGTAGCTGTCGGTCTGTCCGTGCGCAGACGAGCGATTATGATAGGGGATGATAGAAAAAAAGCAATCACTTTAGTTATAAAGAAACTGATGAGTATTGAAGTATCATTATATGACCATGGCATCATAGTGATAGCACCTCCTACTTACAAAAACAACCATTCGGTACTCTCACTGTCATTCCACGGTGTGCCGACGTCTCATTAGCTGTAAGCAGACTTGAGGGGGGGGGGAGGGTGGGGGGCAGGGTGCTGAGATAACGGATTGTTGCAGTAACAGCGCCGTTTGGACTAGACCAATTGAAGAGTGGATGAGGCTATGAACGAAAACGATTGCAGTTTTTCAACAAGCCATTGTCTCTTCAATTAGCTATCATAATGTGCGCAGAGGTCGAAAAGGGCCTTACTAATGGGGGTACACTCGCGAAACTCCTCGTCCAATGACTATTGAGTGGCACCAATGGATTCGTGGGTTTGTGTGAATGCGATGAGGATACGCTATTTGGCTTAACCACATCGTTGAGTAGCTCCTGTAAGCAGTGTTTCAGGCCGTTCCTACTCTGCACCGACAGGGCGTTGCTGCGTTCGCATGCAGCGAGGGAGGGGGTGGAGGCCGATAGGTCGAGTTTGCGCCTGCGGCGTCGCATTCGCGGCGCCGTCAGTACGAGCCGTTGGAAATTCCGCTCAAGACGCAATGGGCTGGTACCGTAAGGGACCCTAGAAGATTCAAGTTGGAAGCTTCGGGAGTTTGCCTACCTTTGAGGGTTCCTCTCGGTACCAGCTCATTGCGTCTTGAGCGGAATTCTAAAGGACTCGTACTTGCCGCGCTTCTCGCCACGGGCGGTCGCGCGGAAATCCGACCTAGCGACCCCCACCCCAGCGAGGGAGACAGGCACGGTGGTGGTACAGAGACGACCAGACAACAAAATAGGATGGCGCGGGGAGAGACGCAGAGACACGCCGGTGCCGCAAAGTATGAAAGAGGCCTCATACGTTACCCCTACCCAGCGCCGGTGACGCGTGAGGTACTACATCGCGTAGCCATAACAGATCTAAATAGAAATAAAATGATGTTAATTCATTTGATTTCATCAACGATGACAGCACTTGCCTTATGGAAAAGGTAGGCGGTCTACCGAACTCTGCTGTCAGCCTCACTTGCTGTCAGCCTTTATCCGACTATAACTCTTATCCTTTATCAGACTATGTCGAAGGTGATCAGTTGCTATCAACCTCTACCAACGACTGGCACATCGTCACAGAGCACTCAGCAGGTGACAGCGCTACGGGATCAACGCAAAGCAAGACGAATTCGTCTTGCCTTCAGACAGCCTTCTCAACGGTGCCAGAGGAGTTTCCCGTGGAGGTGCGGGAACGCGTCCCCCGATCCCTCGCGACGGCAAACGCGGAAGAGGGATACGCGGCAGAAAATACTGTGGTTACGGTGGTCGCGCCCAGTTACGAATGCGCCGCTTGCGCGACATGTGATGAAATGGCGCGGTGTCAGTAACCCCTGACAATTTTCTGGCTTAGGGTGCTCTATAAGGCCGGAATAGGACTTATATGATGGCGGTGGAAGGCCCGGGGTGCCTCAAGCCGGTGGAATAAGGGGATTTCTGCAAAAATATAGAATATATAGACGGAAAAATCGCAAAAAATCCCCAAAATTCCTGAAGCGGTGGAATAAGGAGATTGCACCAGAATTCCTTAAAAATACAGCCGAAAAATCGAAAAAAAACCTAAAAATTCTCAAAATGCATCCCCCAATTTTCAAATGGGCCACTCCGGCGACAACTCGTTTGAAAACGCGACAACTCGTCCAAAAAGCGCTATTCACCGTTGGAGTTCGCGTCCCACTCCGCATAACACCTTTAAAATTCAGTGCCCCATATTTGACGCGACGTAAGATATGAATTTTGCGGAAAAGAGAGATAAACACTCACCAACAAACGGACAGATAGACAACACAAATAAAAAAAAATAATCTGATGTTACAATTTTACAATATATAAACCACTTCCTTTTCACAACCTCTCAGAGCTTGTAATTTGATTTTTGAAAAACAAAAAAAAACTACCTCGAGTTGAACAATGCCTCGTGTGAACATTTTCGCAGTGAATGTTGCTAACATTATCGCTGGAATGATGTCAAGCATGAAGAGTACTGCAAATGTTAGTGAGTTTAAGTTTTAACAATTGACGATTTCTCATTCAGCTAGCGATGCACATTAATACCGTTGCTTCACAACCTCACTCGCCGGTAATCTACAATTTATCCGTGTGACTATCAACTAGTAATAATAACGAAACGAAGGAGTTATGTTGCTAAAAAGGGACAATTTAGTGAATAAAACTTACGGGATTCGTCCTGCGATGTATGTATGGAGTAGTAAAGATATGTAGAGACATGGAGAAGGAACTCATTGAGCAGTAGATATGGCGCAGCCATGCCAGCTATCGTGGAAGAATGCATAACCATTTTGCATTGAATCGCAGCATAAAGAATTAGTAGACGATGTGTGATGCTGATCAATACAACTATTCGAAGTGGTACCTGCATGAAAAGGTGTCAAGTTGATGAAGTTGTTTGACTTTATAATACTTAGTTAAAACGTGGTCAGCGAATTTTTTTATTGAAAGTCTTAGCAACAATCCCATAGATCAATTTGGTTGGTCCACTTATTTGCCTATTTATTTATTGGAAAAGTAAAAAAGATTTTGACTGAGGGTTACAACCGCGTCCAAGAGGTGAAAAAAGCACGAGTGATCCTCAACAACGCAAAAAATTACATTGAAGAGCAAATTAAAGAGGAATCATCATATAAGTAACTATGAACCGAAGGCAGACAAAAGAATACATAAAAAAACACAGAATCGAGATACCCCGGATGTTAGTACATGCATACACTTTCGATACCAGCCTTTTGAACTTGGCCAGTGAAAATCTGAACACATTTTGGAGAACAGTGACAAGATTCTGATGAAGAAATTTTTGCGTCTGACCTGTTTTTTAGTCTAAAAGTTCCACTCCTGGTATCATTTCTTAATTAGATTTCAGACAAAATCGAAGGCAACAATTACATACTGTGGAATAAATTTGTCTCTACTGGTCTTCTGCTATTTCCATGTACGCGCGGTTGCGGCACTGGCCATTCAAATAATTGAAGGAGTGCGCCGCAGCCGCATGCAAATACCCCACAATTTACCTGCTTTGCATCATTTCCATATGTAGTTTGGAAAAAATATCGATACACTGCACATTCTCTGCTGAGAGTGGCACAGGCTGATTTTGTTTTTTGTGTTTTCTTTTTTTCGCTTGAACGGCGCTGTTATTCACCATTTTTTGATTTCCAGCGCGATTTCAGAAAGCACACACACTGTCCCCACCGAAGGTTGAAGAAGCTCACCTGCACACCAACGAACAACTGTGACGTTCGATACAATGATGGCATCCATTCTTCTTCCGGAACCTCGTCACGATTCGAAAAAAGAAATAATTAGCTCATTCAAATACCTGCTACTGTAAAGGAACCTCTTCGACTTTCCGTGCGCTTCGGTACGCTACCGTACGCTTTTACTGTGAGCTTTCACATTGAATCGACCTTATGCGGGGGTGCGCCAATCACATTGTTTTTGCCTAGTCCCTTTAATCTGCAGGTATTTTAAAGCGCATGTATGAACGGTGACACCCAATATCTCACACATGAATTGGAATCATTCCCAAAATGGTTTACTAATAGAGGGTAAACACAATTGGCATTCTCTCAGAAGAGGACATCAAGCAGCCAAAAGTGCCCAAAATACCAAATTTGGGAGTCAGAAAGCCAACAAATTTCTCTTGGTAATGGTACACGGAGTATAAGGAGCAGTAACCCCTTTCTTGCTAGCAATTCTATAGAATCAGATAGGCGGTTTAATACCAAATAGGTTCCGGCTTGGAGACTTTCCGAACCATGAAAACGCTCCAGTGATCTTGATAATCATATCCAGAAAGGTAGAAGGCTACCAGATATAAGTGCCCTGATTCAAAAACCGTCTGGTTTCTAATTTTATTGCGCAATTATAATTCCACATAGGGTCTAATTTGTGCTATAATGAAATAGCACATTGAATAGTCGTCTACTATGAGTAGCCGTTTACTACTACTACTACTTTTATCACTACTTGCACGATACTCACGTGAAGAGGCCAAGCCTGTTAATACAAAAGTCCTGGAAAGTACTGAAAATAGCATAGTTGCCTAGGTCGGAAATCGGAAGTGGGGTGAAAGCAGTCTACGGTATGTCAGTGTAAAATTTACCCAGCAGAAGTTGTTGAATGCAGATCCAAAATCGTAACGGTATTTCCCTTCGATGATGTGCGAATACCATGATTCAATAACGCCAGAGTCAATAATTCCTGTTTCAGGATTCCGGTAGTTGTAGTAATACGAGCCATTTCGAAGTAGCTGAAAACTACGGATTAGCATAGTTGAGTTCAAACGGTAGTGGTAACCCAAGTGAATGGTCTTCTATGTGACATTAGAGGGATCGAGTAGACCTTACCTTTGGGTTCAGAAGTCGGAGAACTCGTTAATTTTAAGGGTAGTCAAGCTGTACTCCAGATTTTAGGGCACAGTCAGAGTAGCTCCCTGCGTTATACGCTCGCACTCATTCTATACTAAGTGATTCTCTGCCTCGCGTCTCGTCTCATATCACCAATTCTTTGCAAATTGCGGCTGTGACAGGTTTTAGGAATAAGGGGAAAAACATTTTTACCAAGTCCAGAGCGCCTCGTTCAAAGGAATCGTCCACGGAAAAATGAGTTTTCCTGTTACCCATATATTTATTTTTTATTAGCGTGATGTGCGCCGCATGCAAAGTTTTACGCGAAAAAGCTGCATCCGGCTAAAATACGTCACCACAATGCCTCGGCCGGGTGGGCGGGGCTTCCGAGCAAGCGTCCACCCCGTCGTACTCTGCGGTCGGGGACGCATTGTAGGAACAAAAAGTTACCTAAACGATCCCATTCTTCGTTCCCAACCGCGGCGGACGCGGGATGGGGCTTTCATGGGAGGCCCCGCCCATCCGGACGAGAATATGAACTGTATTTTGGTCGAATTCTCATTTTTTTGCGTGAAACTTTGCATGCGGCCCTTATTAGGCAAATGCAACATAAATATATGAGTAACTCAAAGAAAATCATTTTTCCGTGGACGATTCCTTTAGCCGTTGTTGTGGCATGTTAACACCGGAGAAACACTAACGAGTATCGTTGGAATTATTGACCTTTTTGAATTTTCATGATATTAAAAGGCTCTTCCACGATAAGTGTGCATGGATTATGACAAAAAGGTGAATTTCGGAAGATTCAAGTGGTAACCGATAATAAAAAAGTAGAATATTCGCCTTAGATGTCTATGAAACGGAGCTTCCCCTGCCTTAACGATTTTCGCCGATACGCAATCTCAACTGAGGTACCCAGACAAGCTGAGAAGATGAAGAGCGGTAGTAAAGAGCGGCAGCAAAAAAGAATGAAATGCAGAATTGCGCATGGCAACCATGACGAAGGGACAGTCGGTGGTCAAAATGGTCTCGCATGAGACTCACTACGCGACCAAGTCGCCAGCCCATCAGCCCTTCAAAGTGTAGACGACATCTGCAGATGCGAATCACTTCATCTGAGAGATTGGGGGAGGGGAAAGGAGATTAACTAAAGGAAGAGGTAGTTGCGGCCGAATATGAAAGGGTACTGGATTCAAAAGTTTACGTGCCTAGTAGTACGAAAGTGAAGAAAAACCGAGTGGAACTGTGATCCCCTCCCACCCTTTCCACCGTAGATTCTGAGAGGAGGCGGGGCACACCCAAAAAATAGGGGGGGCACGTCGAAACAGGTGGCAGCTTTTAAAAAAGACGCCTCCTCTGAGGTTGGGGCGCTCCCTCGACTGGAAATTCTCCACATACGGTATTCTTAGACCCCTAGGTTTCATTTGGGTGACTCACTTCAGAAGTTTTCATTGCTTACATTATCCTATCATCCTCTTTGAGGAGAAGAAGTTCACATTTCTGTCGACGTTCAAGACTACGGTCTGAGCCGAGCGCAATATATTCATCCCAGTACTTCGTGGAATAAAAGTACCTCCATGTTTTCGATCAAAAACTGTGTCTTCGTGTCATTGTTCCCTTCCCATGGCTCGATTATGTCGTTCACGTGCACCAGTGCCACAGCTGTCAACAGCAATGATGGGAAGAAAAAGCAGGCAAAGCCGATTGTGGACATATCAATCGAGAGATGCGCGTGCACGTCTTCATCTGGTGGAGAAAGTCGGCTGAATTCTGCCGGATTCAGCATCCAACCTGAAAATGAATTGCATTATCATTTTTCAGCTCATCCAACCTTCTTTATTTTGTGACATAGCTCGCTTCGGATTCATATTCAGCGGGAGAGCTAAAATAAAACACGGAGGAAGATTGTTTTGGGTATTTAAGGAGGAAAATTGTGTTCACCAAATGAACGCTTGAAACGCAAGGAGGGTGTTTTCAGCATTTAGTTATTTGTAGAAAAGGTTCATCAATCCCATGTCAAAGCCCTAGCTTGGCCACTCCCAAAGTCGTTTTTAGTTTCACATATATGCGCATGAGTGCCGCGTGAGACGCCACACATCAGATTTTCGTGAATCCGATCAATATGCCGCTGATGGAAAACGCCGAAAACACAGTCTCCGCAGAAGCGAAAGAAGACTTTGCTCGATCCTGGTCTCAGATCACAGCTTCTGACTCATTCATAGTCGTTTTGACGAAAAGGATCGGGGTCAGTAGAGAAGACTTGGAGATGCTGTGTACTTTAAAGACACCAGGAGGGGGTAATTTTGGCTTACTGTAGAACAGACGTAGTGTGGACGTGTTTGAGTGGCCGCCATTGCACAAACTCGCCAATTTGACGCCTTGGCATGGTGCCAAAAGAAGATTGGTTTATTATAGATTTGTTTTTTCCTTTTTAGTTTTTACTTTGTTCTTTCTTATATTGTTTTTAGATGTACTTACGGGTCAAATAAAGTCGGGGGGGGGGGGGAAGACGCCTAATTTTCACCCACGTCAAAGCTTCTTTCCCTTCCTAGAGTTAGGCTAAAGCAGATGAGACCTATGCTTTGACATATGCTTTTTAATGTGGGAGGAGGGGATATCAATTTTATTCCAAGCCTAGTAAGGGAAAGGAGCTTCGACGTCGACGCAAAGTTGCGTCTCCCCTCCGACTTTATTTGACCCTTTTGAGATTTTCAGGTATAGAAATGCACAATTAAGAAGATCCATAAGTAAACAAGTAAAATATGTCACTAGAAAACAGTCTAAAGAGGAAATAATTCAAAAATAAGGTTACATCAGGCCGAAGACAAGCTTTAAAATGAACGAAGCGTGGCTCGGCCATGGAAGCTTGCGGTTCGGACGGAAGCGCGCCCTGGGGGCAAATAGCGCCCTATGGCGCGTTTTTCAACGCCGGTTTCGTTACACATTGTATCTACCGAACCCATATGTTTGTTTTCAGACGCCATTGTTTTTGTAAACGTTATTCCGCCCTTGCCCCCCTCCCGGTGCCTTTAAATGGTCTAGGATCATTAAAAGGGTTACCCAGTCCTTGGTTTCTGCACCAGCTCTGCTTAAAATATTATAATGCTTTTGATCATGAAAGCTTATCAATGAAGGCCAAAGTCACAGAGGAACAATGTAAACAACAATTCAGAAAATCTCAGAATCGAAAGTGGATAGATATTTGGAGACTTCCAAAACTCTTCCTTGTTCTTGAGCATTTCAGATGAGTTTATACGGAAGGTTCTAAAACCGTTTCCTGAAAGAGAAAGACTATAAAGTGAAAAATCGTACGATCTCGAAATGAGAACGTACACATGACAAGGAGATTCACACGTCTACGTCAGAAATATTTGTAGAAAAAGATGAAGGGCAATTAAAGCCAAGTAATCCTAACAGCTGGTTTCAAACGGCGTTCCCAACATAGCAATCCAGTAGGCTCAGACCGCACTTCAATCTTGGACCGCAATTACGTCCCGAAAAAACTTTAAACACACGCAACATCGGATGTTAGCTCGGAAATGTCATGTCGACAGGGTAAGTGAGCACCTGCGACAGCAATCACAAGCGAAGGTGATGAAAAAGCAGCGTGTGACAAGGACGGGTTTTTGCAGTGTATAGATGGAGCAAATGAAAGTTTTGATGACCATTTCAGCCAACGATACCTGCACGGTGGGAAAAAACGCAAGCTACTTTCAGCACCAAATTTTATCAAACAGCAAAATTGATTAAGTATTCAAGAGCTTAAGAAACGTGGAAGGTAAGCTTTCAAACATATAATAAGACATAAAAATCAGCTTATGGCTCGGCCCTTTGATTACGTTTGAGTTTGCGTTGTAAATACAAAAAACCAACCGAGGTCCAAAGAATGGTTTCAATGATCCCTTCGATGGTTCAGAGCATCCTTTTGAGTACTCCACGCACACAAACTTACAAGAGCTCCCATAAAAATTCGGAGACATATCTGAGGTTTTTTGTGAATCTCATATTGCATGTATGCAGTACATGAGGATAAGATTGAGATGCGGAAGCTATGGTATGGAGAAAGCTTTTTGAAGTTGAGGAGGGATTGCAGTTGCGTTTGGGAAAAATACTGTTTAGTAAGGGGTTCGAAAGAGATACCCTTCTAGGGAAGATCTCAAGGCAACTCTTTTACGTACATTCAGTTTCTCAAACGTGTTATCCTGTCACCTTTCAGAAATGCTGTCGTCAAGGTCAAGGTGTGACCGAACAAGCGGGACCAGTGGAAAGAGGATCGAAAACATGAACCGCCTACAAAAGCCGATGGATAAAATTTGACAGTGTGATTCAGGAAAGTTAGCAACATGGCCGTGCTTCCACGGAATGTAAAACAATAAGGAATTCCAAAAATTCATCTGAGATGGGCAATAATCCTCCGAAAATACTTCATTATCGGTTTTGAGCCTTATAGAAATTATCAGAGATGTTTCCTTATTATGACTTGATATCCTTTCAGCGTTTGGCTTGAAGGCACATTCCGGTGGGAGTAGATCAGACGAGCGAGGGTCACCCAGCCGCAAACACCTTTTCCTCTCAGCAACTCGATCGTATGCGAGGCAACTTCAATGGCAGCGCCTTTTGATTGCGAGGAGACCCCAAAACTCGCTTTTTCATGACGAATTTCTCCACAGACCATCCCTTCTGAGCTTAAAGCTTGTACACATGTCACATGTCATATCAGAGAACATGTTTACCCTGTTCTCTTTTTGAGTTTGCCCCTGGCGTTGTCTCGAAAGGCTCAGTTCACGATAATATGAGAATCTTGGTACCATCGGCAAGTAGATAGTCTCTTACTAAACGCAAAGTGAATGCCATCACCGTGGCGCGGAACCCAAAACCGAAATTGCGGCCACCGTCTAAAGCTGACCTGCACCCACCCACGATTTAGTCAAGAGGGCAGCGTCGGTACTACTTGGTTAAGTGGCTTCATATCGATTACGATAAGATAGGATACGGGAACTTTCGATAGTAAGAGCACTTCAACGGATGATATCATCACGTGAAAAGCCGTCTAAACTTGCCCAACTTGCTTCTGGGTTGCAAGTTCGTCAAAACCAAGATCAGGGGCACCTTATTTTTTTGGGATTTTTGGAGCTTTCTTTCAATCTCTTCTTCATTTATGTGTTCTTCACTGCACCTAGAGTCATTTGGAGCGCGACGAAGCACAAAAATCGTCGTCTGGTCCTCTAACCACCGTTCTCCTTAGCTGCAATAAACCGGAGGAGAGGGGTATTCAGAAGAGGTCACCGCTTTTTGGAAAAGATTTCCTGACTTTTCTAACACTCACTCTCAGAGAAAGTACCCAGTGAGTAAATCTACAGGAACATCAGGAAAATATTCTTTCCATTATCATGGAGCAGCGGCCAGAAACTTCCGGCAGCAATCGGTAAGCCACTTGGATTCGATCATGCCGAAATCACCAACGGACACCATCACCCTTTGTCGGTTTTCCGGTAGAACGGATATCCTATGAAAACAGAGTTTGAATTTGCTCGACCTCATGAAATGGTGCGCTAACGGACTCACTACCAGATGGTCACCGATTCAGATTGGGGAACTGAATGCAAAGAGCTTGCCTATGAGTTCGCTAATCACTCGCACTAACAAGGGAAGGACCCCAGGTCGAAGTGGCCATTCGCAATGGGATACATATGGTCCGACGTATTTTCGAACGCTGATCTCGAATCTGTTTTCGAAATTTGCAGAACGATTCTCTGAGTGGAGTTATGGAGGTTTTTTTGAAAAAACAGTACTGTGATATGGTAGGTTTGGAAGCCCCTAGCACGCCAGCCAGACGTTCTTGCGCAAAACCAAGGCGATTTTCGTGTTCAGGGAGTCAAATTACCTCAAGGGACAAGTTTTTAGCCAATTCGAGGATTTGACCGAATTTCGGAAAATTCATGGGCTATTGGGTGGCAGCACATTGAACAAAGGAGATGACGTTGACCCTTGCTTAGGAAATGCTCCTATTTGACGCTTGTTTGTACATGTAGTGCGATGGGTAAGTGTGAAAGGTATGTGTAGGCTATCTTGTTCAGGTTGCAGGGTTTTCCGTAGAAGAGAATTCAAAAACTACCACTTTATCCCCTGGCCACCCCCAATTTTCTGAAGTTGGACCAAAAACTGGATTTGGCTAAAAGTTTGCACAGAGGGGTAATTCGTTCCCCTGTGCCCGAATATCATAATCTTATTACGCAACAGCGCCTGATTCGTGCGGTACGGAAATCTCTTCGACTTGGTATCCCTCCCTTGTGAGTAGTGTTAGTAGTTATAAATAAAGTGGCAGAGTGATGGTGCGGTAGGTTCCAGTACAAGGAAACGTCCAAAAGTGAAAGAAAAGCACTTACTGACAATTAAACACAAAATGCAAAAAAAGCGCACCGGCGGGGAGCAAACCCATTGTCCTTGTCCTGCAGATCCGGAGCACTACCAGTGAGCCACTGAGGCCGCTGCTTGCGGGTTTGTACCCTAATGTCAGGATGCCGCATGACGATGAGCGGCGTGCGACACAATGTGTGCGAGCTTTGCGCGTCGCGGCAGTTGGGTCTTGGAACGATTACAACGTAATGCAAATGGTGCGATACGCAGTTGACTTCTAATCACTTCGGGACCCAACAATTTAGCTCGTCCGCACTGTTTGACTTGCGACATGCCGCAGTGCGGCATCCTGACATTAGGGTACAGACCCGCTGCTTGCTATGCAAGCGGCCATACTGATGTAATAGTGCCTCGTCACAGAAAAACCTCCATAACTTTGCTTAGAGAATCGTTCTGCAAATTTCGAACACAGATTCGGCATCAGCGTCCGAAAATGCGTCGGACCATATGTATCCCATTCCGAATGGCCACTTCGACCTGGGGTCCTTCCCTTGTAAGTATTTCTCTGCTAATCAATTAGGAATGGGTTCAGAAGATCCAAAAATGGAAACTTAGGTCGAAGAGCTGTACTGCATCAAATTGTATTGCATTACATTAATAAATAAATCAATAATCAAATCTGTAACGGAAGTGAGAAGTACACTTGGATCAAACCTCATCCCTATCAAGAATAACGGAGAAGTGACCAAGTGACGACATGCTCGGGAAAGCTGTAAAGGGTATGCTGAATGCAACTGAAAAGAGTGCGAACCGGATTCGTCCTCCACTTCGTCAGGAATTCCTTTCGCAGTTGAGGTTAAATAGCAGGGCGGGCATGCAATGGATGCCCCGATTGACTAAGAGGATTTTGTCACGAAAGGTCATAGACACTGGTGGATCGACTGAGAACGCAATTTCTAGTGAATCCTCACGGAACGTTTTCAAAGAACAGTCTTCTGCAGTCATGAACCCTGCTTCTAAGTTTTCAAGCAAAATCAGCTAAGGAAGTGAAGAATAAAAGATTAGAGTAGAAGCAAAAGAGAACTTGAAGTCAACTCTTGAGTCCCACCAAATATTCGACCTCAAAGACACAAGGAGTGAGCAGTACTGGTCCAACATTTGCAGTTCCCTCATTTACCGCAACTGCACACACGACATATTGCCACGACGTGAAGTGTGAATTTATTGAATTTTTTTGTTACAAACAATTCCTTACTCCTTCGCTTTTTTTACTTTCATCATCTCCACTTGTTTGTTTCTGTTTGTTGTTTACTCTCATCGTCAATGGAATCAGTTTGGCCCTATGCGACATAAAACGACCGTAGCGTAGGCTTTCCCTGCCCTCCGCCAGCAGACTGCTGGGCCACTAAAACGTGCAGTTCGGGGTTAAGCGCGCTGGCGTAGCCATAGCACCCGATAGGCGGTTTTTTAAACACTGGTCTCGCTATACATTACCTTTCTTGAGCTCAAATGTTCGTTTCCAGAGAATGGTGTCTCCTAATGCTCTTCCCTTCCTTGCTCCCTCCCGAACAATCATTTGACAATTTTTATTACCTATTTCACGTTTATCTTGATGTTGGCAACTTTAAGGGGGACAATTTATCTTTCCAAGAGGGTTAGCCCAAATGTCTCGTCGGTATGGATGATCTCTCCCTAATATGGGCCCCTGTGCAGAGTGAGCTCCATTGACGGATGCTCTCGTTCCCTCTACAATCCTTCTACTGTACTGAATTCGCTGATACCATGTGAGAGTCAACAGGGACTGTTGACTCTCACATGGGGTAAAATTAGTTTCATTATGGAAGAAGCACTCTGAAGCATTACCTAATATTCAGATAAGAAAGCTGTAAAATGTGAAGAAGGTGCCGTGAGAGGTAGCAGAGCCATTTTCGGTCAGCGAGTATTCTAAAATTGATGAGTATTTAGGAATCCAGATGGCTTTAGCTAGTACAACTACTTTTTTCATTGGCTTATACTAGGCTTAGTTGTCACAAAACACAACAAAATAAATAAACATTACAGCAATCAACAAACATGCAACAAAATAAATAAACATTACAAATGCGTTCATGTAGATAGCGTGGGGAGTGGAATAGATAAGGCCTATGAGATGTAGCAGCGAAGAAACAGATTTCCTTTCCGAGGACGTTTTTGATAATGCCGAAAATTGGTCCCGAAAAGGCTGTTTCTGGCGTCGTCCTCGTTTTGTTCAAATTCTTCTTCATGAAAGGGTACTCGTTCCCGTCTATGGCGCCATTCTCCCCGCGTCCTCGATCTCATCTTCCTGTTGCATAGTTCCGTCAAAGATCGCCTAAAAATCGGATTAATCGTACCGTTTCAAAGAGAATTGAAGGAATCTATTATGGGCGAATGAGGGACACAAAAGAACTGTGATTATTCCCTTGGATCAGGAGAGGGAATACAGGTCTACAAAAAGGGCGCAGAGCGAAGAGAAGTGACTAGAACTCCGTCCACTAAGCCACAAAGGTGGGAGTAGGTGAAAGTGGTATACGGAAGTGATTTATGGAACAGGTACCAGACAAGGCCCCGAAACTTCAAACCCTGAGGATTTCCACGAATATATCTCGCCGATATGAACAGTCTCCCTATCATTTGGAGTTGGAAACGATAGACAGGTATATGTGTAATTATAGAACCAGCAGTCAAAAATTTTCGGGCAAGCAGCCGCAGCAAAACAAAGTATCCAGTGCGTATGTAGGATGCGAGGTGGGTGAAAGAATCATTCTACTGAAAACTCTTAAAGATGACTGATTCTTTCTGCCAACTCGATTAGTGCTTATAACAAGCTTGTTCTAAATGGAACTAGAGTGGCAGAAGGGATTGATTGGCTCCAAAATTTTTACCCTTTTATCCTTTATATGGCATGATAGTTGTTTATCTTAATGGCTGTCGAACAAGAAGGAGTGCCGAAAGTGCATCTCATTGCCTCCTAAATACTGCTTCTCCACGCACTAGCAATTCGAAACATTTGGGAGATTCAAAAAGGTAGTACCTTTTTTTATCAGATATCTGTATAAATTTCTTCGAAAGACGGAAAAATGTCACGGAATGCACGCTCTTTTCTCTGACTAATCGACACCGGGCGAAGATATTATATATTAATTAACTATTATAGTAACCCGTCGTCATAACTCAAAAAGGCTAAAATGGGGAAAGCTAGAGCTCGGTCATGATAGAATTTTGAATTTTGATGAGTAGGTCACAGGCTTCTCCTTGAGGCTTACGAAAATTCCCTTATTGACCTTAGAGCAGTATCCCGACACGTTCAGGCTCATATTCACCCGGTCAATGACTGCCTGCAGGATATTTTTTAGAGAGAGCATCCAGGACATTTCTAGAAATTTTTAAGCTTGCTTCGTCAGAATCAATGACGACTTAAATAATAACTTACCACCAATACTGCTATGTGTTGCGCACTGCGAGATTCATCTTACGTGTCGGATCGTAAAAAAGGTGAGCGTTCTTTGTGATAAAGTTCTAGGTAGTTCTAATTCTGTGTATCTTTTTTTAATTCGTCGACACTACAGTGCCTATTAGTGAGATAGCTATGTTACAGATTTCACCATTTTATCCAACTTTCTCCTACGTACATAAGCATGCATGGAGCGTCTGGTGGTGCAGTGACAGCTTCCTCTTGCCTTTTTCTTCGACATTAATGTATCGTACTAGTCGGTACACGAATGCTTGTGTTCGCGGTTTACCTTTATCTGTTCGATTCTGAATGTTCAGTTTGTAGGCATGCTAGCATATTGTTGTTCCTCCTATTTCTACCGTTAGTGCGCCTCGAGCGCAAGATAAATAAATAAACACATTGAATAAATAAAATCTCAAACAAGTCACTGGAACTTATCAAAATTCGACCCTTGTTCACGAATTCACTCTTCACATCGAGACGAATTCGAAGCTCTCAGCTTCCTCTCACGTCATCCGTTTGAACGAAGTTTTAAAGGTGATCATTTTGAACGGGCCATTTAGGGGTCACCCCTTGCTTAGGCTGCGTTCATACCCAGCTGGACGAAATTTTCGGCGCATCGGCGTATCGGCGCATTCGCGCATCGCGATTCGGTGTTTTAGGCGATGCCACGTACCACCCTTCCGTTCACTTGCATGGCGGCAAATAGCTAAAATCGCAGACGCGCCGATCCGGCACTTCTTTCAAATTGCGGATGCGCGAATGCGCTCATTTTCCCGATCGATATGTATATTTGACTTCACGCCGATGCGCAAAAAATTCCATCCAGTTGGGTATGAGCGCAGCCTTATAGGTCAATCTACGCTATTGAGATAGGTGAGCAGCAGCTCTAAAAATCACTAGCTGATGGACCACTTTGCCCCTATAGTGATTTCACTGAACCATAACGTTCATCCAAAAACTGTAGCATAGGATACGAAGCCGTTGTTTCCAACGGAATACCGTTCATCACGCGGAATGCGCTTGAATGTTTTTTACTAATGTGAATCCGCATATGAATGAGAATCATGTCCAGGTCCTAATCGAAAAGCTCGTGCTAACAAACCGGTGCTCATCTTTCGCCGAACGGTCATCTCTAAATGCGATCTATTAAGTTTATGAGTCGCGATTTCGTCCACTACGACAATGCCCTGAATCAGCTTCACTTGCATTTCTGAATTAATTTAATTTTCTCATTAATTATATTTTGACTAGCCTTTCCTAATGGTTTGTTCACATAAGCTCATTTTCGTAATCGATGGATGTCTGCAAATATGCCCTCAATCCATCTTTCTCCTAATCCCTGCTCATCGTTTCCACGCTCTGCTCCTTCTTTCCATGAGAATATCTTCAACCATGACGATAATCTCCATGCCGTTTTTCCCGCTTTCACACGAAGCCTGTAAGGCCATCGCTTCAGAGCTTAGGTACTCAAGTTATGATGGGATCCAGTCACATTTTCCCCCCGATCCATTCGAAGTTCCTTCGTCCTTCGATCTTCAACAATGTAATTGCACATTATCGGTTGTCTTCCAACATTGTATGCTACCAGCAGTACCTGTACATAAAATTAAAAGCAAAGCAAAAAAGGAAAGAAGCTCAAGTTCTGCAAGCGTGAAGGAGGGTTCCCGGGCTCCGTGTTAGATTCCATTTTGTCCTGTAGAATGCCCTACCGACGGTTGTGGTCAAGGTAATTTTAGTATACCTCATCTAGCTACTTAAAAGTGCACCACGATAATCCACGATAATCTGGTAACTTATTCACCTTCTTCAGGCAAATAAACGCCTGGATAACTTGCAAGGTTTCGCTCTTGCTGCGGCGCCGCGGTGCACCCTCGAGACAAGATTATAAGTTACCGATCCGGCGCTCAGATACAGTAATTCAAAATGTGAGTGTCTACTATTCTTCCGTCCGCGACCAGTTCCAAAAGTGAGCGTCGCCTACTCTTCCTCTGGGGTCTGACCCCGCGATGATTTTTGAAAAAGTCCTCACGGTAAAATGAAAGTGTGGCGACAAAATTGCGCCATAGGGTGGTAGTATAAGGGTGATCAGAAATGCGAATTATCGGATCATCGAGGTCCCAGCAGGAGTTTTTATCACTCATTTTTGCAATGGGGAGATAATGAGAAATGCGTCTCTAACATTTGTTTAGAGCGCAGAGAAGTCAGCCCCATCCGAATCAGGTTCGAATTTTGCAAAGAAACGATGTTAATGAAACAAATACGTGCTTTTTTCTATCCTATGTTAGCCTACGCCTTGGGGAAGGAGTTCCCTTCCTCTAGGCTTAGGCGGATACGCGTAAATGGTTGTTTAGTCTAGTTGAAGCGAATTTCTCGTTATATACAAATGGAGGAACAATTTAATGGTTTCTAAATTAGTTAGCTATATCTGGGCATAAAATACCTCGAGAGTGCCTTTTAAGCAGAATTGTGTGCGTGTGCGCCTTCGCATTTAATTTTACGGCTTCGTTTTGAATTACTGTATCCGAGCGCCGGATCGGAAACTTATAATCTTGTATTCTCGAGACCCTATTCTCGCTGGAACTCTGCAAAGCGGCACCCACCCAACCAAATCACTCCTGCCGTTGGACGGAGACTTACCTACGTGGTTTTATGTGGCGAGAAAAGTTTGCGAACCATTACGATATGATTAGATAAAGGAGAAATCCCAGCGGTGGCGAAAATTTAAGCAGGGCGAAATATTTTGTTTTGCACGCGATACTATGAAGCAAAAACTCGTCTCTAAGATAGAGTACTTCTGTGAAGACTCTGGTGAGGAGAGCTTATTTTTGGTGTGTGTGTGGAGGTTTGGTTCATTTTTCCTTACGGATGAACAGAATAAGACCTCTACTTCCTGCAATGGGCCCGTGAAGGTTTCCATCCTCCTTTTTCCATCCTTTATCCTTGCTGCATTACATACTTGACCTTTTGTCCTTCTCCTCTGTCATCAGAAGATGAGCACATGACACATGGTTGGCGATGCTTCCGTTTTGGAATGAGTGCTAGATTTTGTTAAGTTTCCATAGGATCTTAATTTCCTTTCGAGGCCACATTTAACCATTTAACCCTGCTCGAGAAGAAGTAACAGATCGTAACTCGTTTATCAATGCGAAGTCGTTCACGACAAGTTCAGCTTTTTGTTTTGATCTATGAGTAGATAGCTCCTTCCGCAATTGCAGTGTTTGTATCATCATTGCGGCGCCAGGGTGAAAAATAAACGCGTACACCGTTAAGGGGTTGGCATAAGTTTACACCGGGAGTCTAGGATTCCTCGACAAGGGAAGAGGTAGGGTCGTATTCGACCGGACGGAAGGAAGGGGGTCGTCCTTACAGAGGTTTGCGATGAGCGCTAAAATCTAATCTTTCAACAGTCAAATGAGAAGCGAAGGGTATTTCGCAGCCAACTGGCATGAAAAAATGTGGAATAAATACCATTTTGTTGAAAGAATACATAGCAATAAAACCCATTGCAGCTGTACAATTTCGTAACAGTTACTGGTATTGTAAAGGTCAAAAAGGAGGGAGTCGTACTTGTTACCCGTAGAGAAAGGGGGATCGTATTTAAGCGGCTCCTTTCCTTGACACCGGGAGTGCCTTTGTTGTCTTCTACCGTTTCGAAATGGCCTACGCCCAGCTTCGATATAGCCAGCGAGACAGCTGAGGGAATTACGTGGAATAGGGGCTTGATATTGCGATATTGACTATTGACTGCGATAAGATAAGATATTTCAATAGTGAGAGCAATCTTATCACATCTGAATAGCACGTGAAGAATTGTCCACGTCTACTCATGCGCTGTGAGGACGCGTTCATACTTTGCTATTTTGCGATTCTGCGAGATTTTCCTTTGCCCATCTTTAGGTGTGTATGTGTGTATGTGTGTATGTATGTGTGTATGTGTGTATGTGTGTATGTGTGTGTGTATGTGCGTGTATGTGTGTGTATGTGTGTATGTTTGTATGTGTGTATGTGTGTACGTGTGTATGTGTGTATGTGTGTGTATGTGTGTATGTGTGTATGTATGTATATGTGTGTGTTTGTGTGTGTGTGTACATGTGTACAATGGACAATATGTCGAGCACAATCGCAAAATCGCAGAATCGCAAAATCACAGAATCGCAAAATCGCAAAGTATGAACGCGGCCTAAGGTCGTCGAAGCAAAGTTCAGGAGCCCTTACCTTCAGCCTTTTTTGAGAATTTCTAGAGCTTTTTCTTCACCAACGTGTTATCCAGCACTGTCCAGCACTCCGAGAAGTCCGACGACTCACGGTAATCGTAAACTATGCAGACATTAAGTACGGTTATATATTTGCTTAGAAAGGCCGAAAGTGAGTTCACTGAATTAGAGTTGAGGGTTCAAGAAGGCAATGCGCGTCGCCTCGGGTTTCAAGGTGCATTGTCAGCTATTAAACAGTCTATATGTAGGATTATGAGTTTCCTCCCGGCGCTCAGATACGGCAACCTTGGACTTATCAAGCGCAACGATGCGCCAACGCTTTCTGCATCACAATGATACCAAGCAGATTGAGCCCTGAATTAGTTGAGACTAATACAAATAACTTTCTACCTTCTCTCTACTTCCCTTATTATTGTTCCGCTGAGTGTAGGTTGGTCAGCCTGTATGTCAGTCCGTTCGCAAGTAAGTGGTTATGATAAGGAATGATAGAGGAAGTCTATTGCTTATTACTGGGGATACTACTTGTTGTTGGACCATCGATGTAATGTCATATTATCGTTGTGACAGCACTTGCTACCTACATAAACGCTCACCGAGTACACTAGCAGCCATTATGCGGTGTGCTTACGTGGCCGAAGGTAAAGCCACGGAAGGAATAATTGTGGACATGAAGATATTGCCGGCCCGGACTAAACCACTAAATTTGCTCAAAATTGCGAACATGAAAGCTATAGAAAGAGACTACTGAAAAGTCATAATTGACCAGCCGAGCGTCAGATTGTGCGCTGAACAGCGGGAACGTATATCAGGCTCATAATTGAAAAATACAGTTCTAGAACGTCAAATTCCATGATTAATGGGTCGCATCGATGTGGTAGTCATGGAACTTCGCACTTTCGAAATTTCATACTGATGAATGAGGCAGTGTGAGGTTTCGAGTTTCATTCTGAGAGAGTCAAAAACGATTACGCAAAAATCATTTGAAGAAGAGGGCGAAAGGATTTCGAATTTTACAAATAAACATTCGGCGCCTAGCATTCCAACCAAGTCTGAAATGGAATAAATTAGTATCTTTCGAGAAACTCCAAAAAGTTCAACTGTATCTGTGCCTTACCAACTTATGGCTATCATGGAATCATATCGTTACCGCGTCAATGAGAGTTCCTGTGAGTGGGGTGGAGTTGGTTAGCCCATCCTGATCTTAAAGGCAGCATTAGGAGAAAGTCGGACGAAAAGTAAAAGAAGTAGTGAATGTGAAAGTCGAGATGCCTAGTAACAGGACAGTGAAGAAACAACGGATGGAATTGGCCCAAAATCCGAGGAAAAGGACCCCCTTCCACTGTTGATTTTCGACACGGACTACTTGTCCGTCAAGAGGGAAGTAGTCTGATCTAGTTTCCCATTGGCACGTTGCCAAGTAAACACAAGGGAATGTTTGGAAATACGACAGCATCTATTTTTTAGAGTGAGCTTCAAGCTAAAACTGCGAAAGCGCGACGCAAAACCTCCGATCCTGCCGCATATCCTTAGCCGCTGCCACCCCAGCCAATCGGGTTACGTCATCGGGAGGGGGATCGACAAATCGAAGAGGCGGGACAGATAGGCGTTTGCGGCTTTTTGCGGCGTTTCTACAACTCGTAGAGGCGCTTTTTCACCGGGATTTCGCCACAGATAGCCTTCTTAGGCCCAGGACTACCATGTGAGTGTTTTCCTATAAGGACTTCTCCATTACCACATTACCCCTAATGCTGTCTTTAAGTAGCATGAACGAGTTATGGCTGTTGTGATGTTCGGTATTACACTCATTCTACAGTGCATGGAACTGCAGACATGTGATTAGTTGGAGAGAGTCACGTAGCTCAATATTCTGGGGGATAACCTTCTTATTTCCAAGATTCTCTTGCATCCCTTCGACCATAGATGCACTTGGAGTCGAGTTGAGGATTCAACATAACATTTAATATCCTGCACTGAGGGCCGTGGAAAGGGTAATTCTGTTGCAACATTCATCCCAATTTTTGATGCTGACAGGATGGATGCTTTCAAAGGAAGTGGCGTCAAAAGCACAAGTAATTTCGATCATACCATGCTACACATCAGCCACTGCTCGACAAAGTCGACCACGGGAAGCGAGTCCTGTTAGGAAAGACGAAACCTCAAAAGCCACGCCTCGTTCGAACCAAAAGAGCGCGTTCTTCACTGTAATCGCACCACAGACCACAGTTTTCATTTAGTTGTTTGAGACCAGGAGTTCGCGCTTTGCGGCTCTCACTCCCTTTACCATTCGCAGACAATTAAGGCACAATCCGCGACTCCTTAAACGGATTGAAGAGCTGAATCACGAAACCGAGGTGTTGAGGAATGTGTCGGTAAGAGAATCTGAAGGAAGCCGTCGAAAATGGCAAATATAATGCCTTCTGGCATCTGGCCTTGTACGCGATTAACGCATAAAAGTGAATTAATAAATGAGTTTCCGTTGGATGGTATCTCGAGACGCCCTGAGCTATCACCTGCCTCATCGTGTAAGCCTCTCTGAACTTCTGGAGTTTCTTCTTTATCTTATCCCACGTGAACGCTACCTAAAATGCTCCGTCCAGTACCAGGTGTGTCGGAGGTGAAGGGCGGAATCGGAGGGGCTCAAGCTGGCTTACAAGAGAATGATACCAAGCTGAAGTGGCCGTTTGCATCAAGACACATATTACTCGACGCGATTTCGGATTTTAATTCTGTATTCGAAATCTGCCAAACGATTCTCTTGGTAGAGGTATGGAGGTTTTTGTTTTGAAAAAATAATACTATACGTGTTACGTTCGGGAACCCATAGTGCGATCCAGACGTCTTCGCGCAAAATCAGAGTAATTTCCGTATTCAACGGATCAAATTACCCTATGGGACAGATTTTTAGCCGATTCGAGAATCCGACCAAATTTTCGAAAAAATTCGTGGGCTATCATCCCGGCGGCAACACTTTGAACAGAGGGAGCCATTGACCCTTGTCGAGCAAATGCTCTTATTTCGTGCTTGTTGCGTACATTTGCCGTCATTGGCAAGCGTAATAGATAAGCTTATCTTGTCATGGTTGTTTTTCTGCAAAAAATTACAAAAAATTGTTATTTATTCCATGGCCACTTCTTATTTTCCGAAGCTTAACCAAAACCTCGGTTCGGCTGGAAAATGCACAGAGGGGTAACCTGACTTCTTAACACGAATATTATGATCTTTTTACGCGAGAAGATCTGATTGCCTTATGGGAGTCTGTTCATATAAACAAGCTAGACCGTGGGCTTTCTGCGACTTTGAAGGGTAGTATAAAATATATATCCATTATATATATAGTAATTACTGTCGTCTGTCACGCTGATTTCAAGGCTGTTTAAGCAAAACTTTATTGGTACGATAGCATATAAGGTAACTACTGAAATAGCGCATATGACGTCAAGATTATTGACAACAGCGTCTAATAAGAGAACACAAAATCACAGTGATTAAAATGCGATGAACTATTAGGTCTGTGCAGAATAAATGGCCAAAACGGACCACTTTTTTCAAAACGCCATAACTTCGCTCAAGCACAACTTTATTTGTCGAAATAAAAACCATTCGAATCTACACATCCTTGCCAACGATCTGGTAAAGAAAATATGCCATCATGATAAAATTCTGGATTGTGAAAATTAATAAAGTCAAGAGTGGCATTTTTACCCTACATTTTTTCTGGCGCAGGTTTGCATCGAGATCCCGGAAAAAAGTGATAATCCGTTGGGGATAGGTCTAAGGAATAAGTGGGGTGAGGGAGAGTCTCGATGCATAATTGCATCATTTTTTTACTGGGTGCGCAAAACAACGCAAAACCCCACAGTTCGCAAGTCACCCGGCAGAAACTGATCGAGACTCTCCCTCACCCCCCTTATTCCTCAGACCTATCTCTGACGAATTACCACTTTTTCCTGGTTCTCGATGCAAACCTGGGTCAGAAGGAGTTCGCCGAAACGATGCATGTTGAAAATGCCATCGTTGACTTCATTAATTTTCGCAATCCTGAATTTGATCATGATGGCATATTTTCTTTACCAGATCGTTGGCAAGGATGTGTAGATTCGAATGGTTTTTATTTCGACAAATAAAGTTGTGCTTGAGCGAAGTTATGGCGTTTTGAAAAAAGTGGTCCGTTTTGGCCATTTATTCTGCACAGACCTAATAGATGCCGTGACTCATGGTTCAGTAAACATACGTTTGAAGACCCAACTCTTTCTTCGACTGTCCAGCTGTGCGGAGCCATGGTTTTCCCATGAGGCAGAAAACCAAACTGCTCAGATTATGTAGTTACAGCGCCTTCGCCGATGTTCTTCTCCGAACTCCTGTTTCGAGCGAACGTGGCGCTATTGAACGACGCCTCCACTGGTTGAGCTTTACCAGGCTCATTTGCTCGCGTATTTTCCAGATTCCTCACCCCTTCGTTCCCATCATGAGGGGATCCAGGACTTCCATGTATTTCGCATTTTCTTGGATTACTGCCCACTCCTTCCGAATGGAGATATCTTCGTATGCAACATTTTGCTGTAGTCCATGATGTGCGAGCAGCTGGACTATGGAACGTTGGAGGTTTACGGTGGCCTCTCTGATCTCGTGTAGTTCACGGCGCAATTCCTCCACGATCTAGGAATCGATTGAACTCAATTTGTACAGCTATACAATTTATGATTTTGCCGGCAATCAAATTAGTTGTTTTTTTCTTCTTTTTAAGACAAACTCAACTGGTGCGAACTCAAACTAGAATACCACGTAGCTACTGAAAAAGCGCATTAATGTCAAGCTATTGAAACTAGCGTAAAATAAGAGAACACAAAATCACAGTTACTGGAAGGCGATGATTTACATGCCGTGACTCATGCTCCAGATGTTTGGCGACTCCGCTGCTTCTTTGACCGTCCAGCTGTGCGGAGCCATGGTCTTCCTAGGAGAGCGCAAAAAATCAAACTGAAATTGGACCTGATGAACTCCAAACGCCACTAAATGAGGGTACTGATCAAGAAATGAAACAAAATACAATTAAAATCGGGTTCGCCCGCGAAAGCTAGTCACGCGCGCGGAGAACGATTATAGCTGTTATTGTACATAACAACACTTTTACATGAAAGAGGAAGTCTTATGAACAGCAAAAAAGGTGCCTTCCTGGGGAGGCCCTTCCATGGTTCCACCTTTTGCGAATTCCTCTGTGCTATGCTGCTGTTGACATAAGTTCAATTTTCATGTGTTCATCCGCGATGTAATGCGAGTGATATGTGTCTTATTGGAAATGGCCACATCGACATGCTATCCTTCCCATCTTAGCACTGAGGACGCACCGCACCGCAGCAAAAAGTGTGCAGCTTGGACAGTTGTCCAAGGATCTATCTGCCCTGAGAGGGTGGATTGCAAGTCTGATTGCCGCGGGATATGCCTTCAAGATAGGATATTTTTCTTTTTGATAGGACAATTATGATAATCGTCCATGATAGCAAGATGCGCAATGCACACTATGATCAATGATCTGTGAAATGTTTGGAAAATTTGCACGCTGTTCAAATGTGAACCCAAATGAAGACGTAACACCTGGATCGGTGATTGAAACACAGGTCCTTTTGCTTAAATGAAATGAAAAAGTAAGGTGGAAACTCGTTTTCATCCTTAGACATTTTATGAATTGATATATGGCCGGCAGTACACTACTGTCGAATTTTGGTCATGCACCATTGCGTGTTATCTGACGGCTAAGGTATGTACTGTATCCGAGATTAATAATCTTGAAAGCCACATTTTTTCCATTACCGCCACTGCATCAGACTCCCCCACCGAGTGGAAGGAATGCTCGATTGCTGAGGTGGGAATGTCCGAACGATCAAGTCGAGATTGAGGGAAAGCAGGTTCTTTTCTCACCATCTGATCCTCATAATCAGATATCAGGCCTTCAACCAGCGACGCGGTATCAGAAAAAGGTCGGTGAAACAAGTCAACGCGGGAAACAGAGGCATATTCTCGGATTTTTCGCCATTTCATGACATTTTTCTTCTTTTCTTCATTACTGAACACCTCACATATCGTATTCGACAATATACATACTAGATTACACGTCCCTCACCTTTACATCGTTAGCGGTAATTTAGACTGACTGTGGATTACGAAATTGCAGGTGCGAAGTAGCACAACAGTAGAGAAAGAATGGACGTGCAAGTGGAATATCTGTCAAATAGGACCTATTTATTTATTTATTTATTTATTTATTTATTTATTTATTTATTATGCACTCACGGGTGCGCTACAATGCCAAAAAAACCAAATGGACAACACGGCGAACGACTGAACGAGAAAAATAAATAAAACAAAGAAGAATGCTAAATTAGAGAAAAATACAAAAATCGACGACATGGTACGCGAGAAGACTCCAGACCATAAATCATTTAAAAATTCTGGATCCCTATCAAAGAAAGCACACCGACTTTCTTGATTTTCTTTCTGAATCAATGGTATTCGGCGCCTTCTGCAGATGTGATGGCAGAGATTGGAGCCATCTCGCTCCACGGAAAAACAGTGCGTCAAAAACCTGGGATCGCTAGATACTGGATATCTTAGGACATTGCAGGGAGAGCGAGAAACTGCGACCTCTGCTCGGACTAAATATCCAATATTCACTGGGCTTTAACCTAGATTCACTTTTCAGTACCTTGAAGCAGAACAAGATATCATCAAACACTATTCTGTAAAGTAACGACTTTAAGTTGAAAAGTCGTAATCGCGTTTTATAGCTGGGTAAGGACTTGCCTACTTACGCGCTCCAGCACGGTTTTTGGCGCTCTGTGCATCTCCCTGCGTCACTCGTCCATCGGAGACCGAAGCACGTGCAAACGGGGAAGATAAAAAAGTCGTGATTCCCAGCATGACTGTTGCCAGAGGACATCTCTTCAAAATTCGCCATTTCATTTACAGAGAAAAGTCTCTGTCTTGACATCACCCTTTCCGTTTTTGAAGGCATCGAGGTGAGTGAAAAGAAAGTGTGAACTGGGAACACTGTTATCTGAGACAAGCCTTCCTTTTCAGCATAATGACGAGTAGCGAAACTCGAATAGAAAAAGTGCGACATAGGGTCTTATCACGACCCCCCAGTGCAGCGTGTCATGCTGCAGTGCATCAAATGGAAGAATTGCTGACGAGGGAGGGGCAGCGTGCGCGGGCGGGTGATTTACGCCGCGTTCACACTTTGCGTTGCCATGACTGCGTGCTTCTGCGCCTCGGTCTGTGCAACCCTGTCTCGCTGCCTGCGTCGTCTCTACATCTCCCCCGTGCCACTCTGCCTCTCCGCCTGTGAATGCACCAGGCCCTACCGGCGCAATGTATGAAAGCCGCTGAGTCTCTCCGCCCGTCTGCAGTCTACTCCGACCAGTGACGCAGAGGTGCGCTAGACGAAGGGGGTTTGAGTTCTTATTTTTTGGACTTCGCCGTTTTATTTCGTCCTTTCTCTACTGTTACACTGCTGAGCACCCCTACTTCCGTATTTCACAATCTGCCAAATTTAACTCTTCTGATGCTTTTAAGTTCATTTTTAGTTAACATCGAGAGCAATGGCGTTAGATCAACGCCTCCAAGCATATCGTATTCTAGCAATTTCGATTACTATTTCTTCAATATGTACAGCTTTAACAGCCTGTATTAGCCTACCACTAGTATACCTATACGCAAGCCAAGTACAAAGCCATCTGGTGACCGAGTTGTCCACGTGCAAAGCGTTTGCGCAAAATCTTTTAAAGGACGTCATCGAGCTGAAGTCGATTGCAGTGCGTAAGTTGTTGGACATTCCGTCTGCATCAGTTACAATTACAGTTGATGACATTTCATATTTGTAAGGTGATCGAAGTCCACGCAACTCAAGTCTTGAAGAGGTGACTGGGCACCCATCCAGAAACAAATGTGATGATGACTGTTGTTTGCCAGGACCACCTGGTCCACCTGGCCGAGCAGGAAGTCCTGGACGACCGGGAAAACCCGGCCACAACGGCATGAACGGTGTTCCCGGTCGTGTGTTGATGGCACCGTTTCTATATGTCATGTCAGATTTCTGCTTCAAATGCAGTGTAGGACCACCGGGAGAAAAGGTTAGTTTCGAAGTGAATATGGTTATTACAGCTGCTCATAGATACCAAGGCATCAACTTCAGGGACAGCGAGGGCCACCAGGAGATCCTGGTCGTCCTGGGAGACAGGGACGAGCAGGGATACCTGGAAAACCCGGATTGAAAGGACGACAAGGACCAGTAGGTTCTCCAGGATTACCGGGAATGCCTGGGATTCCTGGATTATCAGGTTTTTTTTTCAGTTTTTTTGTAGCATCTGTCCTTAATCATACAAAATCTATTCTTTCAGGTACTTCTTGCGATTTAGGACAGATAGAATACGGAGAGCCAGGCCCTACTGGTGAACCTGGTCCTCCAGGGCCACGAGGACCTCCTGGACGACCTGGTATGGATGGAAACATAGGTTAGTAAAGCCTAGCTTTCACAAAAAGTCGGCAAACAGTCTAACTGGCGGATCTATGATCATCGTTTCCTAGAAAACGTTGAGTGTTTCATCAGACGAATTTTTTAGTGGAAGTGCGTTCCTATGGAATTTTGAGCAAAATCAAGACCTGACTCGAGTTTCACTACTGGTTTGTTCTCAAACCAACATCAGCGACGCAATGCTTCATCTGCTGTTAGGAGCAGAATGGTGTCGAAAGAATCTACTACTTTCATGAAACACCCTCCAAACACTTTGGCTGGGAAAGAAAGCGGGCGCCATGCAAAAATGAGTGAAACAAGGGCGCTGCCTCAAAATCCCAGTAAAAGTACCGAAATTTCAAGGTTTCTCGAGCATGGCCATAGTTCATAGAGCACTTCCTGAGGAAATAGCGTCGCAGCGGTGTCCATACTGTGAAAATTTTTTGCACTCGAGTATTTGCTGCTTTCCCATATGGGTAACAACGTTGCTGCTAATTGCTGGAGCGTTGCGTCTTGTGACCGTATAGGGCTTTTTTGTTCCGCTTTGTCCGTTGGATTAGCCTTCCAAACAGATCAAATATTCATTGAACGTATTTGAGTGGTCTCCAGAACGCTGTGCACAGTCAATGGACACTATTGGGTGCACGTCAGAACTGCTTCACTGGACCTTGTTAACTGGATCACAGCGTGCAGCAAGATACAGCCTGATGGTTACGTTGTGAATAGATCTGGTCCCGCTCTGAGTTGAGCGAATTTCCCACGCGACCAGCACGTACATATTCTGTCGCGCACGGTGACCCGGTTTGCGTGGCCCAGTGGCAGCTGTACAGTCCTACCGGACATTGTAACAAGGTCAGTAAGACGCTTGTGCTGAGACTCCGAGATTGTTATTAGATTTATTCGGCTAACGTTTCGGCCAACCACCTTCTCCAGAGCCTGTAAAGCTGAAACATATCAGTGATACAACACGTCGAATACCCTCTTTCGAATCACAAAAGAAAACTAACGGTTAATCACTCCTAAGAGACACAGTGAGCATCGTGAAACTTTGAAACTGATCTTTTGAAGATGTGAAGCTGTAGTTGACATCTTTAGCTCGGATTTTGGCGGTGGTGTTAACATATGAGTAGTAAAGCTTGCAATGTTAGGTCAGGTCTCCTATAGGAACCCCCCCCCTCAGAGGTAATAGCATTGACTACCATTGTAACAATGATACTGACTTACGGGCAAAAGCTTTGGTCTCTATATGCTGATCGATGACACCACCGAAACCCCTTTCCTTCGAGAACACCGGGAGGGATCAGGAGAAAGTGAAGATGGGAGTGCATGTTCTCTGTACCGGAACTCGCATTAAAAAGGCGTGGTTTGAGGTCTTATCACGATCCGCAGCACGACGGGTCGTTCTGCAGTTCATCAGCTGGACGAGTTGCCGGCGAGGGTGGGACAGCATCCGCGGCTGGCTGATTCATCCAGTCTGCAGTTTACCCCCTGCTAATGCGCAGAGAGGTGCGAGAGAGAAGGAGAGGGAGCTTCGGGCTCCTATTTATCAGTTTTTTTTACCGTTTTACTTCGTTTTTTATCTAATTTTACACTGCTGAATACCCCTACTTCCATATTCCACGATCTAGCAAATTTAACTTTGGGAGTCTTTAACTCAGCTTGATGCTATATTTATTTGGATATAAATGAAGCATGCAGTGCGGGTTTGAGTCCCGTCCGAGGCCGAGTCTTTGCCCTGAATTCAGTATCCTTGTTACAACTCTCGCTTCGCCAGCCGCGAAGAAAATCAGCAGGTAAAAAAAACCAAAACTTCAAAGTTTCTACGCGACTGTATAGGCATGTTTTGAACGATACGGTTTGAATGTGAGCACACGAGGTAAAGTCCTTATCCCGAAGATAGAGTAGGCGGATCCCATGAGTTCGTTGCGCGCGCGGTGCGCATGCAGCTAGAATAGGCTGAACAGCTTTGTAGTTAGCCTTGAACACAGTACCGCTCGTAGAATGCAAGCAAACAGATTTACTTATCAAATATGGAAAAAATTAATTAACAATTAATGTTGAATAGAACGGTCAATGAAACGAATTCCACAATAGCTTCAAAAGCGCATAATCTTCAAGACCTTTCCCAAGTAACTTCCTGGTTCTTTGGAACGTGGGCTGAAATGGATGTCATTTACATTCCGCATGGAGCAATCATTAAAATGCTTTATAATAAATTGTACTAAAAATTTGTAGAATATTTATCGATCATCACTCATTATTATTATACCTTCCAACAAATAACATTTAGGCAACAACGTATTCTCCATTGTTATCGACAAAACTCAGCCACCACATAGGTAGATCATGTTGATTCCCTCCTCCCAGAACTCTGGGTCGTGACAGAGAGTCGAAGAAGTTAGTGATCGCCTTTGCAAGCAAGTCATAATCAACGAATTTCCTCTTAGCCAGGAAGGCTTTCAGATAATGGAATAGGTGATTGTCCGATAGTCAGAAGCGGCAATGTCTGGAGAGTATGGCGGGTGGAGCAGGATGTCCCAGCCGAACCCCTATAGCTTGGCCTGGGTGCATACGGTAGCGGTGACGGTCTCACCTTGTACCAGCACCTCTTGTGAAAGCGTTTCTTCCGTGTCCCAGAGGTACACAGTTCTGAGCGTGGTTTGTCTTCCATGTCAATCTCGCCGTTGCTGAAGCTGATGGACCAGCGGCGCACGCTCTCGTAGCTCACACATTCCTTGCGCAATGCAGCGTAGATGGAGTCGTAAGCTTCTGTCGCTTTGATGCCGCGAGACCACTCACAGTAGATGACACCGCGTGTTGCGTCGACTACGGGCATTGTAGCTATGTCCACAGAATCTCACGGGTCAATGTGTACTGTGTTAGAAAGCCTAGAGAACGTTCTACCATATTCCTGAATCGCCTAGATCTATCTCGAAGTAAACAAGAGTTATTGATGTTTTTGAAAAAATACTACAAGACTTTTGGTACAACCTAATGTTTACTAAGGCGGCATTCAAGAGGGTGCACCATTACCAGTAGGAAGCGACTGAATCAGCAGCGTAAAAAGACGTGTGGTGATGACGAGATGAGGGCAAGGCGATTTAAGGTAGCTGTTTGAGAGATCATTCCGAGATGAGAAAGGTGCCAGATATGAAATGAGACCTGCTCAATGATACATCCCTTTATTGCGTGAATCATCTATGTTATACCTCTACATGGCAGTTCATGGCCTGCAGGTCTGCTCATTTGTCAATCTGTCCGCCTGCCTCTCTGCCAGACTGTTTGTCAGCCGCTTGGTTCACCTTTATGAAAATATGGAGCCTTCAGTCGGCGCAGTCTATGAAAGTATGGAGCCTTCACTCGGCGCAGTCGAGCTGCAGAGCACGTACGTTATCAAGGCCCCCTTAAAACAGTGGAGCCAGGTTAAGTGGTAGGTCTTCTGTGGAAAGTTTTTAAGGATTGACTCTTCGGATCATGGAAGTCACAGAGCCCCTGCTGCTTGGAAAAGGCTGCTATGATCCGAAGTGTCATTTTTCATGCCTCAAATCCGCCGCCTCGGAGGAGTTTCAGTGGTAATGGCACGTTTTGGTTCTTGGAAACGAAAGATGTTGGAAGCCTGGAAAAACGGAATACTTGGGGGCACCACCCAATATGAATCCTCCAGGTATCCAGAGTGAACGAACCTTCTCAAGATTGTGAACGAGTGTGACAAATCACAGATTTTGCCGTCTGAGGTGACACATTATATTCACTTAGAATGAGCCCCCGATCCATGTGCAGGAGGCTCTAAGGGAGTCAAGTAATAGGGTGAGATGTGGTCTTGAATTTGGGGAAAAGAATACCTCGTAAAAGTTCGCTGAAATTCGACTAATGGAGGGTTAAAAAAGGAGGGAAAAATGTTTGGCACCCCCTGTACACTTTGCCACGCGAGTGGCAAGCTGTAGTTCAACATTCGACAAGTTGCTCCTCCATATTACATCATCCATTGCGCCTATTCGGCAGTTGCTCAGAGTACTGCCAAAAGTAAGGATGTAGGTGTGCATGAACAACAAAAAATTTGAACTCGAACAACAAAGGTGCCTACACCTTCACAATGTCAAAACAACGTTCATACTTAAATCTCAATAGTACTCATAGACGGCTATTCTTGTCGGTTATCCAACAAGGCTTCGAGCTCCAACTACGCAGGTCCCTGACCTTTGTTCTCATCTTCCTTCCTGTGGTACTGGGCGACTTCGGGTGTGTGCCATCAGAAAAGAAAGTTCACGTGGCCGCGTTTGGCGCAAGGCGAGAAGTGTGAGATTGGCGCGCCGTAATAGTTGGGTCTTGAAGCGATTACGCTTTGAAGGCACAACGCGATAATCACATTCGTGGCTTACTTTTTTGGGGCAAGTAGGTCCTTAGATAGGTGTTCAGATTGCGCCTGTTGCGGCTTCATAGTGCATCCTCGCGGCGATGGGCGCGCTTAAAGGCACACCACGCGATAATCACATTAGTGTCTTACTTTCTTGGGGGAAGTAGGTCCTTAGATAGGTGGCCAGGTTGCACCCTTATTGCGGCTCTGCAGTGCATCCTCGCGGCGATAATCGCGCTCAACCCGAGCCGAGTTGAGCCCATCGAGCCGAATCACACCTGGCCGTAGACGAACAAATTTCCAACGTGGCTCTTACGTGGAGAAGGAAACTTGCGATAAGACAAAAAGGCGGCGATATAAATAGCGAAGGCAGCTTCAACACGGGAGAACAGGTGATACCGTAGCATTTTGTGCGATATCATCGGGCAAAAGCTCTTCTACAATCTTCAATACTCGTACGGGGACTGAATACAGGGGGTTCTATTTTTGGTGGATGTGAAGGGATTTGGTTCATTTTTCTTCACTGGTGGATGAAGCAGGGCCTTTACGTCCAGTAATACGCGCGATAACGCTCACAATTTATCGCGTGGTGTGCCTTTAACCCGAGCCGAGCTGCACCCTCAAAGCCGAATCATACCTGGCCTTGAGCGAACAAATTTCCAACGTGCAAGGAAACTTGCGATAAGACAGTGAAGGCGGCTTCAATAGGGAAAAACAGATGATATCGTAATATTTTGAGCGATACAATCGAGGAAAAGTTCTTCTATAATCTCCAATACTCGTACGAGGACTGAGGGCAGGGAGCTCTATTCTTAGTGGTTTTGAGGAGATGTGATTCATTTTTCTTCATCGGTGGGTGAAGCGGGGCCTTTATGTCCAGTACTACGCGCAATAACTCTCACAATTTATCGCGAGGTATGCCTTTAAATAAAACGTAGTTTACTATCGTCGTTTTAAAATCAATCCAATATGGCGGGTATATCAAGCACTGTTCTGTAGCATACCGTAAGCGGCACCGCGAATTCTCTGTACTATTGGCATACGCTCGGCAACTGTTAATGCTTTTTTTTTGCAAAATCAGGTCAAAGGCCTGCACAACAATCCTAATGTCCGTAATAGATCGCTTGCTCACCACACTGCATCCCGTGCATACCCTCAGCATTGGTATATGCAAAACAAACCACAGAAACTACTTTCAATACAAACTTATCAGCAATTTGACATCTCCCTCTTACATCTGAAGGCAAACTTGACAGAACTCCAGTACCGTTTCTAGTTGTGACCGAGAACAGTCATTTTCTCAATTCACTAATTCAACATTCAACAAAAACCAATTCTATCAATTCTGAGTGTAGTTGTAGCTAAAGACGCACAAACAGAAAGTGTGGCATTCCAGGAGATGCAGGACCGAAAGGTCCTCCAGGTGATGATGGACTTCCTGGGAATCCCGGACAGCCAGGGCTGCCAGGCCCGCCGGGTCCACGTGGTCGACGAGGAGAAAAAGGTATCTGTCCGAAGTACTGCGCTCTGGATGGTGGCGTATTTTTTGAAAACGCCCGACAGCGAAAACGATGAGCACGTCCATCAAGATTATATTCTTTTGCTACTACTTACTAGGATGCTAACAAGGGAAGGATGGTAAGTCGAAGTGGCCGTTTGAAATGGGGTTTATACCAATGATAGGGCTCGGGATGCCATCACCAGTCTGCATTCCATATCTGCTGTGCGTCTCTGGGAGCAGAGTTACAAGCGTTGAAAGAGAAGCAACTCAGCACATATGCGATAGGCAAGTGCAACAGATGTGAGCTTCGATAGCCAAGTGGTTGTGTGCTAGAGCTCAAGTTCAGGGGGCCACGGGTTCGTATCCTTGCTGAACGTACCTTTTTGTATTTTTCCCAAAATACTTCCCGAACGTTACAAACAAGGGCGGCAGGTAATAGGAGAAGGAGGGAAAACTCACCGGAGCGCGTGTGCGGTGCGTGCGTATGACTCACAGCCACCGCGAAGCGCGACGGTGTGCGATGGCTTGCGCTAGAAACATTGCGCTTTTTTGAAGATAACCTTGCTTTCATTTCACCAAAGTCTTGGGATGGCTAGGGCTTTTCTACTTTGTGTTTCCCCGCATGGTTATACATCCGACGGAGCACTCACAGTCTCCTGAAACTTCTACATTACTAGACTGAGGCGAATTTATCCGGCTGGACAGGCTAGCCACACCAAAAAAGGCCAGCTCTCCTAGCTGTCGTATGGCGGTCAATGCAGCAAAGCTTGCCGTAGCATTGTGTGCTCGCTCTCAGTGTATTAGCAATGAACCAACAAGGTTATCCTCATTGACGTGCAACGATAGGAGCGCAGGCCATCGCTCACCGTCGCACTGCGCCGCGGCTGTGACGTCACTCAGCACGCGCCGCATGCGCGCGCCGGTGAGTTTTTCCGTGGAGCCGGCAATAGGCAAGGCAATATACGAAGAAGTGGAAATGTACATGTTGAAACAGCGAAAATGGATTCATTTTCTCAGAAATGTTCTTTCGTAGTGAGATCCTTTCGGAGCATGTAATTCCTTGATTGTAACGTTCGGGAAGTAACTTGGGAAAAATGCAAGAAGGCACATTCAGCAAGGATCCGAACCCGTGACTCCACGAATTTGAGTCGAAGCACACAACCGCTTGACTATCGAAGCACACATCTGATGCACTTGCCTATCACATATGTGCTGAGTCGCTTCTCTTTCAACGCTTGTAACTCTGCTCCTAGAGATGCACAGCAGATATAGAATGCAGATTGGTGAATGGCATCCCGAGTCCTATCATTGGTATAAACCCCATCTCAAACGGCCACTTCGACGGGTGTATATCGTTAGGACAGAAACGTCGCGTGGCCGTGTTCGGCACGCGATGGGATGGTGCGAGATATGCGCGCCGTATTAGTTGAGTCCTGGAGCGATTACGCATAGAATGAGGCGTAGAGCACTGTCATCGCTTCAAGACCCATCCAATACGGCGCGCATAGCTCGCACCATCCCGTCGCGTGCCGAACATGGCCACGCGACGTTTCTGTCCTAACGATATACACCCCACTTCGACTTACCATCCTTCCCTTGTAAGCGTAATAGACTATTAAAGAGTGAATTTCTCGATAAATTTCATCGTAATTGAAACGACTGACAATTGGAACTACTATGTAATAATAAATTTTCTCTGAGATTTGTGGTAAATCTTCCTTACGTAGTGGGCTTGATCGGTGTCTTTCCGTGCTTACTGGTGGGGAAGTAGTACTTTCGGCGCTTATCGTAACCTCTGAATTAAGAAATAGATCTGACAATAGCTACGTGATATTGTGAGGAGTGCAAGATATTAGCATGTGTGCGGTCGCAGCACAAGTTTATCAAAGGCGGCCTGCGATAGGCCACTCCGAACGGATTCAGTGAAATCATTGAAATGTTCCTTCGTTCACCACAATACAGAAAACTACGTTGGTGTCTTCACAGAAGCAGTTTGATATACCTCATTTTTTGGCAGAACAAAATAGACCGGATTTTGACAACAACTGAATTCTAATACTGAACATGCCGCATGCGACCGCGCCCATCAGGATCTGTTTGCTGTTCCTGCTTCCCCTTCTTGGGATATATGTATTTGCGTGATAATGCATCAAAAAAATCAAAAGACTTACTCGAACTTGAAAGGCAAATTGGCGTATTTGGCCTTATCAAAGAACATAGGTATGGTTTTTGTATGCCACACAAGGACCTCTCGTTTGCCCTGAACAGAACAGCTTGTGGCTGATAATGAGTTTCTCTCATCGAGACGTAGAGTTTACCTCGTCTAATTCGCCGAACACTTCTATATCATTCCATGTAAAACCGAAATCTTCGAGAAAGCATGTTTCCGGTCCCAGCTGTGGACGGCAATGCATCCCAATAACAGTTGACGAGCTTAATATGCAAGCTAAGAAGACAGAGTTTTCGATTGGAGAAAGTGTTCCAGAACAGCCAGCTCCAGTAGATTTAAAAACAGTGGATACGATAATTCTGATGTTCATGATGGCAATGCATGTAGGTTTCGAAGGAGGCTTGTACAAGAACACTAAGTGTGGCGCAGTGCACGGTAAAAGGCGCTCACTGACATATTTAACGAGCCCTACGGAGTTCGGCCGACTCCTCCAATACGGCTTCGCCTCTACGCTGCCAAATCTCCTTCCAGTGGATGAAGTGCGCCGTAATAGGAGCTTAGTGGTACTTGTCGTACAAAATTGCTGTGATATAGAAATTATTTGCTGTACCGTCGAGTCAGTATTGATGATGATCATGTTCTAAGTTTAAAATCAAATGAAAAAGTAAAAAGTCACTAGAACTGCTAGTGTTATAATCGGTATATGGTTCGTTTTCTTTTTCATACAAACCACTGTGTTTTCTATCCACCTCTGAGGGTCATTGGTGAGTTGGGGTGAATAGAGAACCTAAGGATTAATTGAAAGGTGAAAAAGAATCTCGAGTAAATGTCGATATATAAAAAATATAGAGCTATATTAACTCGAACAAAAATAAATATATGGTATAAAACAACACCAAAAAAAGGAGGAGGACAAAAACTGCGGAGAAGACTAGTAGTAGGGATTGACTAGAAAGAAAGAAATGAAAGAAAAAGGACTAGCTAAAAAAAGAACCGTAGGTTGAACAGATGTAAGTCATTCGAATGATGTAACGAAAAACACGCACATATCCTTCCGTTGTCTCCTACTACCAATGTGGTGTAGCCGCATTAGTGTCGACTGACTGAATTTTCGCTTCGCGGCGTCGCACTCGCGGCGCAGTCAGCACGAGTCGTTTGGAATTCCGCTCGAGATGCAAAGGGCTGATACCGTAAGGAACCTTTGAAGATTGCAGATTGGTGTTGTTTCCACATCGTTTCCAAATTGCGGATGCGCATTTCACTAGTTCCATGATTCTTTTCGGTTTGAGTTTTATGATGTTCGGGCAATATTCAATCGCGAGATAAAACTCGCACTTGCTGCACCGCTCGCCGCGGGCGGCCGCGCGAAAATTCGACCAATCGACACTCGGTGTAGCCCATGATCAGTACTAAGGCAATATGAACAATGTGAAACCGTCAGAACTCTTCCCTCTGTTGTACATTTTTGTCACACATGGGTCTCTTGACGGTCTCTTGACGGCCCTTTGTATCCTGTTGACTCAGCTTACCTCACAAGCTAGCACAAATAAATAGTTGTAATAAGGAAAATGGATGCATTAGTGTAGTGCCGAAGGGTTATTATTGTGTATACGGGAGTGACGGATCGAATCCCGCGCTGACTTTTCAAACTTGCGTTCCTTTGTGGCCAGCTAGTGTTTAGATAGCTCTCATACCCTGCGACGCTGTCGGCCAGGCTCTCGGCTCCATCGTGGATTCCTCGACAGGGGTCGTATTTCGGGTCAGAAGGTGGGGGTCGTAAGAGTTGAAGGGTCGTATTTTCAACAATTTCTTTGAAGGCTCCTAACCGTCAAAAAAATTTGAACCGATGAGCGATGAGAGATCTCCAAAAAGGTGATTATTGATCGATAGTCGCACATTGTGTCAGAAAGTAGTATGAGTATTGATTGACTTTCTATGGTAGTTCTGGGGAGGTGGTATAGAGACAGATAGCCCAGCAACGAGCTTACAGTTGAAATTCCGAGGGGCAAGGGGGGGGGGGTCAAACTGGAGGAGACCTTCGAGGGAGGGAATTGTTTTTCTTCACAGTTTTCTTCTACGCTTCACTACTTTGGTCGCTGGCAGTTTGAAATACCCAAACCAATGAAAGGAGCCTCATTGGGTCATAGTTTAACCAGACCGCGTCGCAGTAGGATACCTTTTGGATTTGGTAGCGCCGCCCAATATAATTACTCTTCAGGAAAGAGGCTGAAAATCCAATACATACTTCAAGATGTACTTCAAATTGATCGCGAAACCAGCCATATCGACAGGAAATTTTCTTTTTCCTGCGAACCAAGCATGGAAGCCCACGACTGTTCCGTTGACCGTTAGAGGATACTCCACTGGGAAGCCTCCGGACAAACCTGTATAGGTTTGGTTGTTAGAACATTGAAAAACATTTTCAAGACAGATCCCTACCTACAGCCCACATCCCCAGTTTTTTCACATTTCTTATGTAATCCGTGAAGACACGTGTATCATACGAATTATCGTCATCAGCAAAGTAAACAACACCAGAGCGGTAATTCTCTGTCAGACGAGCTGAATTGTTTCGTAGCCATCGTAATGCCTCCGATCGCTGGTACCATCCACGGCCTGCAACGATTTCCAGAATTAAAAACATTGGAAAGGGTAAGTTCGGCAAACTGTAGAGTATGAGAGTAGGTGTGTTATGCTGTTTTTTCCTTACTACGGGCCACATGCAAGATTACACGCAAAGGACTAAGTATTCGGTCCAGCTACAGCTTTCTAAAGTGACGTTCGACAAGGTGAGGCCGCACGTGGGGGAGGTGCAGCGAGGGCTTCGACGGCAAAGGCGTGGCGACCGATCGAGGACGTACAGTGGCAAGAAAATCAAGGTTGAGGGCGAAACTGTGAACAGCCCTCTTCCCGCGGATATCAGGTGGAAGGCGATTTGATAAGAGTTCAAACGAGTTTTTGTTCTTCTAGAGTTTCAATTTTTTGCTCGAAAAAGGACTATCTGGTTTTTTTGTGCTTCTGTTCAGTGCTGAAGCTGGTATAGTTATTTTGAGAGAAGTTAGAATACATAATGAGTCCCCGTGCAAGATTCCCCTGACTAAAACAGCATTACCTGGATAATTTGTTGGGGTTTTCATAGCGAGATATGTGAAAGGAACTGTGGATCGTTTGAGGATACTCCTAACATGAGGTTCTATCTTTTTGCCATCTTCGATCACAATCCAAAATAAATGCGGAATCAAATGTAGAGTATTAGCCAATCTGTAATCAGTTGGTGAAAATGTATGTCGCGAGCGCGAAACAAACCGATTTAAGGAGTTTTTATTTTTGAGAAATGAGAATGTTGGCACACTTAAATGTTTACCTAAGCCGCAGAGAAAGAAAGAAGTAAATCGACAATTTCGGCGACCTTTTTCTTACCTCACCTCAACGGCGCGAAATCCTTAAATGGATGGGCGTCGATGAAATGAATGTACGACCTTCCTACTCCCCTGTACCTCTGCAGCGACCTTATCGCTGCCACCTGATGCAAAGTTTGATTACCGATTGACGAGCTTTTTAGGGGTAGAGATCGATCGATTAGCTTAAAATTTTTTCGATAGTGCGTAGGTTCTCATGAAAGGTGCGCGAGTATCGAGGGTTTTTCAAAGGAAATTCTAAAAAACCACGACCTCCTTCCAGCCCCTAAATATGGCTTCCCACCATCCAACCCACAATATGTTTTGTCGACGGAGGCTTGGGAATGTGGAGCCAAGCGCGCCGCCGTAGACCTACAATAGGAAGCCTAAAGTGGACGTTCAAGTATAGTGTCACACACCTCTCTGAAGCACACAATTCATTTTAAATAAACATGTCTTAATGTTCCTGTAAATCCAAATTACGCTTCGTGGAACATCCAAGCTAACACTCTTACTACCATGGGGTACAATGAGAAGTAGCCGGAAGCATAGTAAGCAACTTTTAGCATACCGTGTCATCTCTGCAAATCGTGCAGGTCTTTCATATGTGGGCGTAATCACAATAATTAACGGCTCCGAAATTTTCGCCGACTCTCTCAATTTCTTCTCGATTTCACAGAGCCAGCTGAATCGAAATATAAAGTAGATAATTTTTTATCTGAATAACTAATTCAGAAGAAAACACAAGAAACACGAAAATATAGAAGTAAGAAATAGTAGGGAACGCTGCTTTTCTGTGTTCAGCCGGAATTTTTCCGTAGTGTTTTCTGTGCTTAACGGGAATTTTCTCGCAGCTTAAGGCTGCAGAAGAGACAACCTGGTCGCTTGCTCAAGGCGAAACTTGAAGCGGTAGGGGGTCAAATAAAGTCAGAGGGGAGACGCAACTTTGCGTCAACGTCGAAGCTCCTTTCCCTCCCTAGGCTTAGGCTAAAATTGGTATTCACTCCTTCCACATGAAAAAGCATTTCTCAAAACATAGGTCTCATCTGCTTTAGCCTAAGCCTAGGGAAGGAAAGAAGCTTTGACGTTGGTGAAAATCTGACGCAAAGTTGCGTCTCCCCCCCCCCCCCCCGACTTTATTTGACCCGCGGTAGGTAATCTGAGAGCAAAGAAAAAGCAAGTTCAAGGTGAGAAATCCTAAAAATCGATTCCCATCTTCCTGGTTAACTCCAGCAATGGACGTGGTGTTCTCAGGTCGACGTACATATTTACCCGAGCACGGGAAGGGGGACGTGCAGCAGTTATACGCAACACGTGACGCACTCAACTGTGGGAGAATTAATGTCACATGAGGACTGCGGACAACGAGAAAGTGGCGAAGGCCTAGAGCGCACCATCTGAATTCGAAAAAGAGCAATGGAAGCGAGGAATGAAAGCAGTATATCGCTTATAACAAAACCCACAATCCCTTCATGTACATAACTATGAAAAATAGAAAAACGTGCCTGGGAAAAACATACAAAAGCAAACAGCAGCCCATTAGCAGAAGTGCTGAAGCTAAACAGAACAATGAGCAACATGTGATCTATCGAGGTATGTAGCTCTCAAAACTGTGGTTTTAATTTTGTTAATGATATCTAGCAACAAATGTTGAACCAGTAGGTTGTCCGGAAAGTTCTTAGCGTTTTGTGCTACTATTTTTGTACATACATTGCTGATTAAAAACTCATTCTCCCTTGCGTCTCAATAGATTATTTTGAGGGGAATTTTCTGCGCTATCTGATGGATTGATTGCAGTTTCACCATTGCTGGATGAACCCCTTTTCCCAGGACTTTTCGAAGCACGTCGAAAGAGCAACTTCGGACGGTGTTTTCTTCAACTCCAAATTGGATCAATCCGCACACGAGGCTTTTGACAAATTAACCAGGTGTGGAAGCCCAATAGCATTCTGGGGATTTCAGCCTCGAGGATGAAATTCGTAGCGGTCGACCTAACCAATACCTGACGAGGATACGAGGGCGTTTGTAGAGTTGACCCAACTCATTCCAAATATTTCGAAGAAAAGCTAAGCGTTGGCAAATTCACTGTTACAGATGGTCTGAAACGCATTGGAAAGGTGAAGAAAGTCGTCAATAGGGTGCCCCAATTTGAGTGACCGGCAGAAATTGGCACGTATCGAAGTTTCTTCTCCACTGTTTTTGCGCAACAGGAACGACCCATTCTTGGACCGATCACCTGTGATGAAAAGTGGATTAAATATGATAAGAGGAGAAGTCTTCAGCAGTTGATACCTAATAACTATCGAGGCAATTTTCAAAGCCGAATCCTCACGAAAAAAGGATTATGGTCACAGTGTGGTGGTCATCGGCGGGTGCTATCCACTACAACCTTTCTGTCACTAGGGGAAACCAACACAGTAGAGTTTTACTGTGAAGGAATCGACGAACTGTACCGAAAGTTGCGTCAGCTGCAGCCTCCACTTGTGAACATAAAGGGTCCGATTCTTTTGCATGACAACGCCTGCTCATGTTTCACTAATCTTTATCCATAAATCGAACGATTGAAGTTCTACCTCACCCGACATACTCTCCAGACCTTTCATCAACCGACGATCAGCTTATCAAACGTAGAAAATACATCATCAATCGAACCAGGGAAAAGAGCCTTCGTGGACTCCGTTAACTCTCGACCACCCAAATTTTTCTTTGATGGGATTTATCGACTGGATTCACATTGGCAAAAGTGTGCTGATTCGATCGGTGTTTATTTCGATTAAGTCCGATGAGTACTAAGGTACGATCATTTGAAGTGAAACGCTCAGAACTCTGAGAATTTTCCGGAGAACCTAGTAGATACCTGCGTATCTCCGAGGGCATCTGCCTTTTCTGTGTTCTCTTTGCAATACCTCGTCTAAAACAGACAAGACATTATGTGATAGTAGTAGCATACATGAGCGCACTTTATTTGAGGATAGTTATAAGGGTAATTCGGTTGTATCATTCATTTCAATCTTTGACACTTAACGATAGAAGTTTTCACCTCGAGAGCTGACACGTCAAGCATCACGTAATTTTGATTGATACGGCAGTAAAACAGTGATGGGTATCAATCTGCTATTGTAGTTACATTTAGTACTCTACTCTTCAGACACGGCTCGGCTAATTCGATCCAAAGAAGCGGAGCAAGGTGAAAAGGTGGATCCTGGTAGAAAGGATGTTTCTCCGAAATCTCAGCACGCGCGTTCCACCGGGAAGTGCGCCACATATAGTTCTCTAACAATCAGACACTCAGTTTTCATTTGAACACTTACTCCAGGAGTTCCTTATTATCCACATCATTTCTACGCCTGTCAGTAGTTATGGCTTGTGGATTACATCACTCATTCAAACTATTGACTCTGACTGGATTCACTTATTGTTCAGCTACGTCCACCTCAGGAGACGGGCCAGAAAGGGGCAGCTGTAAAAACCATGCATGTGCTATCGAAATAAGAAACGGTGCACTTCTCAGTGCTCAGCGTCCTCGCTATTTTTACCTCAGCTTAGCAAGGTCTAAAGTGAGTCTGCCGAATGATAAGTTAAAGTCCAAGAAGACTTTACGCGGAGCAATAGGACCGTCGGTTAATGCCATTTTCCTTGGTGACCGACTCTTGCGGAAAGTTTTGCCGGACGACGACTGAGGTAATAAGTTTTTTAGCGGAGTGGCACTCATCACACCTTCTGTCGTGTTGATTGAAATCACGTGATGCGATGCAGCTTTTGCCTTAGTAATAGTCGTGTTCGCTAGAACTGAAGGTTCCATGAGTGATGTAATCAAATCACTGCAAAAACTGTCTCTGGAAAAAAATGGTATAAGTCGGATTCACCTTCTGTTTGAACTTGCGATTCTCACTTGCACACTTCTTCACCATGAAAGCCGAAACCTCAGTGCTCCACCTGCCCAATGCAAATCGACACGGCAGTCATACGATATGATAAGTAACCTTTTCATTGAACAGTGTTCGTAGTGGTAAAATGTGCTGTTCAAGGAATTGTGGAATCTGCGGGAAGGAATTAGAGAAGTGTTGATCAAAGCAAAATCACGGAATTTGCGTCTTTGTAGAAATGTGGGATTGTGGTGGGATTCTCTTATCCCCTTGTAGGTGAAGCTTGGAAGTCGCTATGTATTCGATTCATCCCACATTTAACCATTCCGCAATTCCACAAGAACGAAAATTCTGTGATTTTATCTGTCGATACATACATATCTCTATCATTTTTCGCAGATTGCACAATTTCGCAAAAACGCAAATCCCACTACTATAAATGCTGGGCAACTGTAGCATTCTTGGGCGACATTTTTCGCTAAGAGGCGATGTCTGAGTGTGGAGATGATGCCGAATGTGTTTTTCCCTTGTTGTGGAGCACATTATACGTCTATGAGCGTGAGCTACGCTTTCGTGATGAGCACGTCTCCTCCTGTCAGTATTAGAGATTGGAAAGAATGACGCAAGCGAATTACCCCTGCCACTGTCTTTAAAGACTGGAAGGGGTAATGCGGGTGATAAGCAACACTCAAAAGAAGATATCCACTTGAAAACTAGGACTCTAGGAAGCTTATCTGCGGCGAAATCCCCCACGAAAGAAAGCAATCCTGAGCTGTGGCGGGGGTGGTCTTATACATAGCTCCAGCCGCCTATCTCGGCTCGGTCCGCCTCCTACGGTCGACTTTGCCGAGGAATGACTGATTGTGAGGCATAAGAGCATGATAGAGTATGATACTTATCGTATCGTATTAATCCCGTATTAGTCGAAATGACGGTGTGCTTGACGTGTAAGGCAGCGTTTATAGTTCTAGATTTGCGGAATTGCAGAATTGCGGAATTGACGGAAATGCTATAGATAGGTATCGATGGAGAGCATCGCGGTATTTGCGGACTTGTGGAAATGCAGAATTGAGATTTGCGGAAAAGCACTGAATGTGTATCGATTCCCATCTACGAAGAGACGAGAGGATCAGAAAGGAAAGGAGTGGAAATTGCGGAAAGGCGGAGGAAGGGATAAGATACGTATCGATTGAGCGAATCGCTGAATTTGCGTAATTGTGGAAATGCTTTTGGAATCTGCGGAAAATATTAAATATGTATTGATATCAATACTACGAAGAGATGAAAGGCTTGAAGAAACTAAGGAGCAGAAAGTGTCCTCTTTTCCGCGGATTCCACGATTCCGCAAATTCCACGATTCTGCATTTCCGCAATTTTTCCGATCGATACCTATCCTTCTTTCCACAATTCTTCAAATTCTGCAGTTCCCTCAGTCGATACCCATACAACGCTTTTTCGCAAATTCCGAAATTCGCAACGCCGCAGATTGCAAAATATGAACACTGCCTAAGATTCCGTGGTTAAAACGTTCACTGGTCAGATCAAGGATTGGAATGTATGATGCAACCGAATAACACCCTACCACTGGCTTTGAGAAGCAAAAGTAGACACTTGTGGTCGTAGATTGACCCTTCAAAATTTCTAAGAGACTTATTGATGCAACTTTTCACAAGATGCCCTCTCCGGCCCACATCATGAGCTAACACCTTACTTACATTTGATTGCATTGAGCCACCTCCTCCTGCGAATGCGCATAACAAATGAAGCATCTTCCACAAGTGATCACCAGTGGCGATTGGTTGATTGGGAACAATCCAGCGATAAGATATGACTGAAGGCCATAACCCAGCTATAGTAAAGCTTATAAATCAGGCCTTAGTCAACTGATGATGCAATTTGTCAATGGATTTTCTTGGATGTTTCAGCTTGCGTATCCATTATAGGATGTATAGTGCGAGTGTGATGCGACGATCCTAGAGCTGTGGAACTTGTGGGCACATCGCTCACATCACATCTGAAAATAGGGTGAAAGTACACCTCAGCGTCAACTGTTAATTCTTTCCAACTCACTGAAGAGTACGACGTCAGGAGAGTCTTGACGTTATGCGGGGAACTGAGATGCTGGAAAGACGGGTTTGTTCAGAACGGCCAGAACACCATCTACTTTTCATCGCTCGACTGAATAAGCTTGAGTTGTGGTAGTGGTGAGTGGACATTTTGAAGGATAGTAGCGGTAATAAGAATACGCGGTCTCAGACCTCAACCATTTTATTCTTACTCAAGAAAACAATGCATCTCACCTAAATAGGGTGAAGGATGGTGATTTGAAAAAGTATCGAACTGTATTCCGAAAGTGACAAAATTTTCGAAAGTTCAACTAGCTATCACAAGCTTATAACTCAAAGAAATCAGCAGGAGTGCAGAAAGTAATACGGAATAAGGCTAAGACTTATGTTAGTTACACGTCATTTGAAATCATGACAGCACTTCGCAGCGCTGAGGCGCTGAGTTAGCCATTTTCAGAGTTCACGATTAGATGAATTTGTCATACTCCTTCCTGTATCCTACTCAGCTGACTACTCTGTTTCATTGAGTAACAACGGCATCCAAAACACCGAAAAATTTGACAAAGTGCCTAAGGCTCGATTAAAGTTATGAATAAGGTCCAAACTCGCATATTTTTTGACCGCTACTGTATATGCACCTATTTATTGTACCGATGCACCTCATGCATTGAAAAGTCATAATGTATGTATATCCATGGCTCAAATTGTCGAATTTATCAAATATTAATTGCTCTGCAAAATTACGGTCCTCTAGCACTTGGTTTTGTCGAGATAATCTATTCAGCAGTTATTAGAACCATAGTACGTATTCTTTTTGTAATACCTAAACTTTTTCCTGTAACCCCGATATTTTTCCACACCATTGTGCCGTAATGACCTCTTCGTCAGCGCCCGAAAAACTTTATAATCTATATAGGTCAAGTAGATTTCGCTTGCGTGATTCCACTGCAGACGGTCTGAAACAATGTTGCGAACAGTCGCATTTCTAGGCCTTTTTCTTCTCGTGTCATGTGTCGTCCGATGGGGTCAGTCTGAGAATCCACAATTTTTTCCGCCGAACGGCTTTTCAAGTGCACTACTTTTTAGAAAATTCTCCAATATATTTCAATTAAGTTTCAGAAGAACGAACTCTGAAATGTGAAGTTGATGACTGCCACTTAGCAGTACGTAATAATTCCTTCACGAAAGCTGACTGCACGCTGAACGGTAAGAACAAAAAATACTAGGATAATATAACACTAACATGTTAATATAATAATATACAAATTCAATATAGTATAATATTAATATCATACTAATATGATAGACATTTGGTTAGGAGCCGTACTTTTCACACCTCACTTTTTCAATTCGTTGTATCCAGAAGTAACCCTCTTCACGACTTTTGATCTTTTCATTCTCATTTCCTTGTAGGGGGGGGGGGGGCACCTGAGGCGAGCGGTGCCCTAGCGACTTATTGGTTCACCACTAGAGCTATTGCATATTACTGCACCAAAAAGGCGGTTGAGTTACGGGATGTGGAGTTGGCCGCTACTGAACAACCGATCCAAGGAAGTCCATACTGCATAATTCCACACTGTGATAAGTGCAGTACTGAGCGTTAGCTCCAAAAACCCTCATCACGATTCAAAATTCAGCTCAGATTAGAGGTCGCAACATTGCTACTGATATTGGAGAAGGAACCATGTTCACTCGCTGAGCATTTAGTAATCAAGCCTTATAGTAGTTAGGCAGGGTTCATAGTTCACGATTCAGGCGATCACTCGATCAGGCGGAAGGAAAAAGATACATATTGATTGGGTGATTCAGGCGATCGCGCGATCCACGCGATCGCGTGATCGCCTGAATCACTTAATCAATATATATCTTTTCTTTTCCGCCTGATCGAGTGATCCACGCGATCGCGTGCTTTACGCGATCGCGTGATCCACGCGATCGCGTGATCGCCTGAATCGTGAACTATGAACACTGCCTTAGTAAGTAATCCAGTCGTTCACTGCATATCACGTATGCCACTTTTCAGAGGTCCAGATGGTTTAGCGGCCGATACTTTTTGTGTAACTGATATCGAATCAGGAGCGAACCTTGTTCACCCCTAATCATTCTAGCCTTGGGCTGTAGTGGCAGTATGAGGTTGCACAGATTGGCGTACAATAGTTCTGGATTCGATTTCGTCGGCTGGTAACAATTAGTTTGCTAAGAGCATCTAATTCCCATATATTCGTAGTAAATCCACTTGTTTAACACTGATGCTCATCATTTGTACACACTACTAACTAAAATTACAGATGGCCTAGAGGTCGATATGCCTTGATGTTCCTGGTACCGCATTAGAATTGCTTCACTTGCTTCGCTACTACGAATCTATATTGCACTTAGATTGTACATGTAAATATATCGCAGTATTGAATGATAGTCGCATAACTTGGAAAGCTAAATGAACACAAACCAAATATGCTCGTCACGTGACACTAAGCAGCATACACTACAGCAATAGCGCTCGTATTTTTTATGGTTCCTAGTGTACGGAATTTTCTACCTAGTCGTTGATGCTCTTATCAACTCTTATTGGTCACTCGATCCTTCACCAATGATGTTCCCGTACCACTCTCTACAGCAAATATAAGTGTGAACATCCCACTGTCGCACGCCCCTTATCGAGTTTAATCAAGTGCTATCATTCGGATCACCCACCATCAGTATCCCTGTTCCGGCACGTAAAACACCTATGCGTGTCAGCACTCTAAGATCAATTTGTAAAATTAAGCGGATTTGGAAACGCTTGCCTTCTCACGCGACCTATCGAATCTTATCAACCGTTATCGGTTTGGATCATCCACCAATAATGTTTCCGTGTCACCCTACAGAGTAGCAATGAGCATCAACGCTCCATCCATAATCCGAATAATCCGAAAAGCGAAACGCATATAAGGACATTTGCTTTCCGAGGCTTTTTATCTGCTCTTGTCAGCTGCTAACACTTCCAGTCCACCACCGCTGGGTCCACTCACCACCCCCTATATCATTTGTATCAGGATTCCATCACTGCTGTGACGCGAGATAAGAATTTCGTGACAAACAGACACACGCACGCACACGCACAGACCCAGTACTCAGCGGATTATTTATAGTAAGGATTCCTGCTTTATCATTACACCACAACGACTAATCATCTCATTGCTGAGCACTCTTGTAGATCCTGGGGAGCCTTATTCTTATTTCACAGTTTGTGTAAACTTTCCGTTTTTTTTTATTCTTTATCTTTTTACAAACGTCAGGCTTTTTCTTTCTGTTCTACTTGCAGTCAAAATTTCAGCTGATGCTCGCCATTCTTGTGATATCAAGTGTGAAGGAGCGGATCGCGATTCCGTAATCTCCAAGAGTCCAACGACCAATAGAAAATGCATCAGGTGAGCCTTGTCATAGCTATGTATTTTATGCAGTTTCGTGCCTCACACTATTTCCCTATCATTAACTGTTATATGTGTTGGGGAGCGGGGGTGGCATGGGTAAAAAGTAGACAGCAGAATGGCAGCGTAGCGACAAGTATCGCTCTGTACTGGTCAGTCCTTTCTGGGCAACGCCGGGTTCATGCTTGCTCAAGCTAGCCGTGCTATTCGGTGCCAGTTTTCAGCCTTTCACTGGGTACCCGTTCATTTACCTATTAAAGTTACCATACATAGGTCACCTCAGAATGGCACTTGGAGGTGACCATAAATGGGATACAAAGGCATATAACGTTACTGGGTTCTCAGTGAATGTCGAAATGCATGGCTCTTTCCGAGGAGGCTAACAATTTCGTTTTTCGTGCTTTTTCGATTGTTGCAATTGATATAGATCTTCACTTTGAATTACCAACTTCGATGTGCTTCTATCGTGGAAGAACTCACAAAAAAATGTTATGAGATCCTAGGCAGATCCAATTCTTATTGACCAATGCAGGTTCTTATCACAGCCACCACAAAATTTTCACTGATAAAGTTTTTTGCTATTACAAAAATCAGTTATATAATTAGGAACTACTGAAGGTTCTTTTCAGTTTTGTGTGCATTACAGAAGCCTTTTAGGTTCTTCACTTATAACACGCAACAATTGGCAAGCGGATGGCAACTATGGCGACAAGGACCGTGTGCTCAAGAGAATATAGTCTTGCAAGTGCACTGTGGATTTCCTGAGAAGGATTAGGCTATAATTATCATTAAAATATAATACTAGAAAAGCTGAGCCGAGCATCACCTGTTGATAGACTACGTGCACATGTCCCAGTGCAATCGTCTCGTCAAGTTCACAATACACTGTTATATTCGAGAGGGGGATTTCTCGTTTTTCTCTGTCTTCGAGAATCTTTCAACAAGGCACATTTTGAGGTAAACTTGGATTAATCGCTGCTCACTGTTTCACTGTTGTTATGATAGAGGAACCCAGAAAATAAAGATGTACATACAGGTTTCACAGTTCGAGGGCAAGTGACAAGGGTGCCGAGGGTATAAGTGTGATTGCGATTGTCGAGGATACCGTAGCCGTTTCTCTCTATCGAATGATGTCGTTACTGTTACAAGTATGCTGAGTTGGCAAAACCTTATGTCTCATGTCAGACGGGACTGGAGCTCATATACATATACCATTCAGAAGCTGGGTTAAAGGAATCGTTCACGGGAGAATGAGATTTTCTGTAACACATACATTTATGTTGTATTTGCCTAATGTGGACGGCATGCAAAGTTTCACGCGAAAAAATGTGTTGGGCTAGGATACACCATCACACGGTCTTGGCCGGGTGGGCGGTGCCTCCGAGCATTTGCCCACCCAGTCTTCCGCCGCGGTCGGAGACGCATTGTAGAACAGAAAGGTACGTAAACGGTCCCACTCTCCGTTCTCAACGGCGCCGGACGGCGAGAACAGGCTCTTTCTAGTACGCCCCGCCCACTCAGCGGAGAGTTTGAGAACTGTATCATGAGCGATTTCTCATTTTTTCGCTTGAAACTTCGCATGCGATCCTTATTACCCTAAAGTTTGATAGATAAGTCCGCCCGCACGCGGTTTCGCGCGCGGCAACGGCGAACCAGGCGCAGTCTTCGAAGATCACAGGACCGCGATGCACTCTTCATTGTTAGAAACGACAGAGTGGTAGAAACTGTTTATTCAACTTCATTTCTAATATCTAAAAATACCACGTATCAAAATCTTCGTTTAACCCGTGTAACAATGATCATTCATCCTAAATTTTCTACGCTGTCTCCCTTTCATCGTTACAAATATTCATAACATTAAAATTCTCACTCATTTCATCTAAGTGACTCTTGGTGCAAGGCATTTAAGGAGCTGTTGACAATCGTTTCCTCAGGAATCGAATAGAAACTGTGGCAAACTAAAGAAGCTTCTTCTTCGTTACTCATCCTTTTTCTGATGCCGCTTTTGGTATATCTGTTTTGTTGGGTCATAACAGGAATAAGGAAAACTTTATTCAACCGCTGTTTCATCGCCAAAACTATCGTTGCATTGAAACCCCTGTTGAACAACGATTCTCCTCTCATTCGTTCACTTTCCTCTGCCAACTAAGAAGTTCCCGTGTTCACCTTTCGTACGACCCCAACTTAACTTGCTACTCGCTTTTATATCAACAAATACAATAGACAATACAATATAAACTCGTTATTAACACAACCCACAAATCGTACTTCTTCGATTTCCTTCATCTCCGGTTGATTCCTTGAAGACTACCGTCGCCTGTGCCGCGCGCGACACCGCGTGCGGGCGGACTTATCTATCAGACTTTAGGGTGGGCGAATACGACATAAATATTTATATGGGTAACAGGGAAACTCGATTTTCCGTGGACGATTGCCTCAAGGTGAAAGAGGTCCCGGTAGTATAATGGATAAGCACATACGCCCGGAAAGCATGGAGTACGGATTCGAGCCCCGTCCGAGACCGAAGCTTTCGCCCATAACTTAGCATTCTTGTAACAACTTTCGCATCGCGGGCTGCGGCGAAAGTCAGCAGCTATCAAAAGTCAAAAATATCAAAATCGTTATTGTTTTTGTTTTATATTGGAAAAGTTCCCTTTCGATCCGATATTTCCTCCTAGTGTGTACCCTTATGTCATGATTTCGCACCGCGGCGTGTAGCAAGCGAAGTGATGGGGACGAGCTGAAGACGCTGAGTTGCTCAGTCCCGAAGCGATTACTAGTCAACAGGGTATGGCCCCTACCATTACCTTGTAATCGCTCTAAGCGCGCATAGCCCGGACGCACTGCTCCGTACGCCGCTAGTCGTGCTTCGAAATTCATAAGGGTACACACCCCTTTTCTCCGAGCGCTAGCTCTCTGCTCTCACATCCCCTTCTTTCTACACTCACATGTTTGTTCTCGAACGTCAGAATTATTTCAGTGTTCTCATCAATTTTTTCATCAGCCGTCAGGATTTACAATAGCAAAAAATGCCGTGAACGCATATCTGCAGCCGTTTTGGGAGGCAAAAGCATTCATTTCAAAAACCGTCGGCCACCTTAGGTCCTTTGAGGACGCCGTCACGGGTGAATGAGAGCTGAGAGAATTTGTTTGTGTAAATGAAATGACAAGTTCTTAAGAGGTGAACAATGGAAAAACTCGCTTCGAGAAGCGCGTCAGAGTCATAAACGGATCCACATTTGAGTGCCGGTCCGGTGCAAGCCAGGAGTAGCTGTGAAGGACGGAGTAACGGTGGCTTGGCTGAGCACCGCTTGCAAAACACCCTTCAGTGATGTAGAAACGCGAAAGAACGCTCTAAATCGTGACAGAAGTATTATTTCTTGGCTTTTGCACGCTTTATTTCGTTTTTTTTGCTGCTTTATTATTGCTGCTCAATCATTATCAGCTCTACTTTATATTCCACTTTTCGCTGAAATTACACCTAATGGTGTTTTTGAGTACCCCGGGAGCAATCAAACGGCAATGCGATCTTCAATGAAGGCCGAACCACTAACGAACCTTGCAGAAAGAGAAGTCGCAATGCATTTTATTTTTCTTTCACAGAGTCTCTTGGGCCGGAAATTCCATGTTGCCCACGTCCTCTACTTCGCTATGACAAGTGATGCCTACTGGTATAACAAACTTGTTCCCTTGTAACAGTTTACCAGTGCAATGACATTTACCTCATTCCTACCGAATCACTCCAGTCGTAGTTTACTTAACCTCAATTCGTCACCCGTATATAAGTTATGTCAAACCTATTAGAATGGTGGGTACAATGTTGTCTGCCCTACTTCGACTCGCGCTGGGTGAGCCTTTCTTCACACTCAGCCTGATCTCCCCTTTTTTTTTCAAAAGTTTTTTTTGGTTTTAAGTTTTTGACTTAGATCTTTACATTAGCCCTCACGATACCATGATTTTCCTTTTTCATTTAGTCTTTGCACCAATCAGCATTTTTGGCAAAATTGTGCAAGATGGTGGAGGTACCAACACGGTTTCACAAAAGTGAGTATTTCTGACAAATGCAGGTGGACATGAATTATTATCAGTCAAATTGAGTTAATTAAGTCAATATTGTTTTTCTCATCAGTGAGTGATCATGTTTATGTATTTTTTAGAAGAGGCACCATGGTTCAAATCGATGATATAGACGCATGTGAAGGAACTGAAGGTCTTGAATTGGCCATTTGCATTGTTGCCAGATACACTGAAGAACTGAAATCAGGACAAGCTCAACAACTGAAGACTATAGAACAATTGAGACGTGAGTTTTTCTTTGGAAAAATGAGGAATGCTTGGAGGAGCTGGTGCCAATCACACTCTTTCGTTTTATTGTCTTCAAATCATTCGTGATCACGGATGCGTTGGTCACTTGGCATTTTAGGTGACCTTTCAAGCTGCGTCCTCACTTCGATTTCTTTACCTCCGAAGGTTCACCGATAGATCTTGGAATCTAAACGTAAACGTGCTGACCAACCGCTAGAATTAAAAATGAGACTTGGGCTTTGGTATTGGACGAATTCCTGGCGCAAAAGAAATTGTAAGGTATTGATTGGAGCCGCATGAATCTGTCATACAAGGGGTGGCACATCACAGATTACCCTCCCTGGCCGGAGCTGATGTCATATTCCGAATCAAACACCATCGATCAAAGGCAGTCTCTGCACTGGTGTCGATATCTGAAGATTAAAGACAAATTTCGCGATGATCAAATGGGTCGACTTACCTTTTTGGAACATTACAACCTTGGGTAACTAGTCAGGGTGCACCTTGTTCACGTCGTCCCGGTGCGCTCTCAATGCTCTACACCTGCTCGAACCCACTGCAACGCCACCCACTTGAGCTTCCTTATTGGCCAAATGAGCAATATGGGCGCCCTTGTCGTGATAGCGCCTGGGCGACGCTAAAAAAGTGCACCCAGACTAATTACCCAAGGATCTGCTCTTCTGAGAAGGTCAGACCCATTCGATTATCGCGAAGTGTGCCTTTGATGTCAGAAGGCGGCGTCTCAGTAGCTAATACATGTACGCACGGATTGTACGTCACTTTGCTTTCATGATCCCATACTACTGGGGAAAAATGAAACGAACTTTTGTATTCTCAATACTGTGTGCAGAAGATATACGTGTAGCTAGGCTTGCAAATGAAAATTTTCTAAATCCTTGGTTCACTCTGTGGAGATCTTCATATCAGCAAAGTGAAATGAAAGCAGAACTGTGAGGTTGTTACTAATCTAGGTAGTTTATTTACCCCGCAAGTCAGATAGAACAGATCGCGTCACTCCACATATGCTGGTAAAGTGCCTTCGTAGTGCTTTCCGAAGCTGTGCGCTGCCCATTTTGAAACAATTTACCTAGAGGCTGGTTCCGCTATTCGTAAATCCTTGAATTGTTTTGATGAGATTTTCATTTCAGCAACAGTGAATGTTTTCAGGCAAATCGTCTACTACAAAACCCTCACCGGGGTCACCGGTCAAGAGTTCCACAAAACATTCAACATCACGGTCGTCCAAAAGCTCCGTGAGGGCAGCCCAAGGTATAGAAAACGTTGGCTCACACTTGAGCTTTGAACGAGTTCCAGTACAAAATGGGAAGAGCTCGGACTTTTGAATCACGAAATTATGTAGTAAAACATTGTTTATTATATGACTAATTTGAATCAGCCTACTTAATTGTTTGTGCTTATAAGGAAAACCTCTGCTGAACTAACAGACTAAAATCCGCTTCCATGACACCAATCCTCCTGCCCTCTCTCTGAAAATCCTCCGAACCTGGCAAATGCCTCTGATGTGTGGATGCAATCATAGAAGCATGCAACAGTGATTTCTACGACTGAATCATTTATTCTCATAGTTTTCCCAAGGTATTATCGTTCAAAGGAGCCACTTTGTCCGTTTGTGATTCGCCTTTCTTCATCTTTCTGGCCATATGAACAAAGCATATCGTTGATAGAGATACACTGCAGAATAGTATTGTTGTGTAATGTGGAATTGATAGGTAGGGACTGCTGGACATAAGAATGGAAAAGGCCATCGCCTGAAACATTAGTGGTTTCTTGCAAGAAGGATGTCAAATCTTGAATCATTTTAATTTTCTTCTACGACTCTGTACTTGGCTTGAAAAGCACCAATAAAAATAACATCGAAGCAAGTTATGTTGGGAAAAGTGGTAAATGACAAATGGCCCTTGAAATGCTTATTTTACGCGGTGAGCGGCCTTCAATCGTTACGGTTGTGTGCAGATATGACAGCAATCGCTTCGCGGCGTCACTTGCGGCGCCACCAGTACGACTCGCCGTATCGATTCCCCTTGGGGGCCGGCCGTGCGGGACTGCGTCACCTCTGCGCTTCCACTCATGCCACACTGCCTCTCTTGAAGACCATGCCATGCCGTGCCACTGGCACTCGCACCCGGTGCGCCGCTCGCCGCGGGCGGCCACGCGACTCGTTGTCATATCTGCACACATCCAATCGTTACTGGTGGAAACGGCTAGGTGGTGTTCAGGCCACTCCTGCGGGCATGCTGGGTGGTTCCGTCTGAATCCTTTCCTAAATGTTCTGCATAAACGACGGCCTCTTGTTGACGGCCTTGCAGCCACCTTGGAATGTGCTCTTAAATAGCTTAAACCATAGCGTAACTCACCTGATAGAATTTTGAAATGGCAAAAGTTTGTGCCCGTTTATCGGGCAGGGCTAAGGCACAAATGACATTCCTCACATTATTCACACACGAATCTGCCATACCAAGGAAGAAAGCGATTGCTGTTGACAGGAGTGCGCTGATTTTGAAAAAGTTGAAATGCGGACGCGAATGAGAAATTAATTCTCCAAACATCCATACTTTGGTTGAATGATCCACGCCGGATCGTCGGTAAGCCGAGATGTTGCCCATTTCGGAACGGAGGCCACAATCACCATCATCAGGCCAGTGGTTAGGCCGAATGCGATGAACATTGTGGGTTCAAGGCCGAAACCCTTGATTCGCTTTGCCATAGTGCTGATAATCACTCCCACTGAAAAATCCAATTCTTTGGAAAATTCAGAGGAACCGTCATAACTTTCTTGAGCCTCGTTTTCGGCAATGTCTGGCTAATAGATAGCTTTGGACCAGCTCGATCATCGTTTTACAAAAGAGGAAACATTCCACCATAAAGTACGCAGTGATGATAGAAACTATACTCCTATCATGTCAGCCGCGTCAAACATTTTTGAAAACACTCCTCAGCGCTATTCTAGTCAGTCTCTATTTAAACCCCAAGCTGCTTCGGAAAGTAAAGTTTCTCACAATTTCTACCACCTTCATAGGCAGTAATGACCAATAGGAGCTAGTACGGCTCACAAATTCCGAAGGAGTCAGAGAAATAAACTTCATTGGAAGTAGGCAATCAAGATATGTACTACACATTTGTTGACTGCGCATGACACAATTACACCAGGAGAACTCAGATGCCTCAGTGAGGAGCGGTATGTCGGTGGGTTACATCAAATGTATGTGAGAAAGTGGATGAGAAACATAATAATATCCGTTTTTAGACTCTCACGATTTTCATGCTCGCTAAGCATATGGTTGAAGCAAAGTTTAGGTAACACGGTTTTCACTTATTGCACCTTCGAGACGGATGTACACCTGATTGGTGAGACCCTTCCATGAACGATACCAAAAATAATATATGGTATAGGGTAGTCACTACCAAGCATGTATAGTCAGCACTGTGCGCCGAATGCAATATAGTGCTTTTAAAGGATGTAGAATACTTCTCATCAGCCGGGAGCAACTACAACAAACATTTGAGCGTTGCCTCCCAAAAAACTGTTCTTTTTGACCCATAAAGTAGCGTGTACCACTTCGTGATGCACGAGATTCACACTACAGTTTTTTCGAGAATGTACCGTGGTCATATGCCATCATCATATGTTCTAAAGTGTGGTGAACAACATATCTTTCTGGGACCCTTCTCCTCCAGAAAATAGATGGCAACATGCTTTTGAACAGCATATACAGCAAGCAATGACAAAACAAATTCACTGCTTGTGACCTTATACATGTGTATGCACTTCTTATAATGCTTTTTCAGCACTCTGATCAATAACAGTCTTCACTCAGAAAATGCTTGGTAGTGATTACTAGGTTATAATACTGGGTTATAATCTAAAGGTGGTAAAACACGATCCAATTTTTACAATGGTTATTACTGATAGATATGCTGTTCTCCTTACTCGAAAACGTATCCTGACAGCTTTAGTTCTCAGAAGTCGACGCTTTCATGTGATGCAAAAAAGACGGTCGTAGGTGGCCGATACGATTTGTGAGAGCAAAAATAGCCTCGGTCCGTTGTGTGGAACACTATGGTACTGTATACGCAGTTTTGCTTTTACACAGCGATCGGAAGCAACAGTAGAGGTGCACTCAATTGAAATTCAAAAGACTTTAGAGTGCTGGACAGTGAATATGATCATGAGGTACATTATGGGTACTAAATAAGTGCTGACCTTATAATCCTGCGTGCCCTCACACCCCCTCCTTAATCCAGGTACGCAGTCCCATATGCGAAATTTTGCGAGTGATATTTTGAATATTGCTTAATAACCAAACTTACTGACTACTTCTCCAACACCTACAGCTAAGCTGTAGATAGCTGGTAGATAGATGTGAGCGGAGAGCGATTTAGTGAAAACTAGTGATGTTGGATACACGCACACCCAAAACGAGGTATACAGGCCTAGATGGACGAAGAGAGGCGACAAGGTAATCATTCGCTTGTCGGCGAAAATGTCTCGGATCATGCCTGAATTCAGAGATTTATATGGGCTGGTCGAGTAATGCAGACTTTTTGAACGCTTACTCATTTCTTCCCGAAACGTTTTCTGAATCTTCATGTGCTTTCCCTCAATGCAGTCCTCAATTTCACGTGATGGTGTTAACGCGAAAATGAGATTTGCACAAAACGTCACAGCGGCGAAAGCACCGTACATCATTCGAATTTCGCTGTCGGAGAATTGACGATAGAAAGCTCCGTGTTTCGGGAGAGCATCGGTCACATTCAACAACGATGCAGGTATGACGAGATCGCTATTCAGTGAAAATATACCTGCCAGTATTCCTCCTCCCACAATCATACTGAAAATTGATGTTGTTTCCAGTAAAATTTGTTTGTTCGTCACTTTTCTGTTGGATTACTCAAAAATTTGGTCCATATAAGTAAATACTATTACCATAGGCATGCGATAGTCCATGCTATGGCCGAGTTTTGTTCGAGTGTCTTTCGCGTGGAATGCGATGTAAGATAGGCTCCATGTCCAGAATAGTACACTGAAAAATTGAGTAAAAACCGAGAAGTCCCGCTCCACGAGTGAAGGGGAACCTCAGTTCCGGTTGCTTTCATCATGGAAAGAATCAACTCAAAGGCGTTGTGATCAGCAATCACTATGCCTTCCAAGGCAGTTGATGTGAAATGGGGTGACCATAGAAAATGAAAGCAGAGAGGGGAATTAGTGAGCCAACGGAGCTGAAAACACGCTCCTGCTTATGCCGTTCGAGGCCTATACGTGCATTCTCACTATCGCATCAGTGAGTATCGGAAAGTCATCGGTTGCGGACCTTACGCAAACTTTGCTTTTCAATTTAATGCAGCCGGCTACAGCGTAGAGAACAAAGACCAGTGCTTTATTCAGCAGTCTCTAAAAGCTTGAGCCTGAGCTGATCTGCTGGAGAGCAAGAGAGGAATTCGCTGAGGCCGCAGACAGAAACAGAAAAACGCTTGCGAACCTCAAATTGAGTTAGTAACTTCGGTAAGCCGAAGCCACGTGTATCCGATGTGCAGCGACCATCATAGCGCGCAACGCGCGAATACTTGGAGGGCGATGCCGGCCGCATAAGATGTCTGATCTGCGTAGGATCGTGCTGAATCCCTTCAGTAGCTCATTTTACCTCATCACGCGCTTTATACGGTTAACACGATACCCATATTGTATTTACCTATTGTACTAACATGTTATTCTTTCTGAACGCCAAAATCACAATACCACTATCCACTCTGTGAGTTATACAAAACCGGTCACCAGAGAAAGTCTAATGAAGTTTGCCACTTCGGAAAGGGCTTGAAAATCACCAAGCTTCACTAAAATTTTACTTTTCTTGAAGTACATAGAGGGAGCACAGGGTAGATAATCACAGTCTCACTCGCAAGCACGAAGCCTTGAATTAGAGCAATGGAACTCACATGCAAATCCAAGGCCCATCACTGCACACGATGCGTAGTAGTAGACGTTGTTCAGATACATGAAACCTATTTGATAGACAGTAAAGCAAAGTGAACCAAGAAAGAGTGTCCATTTCGGCGATAAGATTCGCAGTATCGATGGAGCGAATAGACATGCAGTCATGTATGCGGCAGAGCATGTGGCTTGACTGAAAGGATAGAAGCATCATTACAGGTTTCCAAGAGTGGTGCCAAATCTACGGAATAATATTTCATACCCATAATATCCGGCGAATGCATCAATACGTGTCGGCTCGCGGCTATTCACAGAGTGCAGTACCGATTCTGCTACGAAAGACTGGAAAGAAGTAGCGATAAAATTTTAGTAAAATCTACGTGCTTATGTTCTTGTTTTTCATCGCTAAATAACTGCTTATGATAAAAAGTGAATCGATACATTCATCCGTTCTAAATAAGGGTGTCTAAAGATCGACTAAAGTGCTTTGCGCAAGTGGAATAAATCGCATGGTGGGCTGCAAAGACATTTGGGTGTGTACCCTTATGTCAGGATTTCGCACCGCGGCATGTCGCACGCGAATTAATGCGCACGAGCTAATGGTGCCACCTGAAGCGATTACAAGACAACTGCGTATAGCGCCCCCAGCATTACCGTGTGATCGTTCTTACACCCAACTACCGCGATGCGCATAGCTTGCACACACTGCGTCGCACGCCGCTCGTCGTTGTGCGAAAGGGGGTACGCACCCGAGACACTTGAGCATCAGAGCGGGGGTGAAAAATGATTTGGTGCATGAGTAGTGATGAGATGACTATGTCTTGTCGTAGAAATGCATCGAATCCAAACACGTTATCACTACCACCGAGTGAGGCTACTTACGCAAGGAAACCGCGTGGCGGCCCGCGGCGAGCGGCGCGGCGGGTGCGTATGCCAGTGCCAGGGCATGGCAGCCTTCAAGCGAGGCAGTGTGGCATGGGTGGAGGAGGCAGGGTGGCATGGGTGCAAGAGGCAGTGGTGCATGGGTGGAAGCGCATTGGTGACGCAGCCACGCTCTGCCGGGCTCCCAAGAGCAATAGATTCGCAAGTCGTATTGGTGGCGCCGCGCGTGCGTTGCCGCTGAAGCGATTTTCTGGCGTAAGTAGCCTCACTCACCACCACCTCGTTTTATTCATTATATAGTAACTCGCCGATACAACATTGATCTCTACACGTGGTGATTTCGAGAGTACACTACCCAGCATGCCTCTCGCAATACCCAATGTTTTCCGTGTCCCATGTGCAGAACCACACTGCAAAAGGTGTGCACATTGTTAGAAAAGAATTTCGTGGCAAGCGGTATGATGCGTGCAGTCCGGGAGCGCTATATTCAGTTGGGTCCTGAAGCGATTTTATCCTGATCACGCTTATTTCAAGCAAGGGTCACGGCATTGCCTCTGCAACTACTGAATAAGGCGCTCTCACAGATCACACCCACGGGGAGGTACGAAATCCTGATCCAACGATACATATGCCAACACGGATAACACATGCATCCGGTCATTCTCAGCTGCTTTCCAATACGTAAAGTTCAGTAGGAAGGTTCTCCATAACTATAGAATGTTTTCACCACACCCAACCTACTGTCTAATGCGGCGATATTGAATCGTCCCTAGAAAACGTGAGCACAGTCGATCATACCCAACCCAACAAGCAGTGATAGCCCCAATTCACCTTTTTTTTTAAATTTCTCTTCCCACGTCATCAATAGAAAAGGCCTGTTTATTTATATAATGACTACCTGAGTATCATATCCAGTAAAAATACACATCTGACCTAGTCCAAGCAGGACTATACACAGCATCTCGAATGCACGTGAAGAAGCCATACCCACTGAAAAGTGGTGAAGAAATTATGAGCGATTTTGATTTCGGTGTAATGCTTCTCAGTTTGAACACTAGGTTGGATATTGGGTGTGGTGAAGGAACAGCCTGTGCGGCGTCGTTAGTTGCAAAGGATGGATTTTACAGTGATCGCAACGAAGAATCAAAGCCGAAAATCGGGCGGCACGACATTGCACCAGCTCCTCCTGCACCACAACCCTTAAAGTTCCATTGCTGAGAGTTACTACAAGGATGCTGAGTTATGGGCAAAAGCTTCGGTGCCGGACGGGACTCGAACCCGCACTTCATCCTTTCCGGGGATATGTGCTAATCCATTACACTACCGACACCACCTTCACCTTAACTCAGCTTTCTGAATGGTATATTTACCATAGCTTATCAGCACTCACACGTATAACGTGTTGAATAAATATCAAAAAAATAAAATAAAAAATAATAAATAATATTAATTATTATATTATAAATTATTATTATTATTATTATTATAATTATTATTATTTATTATTATTTATATTAATAATAATAATAAATAATAATATTTTTATTTTTATTTATTTATATAATAATAAATAAATAAAAATATAAAATAAAAAATATCATAAATATCAATAAAAATTAAATGTCAAAATCATTACTAAAGCTTTCAGCTTCACGGTTCGATGCCGATATTGGCCAACCGGCTCAACACGTTATACGTGTGAGTGCTGATAAGCTATGGTAAATATACCATTCAGAAAGCTGAGTTAGGGTGAAGGTGGTGTCGGTAGTGTAATGGATTAGCACATATCCCCGGAAAGGATGAAGTAAGGGTTCGAGTCCCGTCCGCCACCGAAGCTTTTGCCCATAACTCAGCTTCCTTGTAGTAACTTTCGCATCGCGAGCTGCGGCGATAAACAGCAGTTATCAAAAATTAAAAATATCAAAACCATTGCTGAGAATTTTGTGCAATCTGTATGATGAAAGTTGGCGCTTTTATAGCATCCAATAAAGGAGTATTTCTCAATAGAAAGGACTACACTCGACATTTTCACGGATCACTGTGAGTGCAACGCATGTTGAAAGCGAGGTATATGCAATAAATATGCAGCATTGGTATTTATGAGAGAAATTTGAATAATGCAAATGATATCATCTTTTATATCTGCATAAATATGACAGCAATCAGTTCTATCAACTGGTGCAAGCAATAGTAAACAACTTTTGTTGCAAATATAAGTACATGCCATTTTTGTGGACTGAAACAGCGTTCCGAGTTTGCACTGAATACAGATAGGGGTGGAGCTACAAAATCAAAGAAGATAAATAAAATATTTACTGGAACCGGACCGCTACTCAAAGGAATCGTCTTCGGAAAAATTAGTTTCGTTGTTTCCCATATATTTATGTTGTATGTTTTTGCCTAATAAGGGCCGCATGCAAAGTTTCACGCAAAAAAGCGAGAACTTGGAGAAAATGAAGTTCCTCAAATTCTTGGTCGGGTGGGCGGGCCTCGCAGTAAAAACCGCGTCCCGTCGTCCGCCGCAGTTGAGAAGGGAGATTGGGACCGTATACGTATTTTTCTGCTCCTACTGTGCGTCTCCGAAAACGGCGGACGACGGGATGGGTGCTTGCTCACAGCCCCCCCCCCCCTCCCCCACTCGGCCGAGACTTTGCGGCGCTGTATCTCGGCCAGTTTCACATTTTTTCGCGTGAAAATTTGTGTGCGGTCCACATTAAGCAAATACAACATAAATATATGGGTAGCTAAAAACTCATTTCTACGCGAACGATTCCTTGGCAAGATAGACAGGAGATAAGAAGTACAAGAAAAACCCTAATGATTTTATGTTATTTCCCCTGAGTATGTTTAGGAGGATAGAAGTTATTCAAAAGTTCAAAAATGTGAGCGTTGGTTGGACAATAAAGTTATTTCGACTGAGCAGTGTCAGGTGCACTCATGCGTTCCTATTGAAATTCAAATTTACGAGAACTATCCAGCCTTTGGTCACTAGTAACTGAATAATTACAGTTGAACAGATTATACTCACGATTCACGTGAGCGTTGAGTTCTGCGTGCCAGCAGAGTTCAGTAATTCTTCCTTGATTACTGTCTTCTAATTAACTCTCGCTCGTGATATTGCTTACTTCCTTTCCTCAGTTTAAAATAAACAGAATGCAGCTATGTAAAGGGAGGTGATGATACACGTATGGATTTACTGCGACCTTCCATGCTGCAGGAAAGCTGTTCTGGAGCGATCACTTGACAAGTTTGTTGCAAAAGACGAAAATCCATCGAGAGCGTGCTTTCATACGGGTCAAAAAGAATCATAAATGAAACATTCACTCGTTTTGGTATATTTTCACAGAAAGTTTCCCAAAAGTCTGACTGGAATTGCGGTGGCAGGTGAATTCGATTTTATCCATACCACAAATTGGGGAAAGCCAGCTAACGTATAAGTCATCCTTACATCAGATCAGAACCAATTGGCCTGCCTCCGGGCATGGAAGGCTTGGTTGGCCTGGGCGGACGATGATGTGGAATTTGATTTACGCAAAATGGAAGTGGGATTGCACGCCACTTGTCACTAGAACAACTCCGCCACAGAAAAAAGGACACAGTTCCTATCAAAATATTGTGACTTATTTTTAACAGTTTCCAAAATTGTGCGAACAGTTACCACCCGATCGAGTTTTGGCAGTTACGCAAAGAATCGGATTTGAGCTGCAGGCTTATTTCCGGAGAAAACCCAGGAGGAAAGACGATGCGCGTCACACTTTCCCGCCGCTACCCGTCGGGTAAGCAGAAATTAGGATCGGTATCGTAGAGACGTTTCTGGTGACCGCTCGAGACTCTCGTTGATCAGTGGCACGACAGGTGATACAGATGATTTGGAAGATACCGTTTTCTGCTAAAATAAGGAGGGAGGCGCCTATACAGCCAAGCGCTTTATACCATGAAGAGTGCTTCATGAGAAAGCATATCTCCTTGAGGCTTCAGCGAGAATCGAGTTGCTGTTGCTCACATACATCATTCATTGTACACGTTATTTGTACCGGAAGGGAATATCCTCATCGTAGCTCTGAATTCGATGTCAAACCATGCACACATCACTCTCCAAAGCTCCTTAGCACCAGAAACAATGTACATATACTGGGGTGCCAGAAAGCGTCACTTTGTTCATGGCTCACCTACGTCAAGTATACGTAACAGAGAGTAACGAAACAGATAAAAGAAACGGAGCAAAATAATTCCGAAATGCAATCTTTGGTTCACTGCTTTCACCATCATTAAAATGTAGAGCCTTCAGCACAGTCGGACTTGAGAGCACCTGCGGCATAAAGGTTAACCTCCAACAGCAGAGCCACCTTCCATGGTGGATTTCTCGGGGGGGAGCTCCGCTCCCTAAGAAGTGATCCTTCGGATGCCACGGAGCTCTTGCAGTTCGGACAAAGCTGCTATGATTTAAGTGTCAATTTTCACGTCTTCAAACTGCACCCTCGAAGGGGATTCAGTGGTGATGGCACGCTCAGCTCTTGGGAACGAAAGGGGTGGGATACAGTGTGTCCCAAAAGTATAGGTCCACCCTATTTTTCATCCATATCTCTAGAATGGACCAGCGATTCCTTTTCAAATTTTATCTGTGGTACCTGATCACTGTAGCGATCAAACGCCTCAGTAAAATTGAAGACATAAAATTGCAAAATTTTATTTGCTTTTTTTTTCAAAAATAAGGGTGTCCCAAAAGTATAGGTCCACTCAGTCTTTCCGCCTTGCTTCCATCGAAAGGTAAGTTGTGAAGTAAATGTGTTGACGCATCCTTCTGAGATTTACTCTACAGTGCCATGCCGCGCGGTACGCACTTATTCGAGTACGAAAAAGGACAAATTCTGGCCTACAAAGATGTGGGACTCAGCAATCTCAAAATTTCTGAGAAGATGGGCCTATCCCACAATTTTATCAGTACCTTCTGTCGCACCATGGACCTGTACGGAACGAAAAAGAGAAGTGGAAGGCTGCAGAAGCTTTCTGAGAGGCAGAAGCGTCGGATCCTCAACGCTGCGTCCAGTTTCAGAAAGGGTGTTTGTCGGCTGTGCAGGGAACTGTCACCTACTGTATCGAAAAACACTGTGCACCGTCTGCTCAAGTCGTCTCCTCACATCGAGCGAATACGGTTTTCGTTCACGCCATACCTCACGAGGGCGCACGAAGAGGCTCGAATCCATTTGCCAAGTAGAATGTCAGCTGGACGCATCAATGGGATGAGGTAGCCTGCAGGGTCACATTATTGACGTAGTGTAGTTTACGGCGTATCAGTAATAGCGTTGCCGGTATCTTTTTTGATGAGAAAAGTCAAAATTGGATGAACCCGATGGCTTGGCAAGTCATTGGAAGGATTTGAAGAAGGAGCCGCGCCACTTCTCGAGGCGCGGATTTACTGGTGGTAATGTTATGGTTTGTGCCGCCTTCTCTCGCTTTGGTAAGAGCAGGATACTATTCATCACGCATCGTATGGATTCCAGGGCAGATCAGGACGTTCTAGAAAGTAATTTACTACCATACAAACAGCGGTAAATACATACATTAGGTGCCAGTTCCCTGCACAGCCGATAAACACCCTTTCTAGAATTGGACGCGGCGTTGAGGATCCGACGCTTCTGCCTCTCAGAAAGCTTCTGCGGTCTTCCACTTCTCTTTTGAGTTCCGTACAGGTCCATGGTGCGACAGAAGGTGCTGATCAAGTTGTAGGATAGGCCCATCTTCTCATAAATTTTGCGATTGCTGAGTCCCACATCCTTGAAGGCCAGAATTTGCCCTTTTTCGTACTCGGATGAATGCGTACCGCGTGGCATGGCACTGCAGAGTAAATCACAGAAGGATGCGTCAGCACATCTACTTCACAACTTACCTTTCAATGCAAGCAAGGCGGAAAGACTGAGTGGACCTATACTTTTGGGACACCCTTATTTTTGAAAAAAAGGAAATAAAATTTTGCAATTTTATGTCTCCAATTTTACTCAGGCGTTTGATGGCTTTAGTGATCAGGTACCACAGATAAAAATTTGAAAAGGAATCCCTGGTCCATTCTGGGGATATGGATGAAAAATAGGGTGGACCTATACTTTTGGGACACACTGTACCCGGAAAAAACGGGAAGTTTAAGAACACCTCCCATTATAAAGCCCCTAGGGTACCTAGACCTTACAAGTTTGTGAACGAGGGTGACGAATTCGAGGATTTAGCCGAGTTGAGGCGACGCATCATGTTGATCTGGCAGAAGCCCCGGTTCTGCTCAGGCTGTTACGGAGTTTAATGATACTTCAGGGTGCGTTTTCGTATTTAAGAGTGAAAATACCTCGTCAGACCCTGCGCAAGTTCAATTAAAGTTTAATTATGGCGTCGGAAGTATTGGAGAAAATGACTCTTTTTGTCTCCCCTTGTGTGAAACGGATACAACAATACAAAACTCTCATACTTGGACTTTTTATCGAACTCCGCTATCAACCTGGTATATTCCAGTAAGGTCCATGGGTACTTGACGCTTTCACATGACAGGCTCTTTATGGGCACACTACGTGAAACCAGAATTTGACGTAGAAATACCCTTCAACCCAGAACCACCTCGTCACCCGTCAGCCTTCAAACCAAGAAGAAATGCATGCGTTTATCAAAAAGTGTCACTGACTCATGGGGCATGAAACTATTTCGTTGACTTGTTTGTTATTCTCATATATTTTCATTTGGTTATCAGCATTATCTAGCTTTGTTGGGAAGCTAGAATATGTTTCATTTCTCATACAGTTTTTACCGACGAAAGATGGGCGCTAATATGAGCGTTGACGCTTCCCGGATGCCACAGCTGCCGCGGATGCCGCAAATGCCGCAAGTGCCTCAGATGCCACGTCTTCCACAGATGAAGATAGACGATGACACGGATGAGGAGGTACGCTTTCGCTTTTGTTAGCTTGAGCTCCCAGTGAAGTGTGTGTGTGCGCCTAAGTCCATAAGGAGGAAAAGGTCTGTGACATCTTGATCTATTCAGCATAAAGAAGTGATTTTTGTACAAAGGCTTACAGTGCTCCAAAAATGACCTACAGAGACCCTTTATTATTCGGATCAGAATTCTAAATTCCCTGGATGTCTGGTACTGCGTAGAGATAGAGAGTGGAAGGATGGCAGGCATGAGATCTGAGCCTGGGTATAGCAGAATCAGATACTTGGGCTGTGATCGTTTCCTCGTAATTGGCTTTCATTAACAGAAGATATCTCACAACGTCTAAATAGTACTGCCTATAGTGCATCCATAGCGATGTATGTCGCTAACTTGATATCATGTTATACATTACGCAATTACAGCACCTGGACCCTCTTATGAAGACTGCAATCGAATTTGGAGGCGAATATGAAGTTAGTAGACTGCCTACTTTTACGTAGCCTTGAATTTCCTCAAAAAAAATTTCAGAATCTTGAAAACATCCCCACAGCAGTCCCATTACCTCCGTCACCGCCGAAGCCAGCTGCCGACGAGGAAATTGTACCACAAAAAGCGGCAGCACCTCAGACTGGTGCACCCCAAAAGGCAAAACCGCCTGAGAGCGAGCCGCAAAAGACGAAAACTCCTAAAGTCAGCGCGCCGCAAGTGGAGAAAGCATCTCAAGTGAAAGCTCCGCAGATGGTGAAAACGGCACAAATCGTTGAGCCGCAAGAGGAGAAAGCGCCTCAGGTCAGAGCCCCGAAAAAGGCGACAACACCACAAGTCGTTGCGCCGCAAAAGGATAAAGCGTCCCAAGTCAGCGCTCAGCAAATAGGGAAAACGCCACAAGTCGTCACGCCACAAGTGGAGAAAGCGTCCCAAGCGAAAGCCCCGCAGGTGGTGAAAGCGTCACAATCAGTTCAGTCGCAAGAGCAGAAAGAGCCTCCAGTCAGAGCACCGAAAAAGGTGACAACGCCACAAATCGTTGAGCCACAAGTGGAGAAAACACCACATATTGTCGCGCCGCGGAAGGCGAAAACGCCCCAAGTTCAAGTAGCAACGCCACAGAAGGCTAAAACGCCTGTAGTCAAGACGTCACAGAAGAAGTCTGAGCTCCCAGTCGAACAAACAACTCATACTGAAGGTACACAAAAGAAACCGACTCAGCCGCAAATTAAAACTGCGACTCCTCAACCGCCAGTTCAACATCAGCTCAAAACTACAACTCCTCCTCCACAGGTCAAGCCTCCGGACAAAGCATCAACTCCTCCACCGGCGACTCAGCCTCAGGCCAAAGCTGCAACTACACCCCCGCCGCCACCACCAAAATCGCCGGCAGTGACCACAGCTCGGAAAGTGAAAACGCCCAATCAGAAGTCGGTGATGAAGACGGCGTTAATCGTAAGACCACCCGAGGATCAGGTTTGTGATAAGTTTCGCTCGGGTCAACTTCTGCTAGTGTAGCCTATTGCAGAAAGCCGTAGCAAGTCCATGGGCCAAAAACTACGACACATTATTACCACTTCCGCCTTCAAGTGAAGTGTTCACGAAAGTTGTGCCCGTGTCAAAAGCGAAGGCGAAGGCGAAATAAACGTCTATTAACTAATTCAACGGAATGAACTTATCGTTTCCAACTAGATATTCTGCTTTGTACTACGCGAGCCATATATAAAATAAAGTCTGGGTGTTTTCGAGTGCTCTAGCTGTGATCTTACCGATAAAGTGACTATTAACTGAACGCTATTTTTGCATCAACAGACATTTCAGATGATTTTACGGGTGCAACGGGTACTGATCTTCTGTCTGAGAGCCTTACGGAAACGTACAAATCTGATTCTCTAGCTTGCTCCCTTCTACATGGATTGAACGAAAAATTTTATCACAGTGGATTTACGAAACTGAGGACGTATAAATCCATACAGTTTGATGAGGAGCTTCTAAAAAGTCTTGTGAGTTTCTTTCATCAGAAATTTGGTCATTGCTATACAGCATACATTTTCTTGACGCACTTACGAGGTCGCCTCAATGCTTTGCAGCACCAGCGTCGACGGCGACGGATGATAGTGGCGGTAAATCGCGCGAATTTTGGAATAATGCAAACTAAGGGAAAATGGCAGAACAGTAGCCGAGTCTCGCGCAGGACGGCTTACGCCGCGGTCATTATGCAGACTCTAATAATTGTCCACCAGCATAGCACTAACAAGACACGACTACAGGGGGTGTCAAAAAAAAAGTAATTTTGTCTCGTCCACTTTCACCCCACTTTAGTCGAACCACAGCAAATTCTGTTGAGGTATTTACATCCCCAGATTCAAGAACAGACCTCACTCTATCACTATACTCCGTGGCAGCCTTCTGCACGAGCAGGAACGGGAGCGAGGAAATAGTGAACAAGATGTGTCACCTCAACTGGGCACAATCCGAAATTTCGTCGCCCTCGTTCACAACCTTGCTGAGGTCCGTTCACTCTGGGTACCTAAGGGGATTCATACTGGGTGGAGTTCTTTAGGATCCCGTTTTTTCCGGGTTCACAGCGCCCTTCGTTTCCAAGAGCCAAAACGTGCACCTACCACTGAAACCCCTCCGGAGGCGGATTTGGGCATGAAAATGATACTTCGGATCATAGCAGCCTTGTCCAAGCAGCAGGGGCTCTGTGACTTCCATGAACCGAAGGGCCAATCCTTAGGAAGCTTACCACAAAATACCTACCATGGAACCCGGCTCCACTGTTTTAAGGGGACCTTGATACCGTGGGTGCTCCGAAGCCCGACTGCGTCGCTTAAAGGTTCTATATTTTTATGAAAATGAAAGTAGTGAGTCTCAGCTTGTTCCTGCTTTTAGAGGAACATTTCGGGAATATTTTGCCCCAATACTTTCATTTCTTTCGTTTACCTATGTTTTGTATAATTGGGAGATGTGAGCCGTGGGCAAAATTACTTTTTTTTGGCACCCCCTGTATACTCCGGGGCACCACCGTCAAAGCTGTTGATGTGGGCACAACCAGTCCAGCACGTCCTGTCAAGCTAGCAGCGGTTGCTACCAAGGTTTGTTTTTGCCATCAGTATTACAGATCTATGCTGCGGTCATGCTGCAGTCACTAGCGCAGCTCGCCCTGCAGCATAGTACCAGTGGTAACGCAATAGCACTACTGGAAATATGCAGTGGTACTACTGTTTTGTCCCACTGTCACTACTACTGTACGTCTCATTAACAGTAATGTATGTTGTTTATCTTGCTGACACTAATGGAATCAGTTTTTCGAGCATCAATCACATCGTACCCGAGAAAGGTCAAACATTTACTTCTGGAAACTTGTGTGTAGAGGTTTTTCGAGGTGCTCGTTACGCTGGTAAGCCGAAAGTGCACGAAAGTTTTACGCAAAAGTGTAAAAATTTACGTATTCGAGCAAATACACCCATTTTTCCTGGATTTGGGCTAGGATGCTGACATGGTGACTGAAGAGTGCTGCCATCCCCACAATTATTGGGTCATTCCATAAGTAATGTCGTTTTTTTTCAAGCCTAAGTTTTCCCTAAGAAATACAAGTTTTTACAGCATGTCATATATCATTTGAAAGAGATTTTTCTGCTCTACAAAATAGCATGTTCAGTTTTAGAGTATGTTAGAATGGGGCCGACATTTAGGCTGGCGAAGAGGTAGGTTCAGCCGACAAAAAATGGCCAAACCGGCAATTAATTAAAACATTGTATTTCACATAAGGAAAGTCGACCAGTCATGTGTCACGTACTTAGTCCTGACCTCTTTGCAATTTCCAATATTTGGTTGATCAAAAAGTCGTGTTGTTCTTTTTCCAAATTCCTTTTTCCGAAAGCACTCACGTTCATTTGGAATGAAATCTTTCCTTTCAGATCCCTTGCTCAGCATTGCTTCACGAACCATTCGGAAAGATTTTGTCTGCTATATCAAAAACATCTGTCCAGTTTGTTTTGGCTGCGATTCAGATTAAGTTTGAATTTCATGTGATAAGAGTCCAGTTGACATTTTTCACACTTTAGTTTTTCCATGAAAAAGTTAAGGAATCCGATCAGTGGTATTTCCCTGTGCCTATCCACCACCTGTTCTTAACATTTCACAACTCTTTCAACTGATTGGTTGGGAAAATTTTCCTGCCTTGGTTCGAAAAAATAGTCTAAACATACTGAGTTGTGGCGGAAAAACTAAATGTGGAAAAAGAGCGACGTGACTTTTCAAGCAACCGACTGGTCGAGCTTGCAGAAGAGGTCGGGGCTAAGTATGAAACACATAGTTGGTTAGTTTTACTCAAGTAAAATATAGTGTTTTAATTGATTGCCGGTTTGGCCAATTGTGGTCGACTGGACCTACCCCTTCGCCAGCCTAGATGTTGGCGCTATTCTAACATTCTCAAAAACCGAACATGTCATTTTATAGAGCAGAAAATTTCCTTCCGAATGATTCATAACATTCCGCAAAAACCTGTGATTTTATGACAAAAATTTTTGCCTGAAAAAAACGACACTACTTATAGAATGACCCTACATCTAAGTGTCTGGCGATTAAGGCCAGGAGGAAACTGTGGGCTCTGTTGTATTAGTTATTGTTGAAGGGAGACGGGGGGAAACGTGTATTGTTTGAGCTAGTGTGTTTTGTGTTAATTACTGTTAGCGACAAACACGAAAAAAATGAAAGCATGAAAAAACTCATTCAAAGATATTAAGTTGTCGCAAAATTAATTTCGAAAACGGACCGCATACTTCAAACCACTATAACTCAGCTTAAACACAAGCTTATCAATCGAAGTAAAAACCATCAGAATCTACACATTTTTGCCAACAAACAGGTGATAATTTTAAACCTTCACTATAAAAACTACTATTACGAGGATCAACGAACTCAAGGGAGGCACATTCAACATCGTCTAATTTAGTAAATTGTTTCTGACGCAGATGAGAATTGGAGGCTCAAAAAAGTGATTTTCTGTGGGGGAGAGGTCGGGAGAATACGCTGGGTGAGGGAGAGGTTTTACACCCAAGTGAGTAAATTTTGGCGGGGTGATTTGTGAGGTGTGTGGCCTCGCGTTGTCCTGCAACAGGATCGGCCCTCTTCTTTTCACTATCGTCGGCCACAATTTTCAAAACTTTTTATACATTTGCTCCGGATCACAACAGTGAGACTCTGCTGTGACTGGCTGACCATGTTACAAGAATTTATAATGGATTACACCTTTACAACACCACCACACAGTTATCATAACCTTTTTAGGGTGAAGGTCGGGTTCAGGAAAAGTTTTTTGATTAGCATCCATATCTATACAGACTACTCCCCGCTTCCTGTTATCACAAAGAACCCATTTTTCATCTACAGTTATAATACGCTTTACAAATGGCTCATTTTTATAGCGAACTAGGAGGTTGGAGCAGGTGTCGAAACGTGCCAGACGATGCTCACCGGTCAGGTCATGAGGCACCCACTTCGACATCTTCTTCACCTGGCTGATTCCCAGCAAACGTCTGGCCACTGTAGAGTAATGTGCGCCTGGGTCTTCTGCTAACGTACGAGTATTCGTCTTCAGATTTGTTTCGACGCTCTCCTTAAATCTTCATCATTATGCGATGACCTGCGGTCGCGACCCGACTTCTCTTTGAGATCAAAATCGCCAGAAGCAAATTTTTCAACCAGAACTCCACTGTCCGTTCGCAAGGACAATTCCTCCCAAAAACACTGCTGAGATTACGGGCTGCCTCCGCTGCAGTGTGTCGTGTGTGCCAATTTAAATTCGTAAAGTATGATGACTCGATAGTCGCGTCGGTTCATTATTATACGCAGCCCTGTAAAAGGCCGGCTGGAAGAATTAGAGCGACATTCATAGAAGTTTTTGAAAGAGCAGGAAAAAACTTACCAAATGGAGTGCTTGGCTTTCCTTGAAGTGGAATAGTTCAGGATAAAAAATCTACTTATTTATACATACCTTGAAATCGAAATTAATTTTGCGACAACCTAATACCATGAGTGCATGTCGACCGCCTTTCGCCCTCTCCGCATCACCACCATTATCATCAGTGTTTAGTTTCATCATCACAAAGAACTTGAAAGCACAGCAATGTGAAAACAAATCAAAATTATCACAAGTATCACATATAAACTCTTCACAACTCAAGCTTAATTCACTTTCATGGAGTATATTTTCTTTCTTATTTTCGTCATTACTTAGAACACGAAGCAACGCACATCAATGTGAAGAAGCAAAAATCCTTTCTGCCGCTGTTTGCATGATGTAAATCCCGTACTATGATTCTAAGCAGAATAAAAAAACCATAGAAAGCATAAGTGACCGGGTCTGGAAGAAAAACATCAGACAAGGTCTGGCAAGAACTGTCCAGGAACCCGTTTCTTCGCTCATCCCTAGGTGTAGTTTGAGAACAGCAGCGTACATTAGCTTGCTCAAGAGCTGGAAAGATGAAAACTTGTAAGACTCTACTTGAAGGTTGACTGATCCATATGAGAGAGAATCTACACAAATGTGGACGAAGAGCTCCTTATGAGGGACAACATTTTCTCTTCGAACGTCGTCTACGGGCTCGTCTCTGTTCTCTCGATATTCAGCGTTAGGTCCACTAATGCCAACGCTCATGTCATTTTTCTTCTCCATCACTTTCTCCTGGACTCATCCCAGCCAGCTGTGCGCCAAGTTTCCGACTGGACTTTCTAAAAACGTCAGCAAGTATTGGCGACAGTGAGCTACTCAATCGAAAGCAAAACAATCAATACTTCTACCAGCCGTATTCTTAACAGTTGCCTTTTTCCCAACGGCTTCGGCTTCTTCCACGGTTGCTCTGATATGGGAGTTGCCTGATCCCGATATTAGCCCTTCCTCTACGTACGTCTCGAAAGCGAGCCCATGCCGTCGTCTGCCACTATTTAATCATCTTCAACTCAGTGTAATCACAACTACCAACAATGCAAGTACTTGCAGTTACGGAATTGAAAGGATATAGTGATTCACAACTCGGTTGAGCATTTATTCATTCACAAAAGGCAAATTATTGATCCGCACCCAAAGTTGCAGCATTGGGCACTCTCAAGGTCATGGTATCGCGTGCACGCAAAATCGCAAAGTCTAACGGCAGCCTTATGTTGCTTAATGCTGTGCACGACAGATCGTGGCGAGCGGTGCAGAGCCATGAGTGCAAATGGAAAAATAGAACGTGTGCGAGAGAATCCGGAAGGTGGTGATTCGGCATAAAGTTGTAAAGATGAGTGAAAAATGGTCGAGAACGCGTCGCCTGTCCCACTCGTCGCAGCGATAACGGCCGCTCAGCATGTCTGCGACCTCACTCAACAACTCTTGATTATCAGTTTTCTTTTGAAAAAAATGCCGTTTTTGTTCTTCATCTTAGCAGTTATTGAACGACTTTCAAAGAATGTAAACCAAGTGAGGCGCACAAAAAGCATTAGTTTTACCTCGTTGTGAGTCAGACACCCAAAGTGGTTAAGGTCGTTTACCCACCCCTTAGCACGAGATGCGTGCGAGCTACTTGCTCCTTTAGCGATTGCGTCTTAAATATGGATACGGCAATTGCTTAAGGACCCAACTATACACGGTGCCTCTAGCTCGTACGCATCCAGTCGCGCAGCAGAGCATTTTTTGCTTTCAGGAAATCTTCCGGGATATACGATCCTCTCCACGATTGATTTATGCGATTTGCGATGTACTAAAGTTGTATCGCTAACTAAAAATGTAAAAAAAAAACTGAGCGATAATCCTTTTGCCGTTACCCTACACAGGGTACTCATCGACTAGCGACCATTCCGAAATAACCTCTGAGCGCCGCAAAAATTACCCAAAGAGGTTATCGTTGAGGATTTGCTGAGGAATTTCCCTCCCAAGTACGACACTCTCTTTCTTATTCGGTTCCCTTCGAGATTCTTCAACCCTTGCTTGATTCAGGAGCAAAGACTGTTCCTGGCACCATGCACTTATAGTACCCCCAAATCCCCACTTACAAGCTTTGCGACTCCCATTTCCATAGCCCTCTCGAGATCTGATGCTCACTTCCGGAAGCGGTGTAGTTGGGCCCTTTTCTTCGAAGCTTTCCAATGTCCTCTCCTGCTACCTGGCGCTTGCCCTGTCTGGGCTCTCTCTTACGCGCCTGAACACTTCTGTGCTTTCCCACCCGTGCTCTTGGAAAATAGATGTCCTTTGCGGTCTTATGCCTGTCCTTTCGATAACTCTCCTGCTCTTGTTCTTGACTTTTACCTTCGTTCTTCAGCAGTCGTACATGGAAATCCGCACATCTGCCGGCGTTCTTCTGTAGCTGAAACAATCGCTCCCAGTTGTTGGTGCTCATGTAGTTGGGGAGAGGACAGTCATTGTCGCGCTGTCTTTCCCTCACTCCAAACCGTTCTACATATGATTAGTGCACTCAAGTGCATATTTTAGTGCTGAGGGAGTTAGGATGGGCAGTACACTGTGCTCTGCGCCGCTAACGCTATGGTTAAAGAGCAGAGAAGTCGTGGCCCTAGCCGAATCGGATTTGAATTCTGCAGAGGAACGATTTTGATGGAGCAAATTCGTCTTTTTTCATCCTATGTCAGTCTAAGCCTTGGGGAAAGAGATTCCCTTTCCTAGACTCAGGTGGATACGCATAAGTGGTTGTTCAGTCTATTTAGTTGAGACGAAATTTTCGTAATATACTAATGGGAGAATAATTTAATAGTTTTCCTTGTTAGTTAGCTGTATCTAGGCATAAAGTAAGCTTGAGAGTGCTCATAAGTAGGTATTGTGCGAGAAATTGCTTTTGTGGGGTGCCCCCTCCCGTAACTCTAGTAGCACCGCGCAGCTTCTCCCTATGCTAACGTTTAAACTAAAAAACTAGGCAAAATAGCGCTAAACATCGGACACAGTGGAGCGCTCCTTTTCCATTTACATTAGGGCGCCATCAGACTTCGCGACTCTGCAAGTCGTGGCTCCGCACGCGAAGTTACGGCATTGCACAATGTCAAGGTCGTAATATCGCGTGCTAAAGTGCGGCGACCAGTTGTTTCTTTTGTTACTCAAGTCCGCAGCTGTTATTATCCTTTTAGATGATAATTTAAACATCATTTGCTTCAGCACGCGAGATAGAAGCTGACTTTTATGCAGGATTAGGCTACGTTTATACTTGACAGGCAGCGGTAGCCGGTTCCTGATTGCCCGCGTATAATTGTGACCTCGTCTTGGAGTGTGACAACACATCACGCGGTAGCCCAGGAATGAGCGATTTTAACGTTTCCAACATGGACGTTTTTGAGCTTACCGTGAGACGGCAACCATCCGTGAATGTGATCCAATCAGTCATTTTCACCCTTTCTCAGACTGTAAGTTCTGCGGGCTGTTTTAAAGCACCGTGAGGGGTAAGGAGAAATGAGAACTGAAAATATGTTCTCTGAAAACAAACATTCTACTATTCCATGGCGGATTACAACTGCCGTATCCTGACCTTCGATTTACGCGCCAAGTGGAGTAGGACACGCTGGAGGATTCATGAATTCTAATATAAAGGCGGAGTGGAAACAGTACGTGGAATTCGAGTGTTGGCTCTTCATAACTACGACTACACTTTAACGTTTTTTCGAAAAAAGAGACGATACATTCCTTCAAGCATATTAGCATGAAAACAATTATCATTTCAAGAGTCATATGTTAACAAGAAATGAAGGAATTCCAGACATACCTCTCTCTCCTTTCTTGGACTATGCTTTGCATGCTGATGCGCATGCCACAATCTCGTCATCTCGTCCTGACCTTCTCGTTCATACAAGCAGAGGACAACACCATGCGACTCGCAGAACCCATTTCCACGACGACTGCAAATGAAGCGCAAAGATGGATAGTGTATCGGAACGACATTTTGAATATGGACTTTGAGCGGAGGGGATACTGATAGTTCACTCTCCTTAATTTTCGCCGGAGTGGTGATCACCAACCGAAGATGAATCAGCACTATCCAACAATTTGTGAGGTTTTCCAGGACAGGAATTTCCCGTAGCCGCGTTTAGCGTGCGATGGCATGGTGCAAATTAGGAGTGCTGTACCTGTTGAGTCCTTAAGCGTTTTTGCATAGAACAAAGCGTAGAACGTCGTTACCGCTTTAAGATCAATATAGAACGGCGCGTTTAATTCGCAAAATCCCGTCACACGCTGAACATCTCAACGCAAATTTTCCGTCCTCATAGCACACCCCCATCATACTGCAGTATGATTGTTCGATCGTTGTAAATAAAAGAAAGAGTTAAATAGAGTCGGCGTTGCTGGCATCTATTGACGTAGTTGGTGCGAAGTATGAAGGTAACCCAATATATACTGCTTGATCAATAAGATCGCCGCTAACAATGGAGCTCGTTCCACATTGCTCCGCCCTTTTATTGTGTATTATATCTTCACATGTATTCATCATTTTGTGGAAGTCCAGGGACCTCGATGAGAATGGTTGTACCGGTCGAGACATTTTGTTGCTAATAGCTCAGCTGAGCCATGTGGCTCGCATGTCACACGCTGTTGGTGAGGATGGAGATGGCAGCAAAATAATTCACAGAAGTTACTGAACGGTAAGCTCTGCCAATGATCGAGTATGACTCTATCGAATTCGCGTTTCGTATCGGGTCACAAACCATAACGGTGGTAGACCAAAAGCAATAGCAGTTGATAAAGACTAATAAGGAGCCATGAAAGGCAAAGCAGTTTCGCCGAGCAGTTTCGCCTTTCGCGTTTACCCTTGAAGGTTAACGCTCATAGGTGTTTAGCATGATGGGACCGGGACATCGATGGTATAGCGTTCCAAGTAATGGTGCATGTCGTTCGATGCGGCGATCTATATGGATGATCAAGGTACGATCTGAAATTACAAAGCAAAAGATTGATTTTTCATGCGGTACCAGCAACAGTAATGGTTATCGACTGCTGATAAGAACCATTAAGAAGTGCCGTACCAGCATGTAAGAAGTTGATGTACGGCAAAAAGCACAAATTGCTACCAATGGATGCAGCCGAACAAAAAATTGTCGACCTCAATTTCTCTGAACTCGCAATAGTCAGCCGAAGAGTTGAATGATTAGCAGTAAACATTACATTCCCGATCCATTTAGATTGATCGTCGAGGTCATTGTAGCAAGCTATATCGACGGCTGAATGATCTCGATCTCCAAAAGAGGTAGTCTGCCTCCGTTAGCGGTGCAATATGCAGTAGAAAATGACTAGATAATCGATACATAATACAATAGGCACCAAATGCTCAGCAAGTGAGTATATCAGGTTGTAAGGGTTGTTCTGGCCGAATTTTTACGTTCACTGAGTGAATTTAAATAAGAAAGCGTTAACATGAACATGAATCAGCTTATATATAGTGCTCCCAAGACATAAAAAGTTGCTCTCTCCAAAAATATGCTTTTATTGAAATGTTTCAAGGTTTCCGAATTAACAAGAAGATTTCGAAGTACTTCGAAAATGACACTTTTTGGATCACTTCACTTCACGAGTTCTGGTTCAGTCGCAGCAAAGGCAATCACAAATGTGAGTATTGTGAGATGTGAGCAAGGGGAAGGGGTGAAGCATTGGATGACACACTTCGTCCCTAGTTCCAAAAGTGCAGAAATGAAAATGAATTGCTCGAGCTTTAAATTGATCAAATCGCTCTAACTAAAATGACACAAAGCGATAAGCATCTATACCTGCAGGGGATATCTAAAAGTATTGGGTTAAAGAGTAAGTTCCCTCGGTTTTTTGCTGTTTTTACCTTTTTTCCGTTCATCTTTCGACAAAGCTTATATATGTTTTCGATAGAGCTTTTTCCGCTCAATGGAACACGGCTTTCTCTTTTTCCAATCCTTCGATTGCCTAATACTCATGAGTTTTGGAAATGAAGTAAGCTGAAGGCAAAAATTGGGACTGCCGACACTTCATCTTCCTCGTCTGCCATCGCGATCAAAAAGAAAGTGCATATGTTCTAGATAGAGCTTTTCAGCTCTACAGAAAGGCCGTACCTTTTATTCAAATAGCTCTACTTTTTGCTGTTATTAAGACTCACAAATACAGTATTCAGCGAAAAAGTGCATTTTCGTTATCTTCTCTTTCTCGCCTACCGTCGTGATTTAGGAAAATATTTATATATGCATTCGATAGAGCTTTTTAGCTCTACGAGATGATACCCTCTTCTTTCGAATCCTTTTACATTTTGATATTTATGAGGCTTAGAAATTGGGCACTCAGCAAACCCCATCCGCACTATTTTCGCCAAAAATCGAGATTTTACCAAACAATTTCATTATACGAGAAAACCTTCAATTATAACAGAAGATTGATGAACGATGTCTTTTTTCCCTATTTATTTCATTTGACGCGGAAAAGGTCAGCTTTTTAGGACCTCGATGGGCCAAAACTGCCGATTCTGTCCTTACAAATCACAACATTTTCAAGTCTTAAAAATACTAAGAAATCAAACGATTAAAAACAAATGAACATCTTGTAGATCTAAAAAACTCCATCAAAAACATATGCGCACACATATTCTTTGATCTCGACGGCAGACGAGGAAAATGAAGTGTCGAGAGTGCGATTTTTGCCCTTAGATTGCTTCATTTCTAAGCCTCATAAATATTAAACAACCGAAGGAAATGCGAAACAAACAGCACTATTTCGTGAGCAGAAAAAGCTGTATCGAAAACATATGTGAACTTTGAAAGATGAAGGGAACAATGTGAAAACAGAGAACAGAAAAACCGCGGGAACTTATTCCTCGACCCAATATTGGCCTTCCCCATACAAGTGTGATTGACCATCTCAAGTGGATTCGATTCAGAAAAAAATTAAAAATGGATGTCACGCGACCCCTCGGAGCAGCCATGCGCGGACGCATTTTCCACAAATCCTCTTCCAGTAATTGAATCAGTTGCAGGCCAAAGCCCTTACTCGTCCATCATATTCACGAAATCTAGCGCTTACTAAGCAAACCCCGTCTCTGAAACATTTGAACAGCTCTTCAATAGCAGTGTGCTTACAAAGAATGGTCAATCGAAGTGGACTTTTTATATTTAGCGCGATATATCTTTTAGCCCTTCATAAAGATGATATAAAAGTATGCATAATGTTGTCAGAAGTGCAGCGAATCGAATGATGCTTATTTTGTGAGAAAAGATGCACTCTGAGCCGAGTTATGATCTCCCGAAGTTGAACTTGCGAAATCGGCCGAAATTTCACTTCAACCTAATAATAATACCCACATATCAGTAGCAACGGGATGTTTCGCTGTGATACTTCGTGGCCTTCCAAATAGTGATAGGTACTTGTAGAGATACTAGTGTGACTAACGCTCACTGCTGCGCTTACCACAGTGTGGAACTGTGCGAGTGGAGTCTCTGATATCGGTTGGAATCATATCCCCATTACATAATTCCCTTATGTTATTTGCGCAGTACTGTGGTCTTTTATAGATGCTTTATCTAGATTTGTGGTAGCAGAGTAATTGAATCACTCTATAGTGCCGTATCAAGAGCAACTGGCACGCCGACCGCTAGGCCAACAGTAATTCCAAACAGTATCGCATGTTTGGCAAATGATAAGCATCAGTAGTTAGCAACTGGTTTCGATGGCAGTATAAGAATTCGATGCTTTAAGTAAACGACTTGCTATCATCAAATTCAAAACTACCGAACGATAACTCTTTAAGCTCCCAGATAGTGACGACTACAGCCTAAGGGTAAACAATCATGGGTGAACGAAATTCTTTCTGAGTGTGATGATCAGCGGTTTATAATGCTCATGCAACAAGCAACACCTTGTCCTACTCCAATGAATGAGATTCACATTAACCACGTGGTGCTACCTGGTGTAATGGCCCTGATGCTGGCTAAGAAACGTGAGGTCGATGGTTCGGTATTGGTTCACACTGCAAGTCTTGCCTACAGCGAAAGAAAGATCCTAGTTTCGATGGCAGTAACCTCCCAATTTCATCTGTTATGGTCCCAGCGCTACCGACACCTAACTGTTGTTCTTAAAAGCCAGTTTCAAGTAGATTACTACCGTCTCTGATCTCATCTCTAGCGACCCTCGTTAACATCTGGTTTTCATATGTCGTCAACATCGGCCATGCTGCTGATACTCGTATCTGCTGCAGAATCATTATTAATGCTAACGCTCCACCGTCAACCTGGAAATGCCACAAATGCGATGACACCATTGAAGATGATTGCATAACTTTATCGCCTGTTATATTTCATTTCACGAACTGTTGATGTCCTCGTACCACGCCATGTCACTTGCAAAACTCAAAGTCCTACTTCTTTGCTATGGAATTCTTAAAAAGGAAATCCCTCTTTCCCCTATCAAGGCTTAGGCAAAAGTATACGCCTGAATGTGCAGATAGACCCCTCTAGGATCCCTCTAAAATGCTCAGATGAGCATTTTTTCACCGTTGTAAAATATCAATGGTATCATTATACGCTTAGGAGTACTTCCTGACACATGTCATCAACTACTATGAATTTGTAGCCCACGTTCACCCCTCAACAGCAATCTAGTGCAACTTATGTTTCTTTTCTGACTTTTTTCGGAAGCAGTCATGGGTGCCAGGCAATTCGCGGACATGGTCATGGGTTTTCTCGAGAAGGAAGGAATGGTATTGCACGCTATAAGTCCTTTGAGCTCGACTTACATAGACAATTTGAAAATGGGGAATTGCATCAGTATATTGAGCTGCAGTATCGTTGATATCGTTTTTTCAATTTTTTGTTTTTTTTTTTGTTCGTTTGCTTGCCTGCCTGCCCTTGTGTCTCTGACCCACTTTAGTGCTTTGGTTGTTGCCAGCGCTTCGTTGTACGTGCTTGTGTGCGATTCTGCCTGTCTTTGAAAGCCTGACTGTATGTTCCTGTCATATTGTTGTATGTTCGCGTACATAAATGGACAGTGTGCTTTGATGGGTTGACACACACACACTTTCATGTGCACGTGTAGGACAGACGGGAGCGACCTCGAGAACCACAGAAGGCTTGACTCTTTGAAAAAAAGAGAGTTAGAGAGCTTGAACAAGCTTCGAAACGATGATTTCGTATGAGGTGGATTAAGGCAGTAGCTCTTTCAGGTCACACTCGTCTTGCTTGGACTCGATGATATGAGTACACTATATTTGTAATGGGATAAAGAGCTTGATCAGATTTTATGATCCTCTTCTTGCTCCACCATTTTAGTCTGTCGCACAGAATGGATCTTCGAATTATGTGCCGAGCTTTGTACACAGCCAAAATAAAAAAACATTGTATATCTTATATAGGCGCAATTGGCAGCAGCTGAAAATTGATCATGACGTTGTAGCATTCTCCATGAATCGTATCGTTATGCAAGTGATATCATTTATTATTTGAAAGCACTCATAGAGCGACGTTCATTTGATATCCATCATGCAGTCGATGAAGGTGAAGTCAGAGGATTTCCTGAAGAATCCTATACCAGTAAAGTGTCTGTATTTGTCTTTGCAAACGTTCTCATTCAGTTTCTTCCTACCTCAGATTTTGTTTTTCAGTGAAACTGAGATCAAAACAAAGTGAAGTGCGCAAGTTATTCACCGAAATTAGAGCAAACGATAAGAAACTCACTGGTAGCAAAGAAAGAATAGAAAAGAAATAGTGAGTAGACTTCCGAGCTTTCTTTCGCCATGGATTATAAAACATGCAAGTCATGCATTATAAAATACCAGTTTTGACGATACGATTCATGACGCGCCTCTCAAGGCATTGGTAATTTATCGAATCACTCTTATTCAAACGTCTATCCATCGGTTACCATACATCTTTGCCGTATGCACGTTGCTACCTCTTATACTGTGAATAAAAGTACCCGATCACTCTTGCGAGGGATGGGGGGGGGGGGGGGGGGGCAGGGGCTGGGCCAAATTTAAGGGCATGGCCTGGCAGGGAGGGGTATATGTGAAGGAAGTAAGCATTCAATGTATGTAGTTACCAGCTGGCGGGCGCACATTACTGCGTGCTATTCATGGCGATGCTGTGCAAAATGGGTTTGATCGGCACGACTGTGTATGCTGTGTATGGAGTTGAGTGGAAATTTTCTTTGCTCTGCTTTCAGCTGAGCTATTTATTTGAACAAAGGTAGAGAAATTGGCGTGATAGAAAAGCATTTGGGTGTTGTTATACCTCAGTCGCTTTGCATCGAACCCATTTTGCACGTCATCGACATAAATCACGTGCAGTAGTATGCTCCACCCAGTAGGTTTAAGTCAACACTGGGAGTTTGGATGATTTAAAGATCGATAGTTTTGTTTTTTCGATTGCATCGATTAGCAATATGTTCACTTGCTGAGCATCTAATTCCCACACATTGATGGTAGATCCTCATCCCGATTATCGACGTTTATCGTTTTCGTGAACATTCTTCACTACTTGGAATTTTACATAGTCTAGCGGTGCATACCAGTGTTGCTGCTAATACCGCATTAGAAAATGATTCCGAGTAAACTGCTTCCTCTGCTATCACAGATATGGGTTGTATCATAATTATCAAAGTGAATCGGTATCAAGAGAAATGCACCATTTTTTGGAACGCTAGGCAATTCAGCGGTCTATGCATCGGCTAGTGATATCAGAACATAAACAAAATATGTTCACCCAAGGGCACTGAGCATCAGACGCTTTTGCCAATGCGGTCGTATAGTAGTAGCAAGCGATGTGAGGGATCTATCCCATCCAATTCCTAACGGTCTTATCAGCCACCGTAAGCCGTTATCAGTTTCACTGAGGCCCCTGTACCCAACAATACCATTGAGATCCCCGTACCCTACAATACCTGCGAATGTGAACATTCCACTGTTGTCCGCAGAAGCAAACCAGCCTTAATGACTTTTCCCTTCTCACGCTCCTAATCGAATTTTATCAAACATTATGAGTTTGGATCACCCACCATTAATGTCCCAGTCCCACCCCGCACAACACCTATAAGTATTAGCGCCCTTGGATAGACGCGAAAGGCGGAACGGATTTGGTGACATTTGCCTTCCGAGGCTCCTTATCAGCGCTTATCAGCTGCTATCACTTTATCTATCTCAGCGTCCGAGCTTTGCTGCGACGCGAGATATGAATTCCGTGACAGACAGACGGACACACGGGCAAAACACACACAGACAGACATACTAAGCGAATTATCCTACTACCAGTTGGCTGGCGCAGATTACTGCGCGTGATTCATGGCGATGTTGAGCAAAATGGGTGTGTTCGGCCCGATCACAGCAGAGCGGAGATTTCCTTCCCTCTGCTTTCAACTGAGCTATTGGATTGCAAAAAAGCAGAGAAGATGGCGTGATAAAAAAGCATTTTGGTATCGGTATACTTCAATCGCTTCGCATAGAACCCATTTTGCACGTAATCCACATGAATCGCGCGCAGTAGTGTGCGCCAGCCAACTGGTCATCATTGGGAGTTTGGGTAGTTTGGAAATCGATGGTTTTGTATTCAATTGCATCGATTGGTAACAAATAGATCACTTGCTGAGAATCTAATTCGTACACATTGGTGGTAGGCCATATTCCGCTTATCGATGTTTATCGTTTTCGTAAACATGCTTCACTACTTGAAATTTTAAATAGTCTAGCGGTCGATACCCAGTGTTGCTGCAAGCACCGCATTGGAAAATGATTCCGAGTGAATCGCTTGTTTTGCTACCACAAAAATAGGTTGTATCATGATTATCAATAGAGATCGCGTTATCAAGAGAAACGCACCATTTTTTGGAACGCCAGGCATTCAGCGGTCGATACATCGGTCAGTGATATCAGAACATAAACAGAATATGTTCACCCGATGCCACTACGCATCAGACGCTTTTGCTTAAGCGGTCGTACAATGTTAGCAAGGATTTCACCCCATCCAATTTCTAACGATTCTTATCAGTCACTGTAAGCCGTTATCAGTTTCACTGAGGCTCCTGTACCCAACAGTACCATTGAGGTACCCGTACCCTACAATACCTGCGAATAAGAACATTCCACTGTTAGTCGTAGAAGCAAGCCGGCCTCGGTGACATTTCCCTTTCTCAGGCTTCTAATCGAAGCCTATCAAACATTATCAGTTTGGATCACCCACTATTAATGTCCCCGTCCCACCCTGCTAAACACCCATGAGTGTCAGCGCTCCTGGATCAACGCGAAAGGCGAAACGAATTTGACGGCTCTAGCCTTTTTACGCCCTTACCCGCAAAACACTTATAAATGTCAGCGCTCTTGGATCAAAGCGAAAGGCAAAACGAATTCGACGACATTTGCCTTCTCGTGCTCATTATCAGATCTCATCAACCATTATCAACTTGGATCAACCACCATTAATGTCCCTGACCCACCCTGCTAAACACCCATGAGTGTCAGCCCTCTTGGATCAACGCGAAAAGCGAAACGGATTTGACGACTCTAGCCTTTTTATGCTCCTTATCGAATCTTATCAACCGTTATCAATGCTGGTCATCCACCATTAATGTCCTCGTCCCATCCCGCAAAACACCTATGAGTGTCAGCGCTCTAGGATCAACCCGAAAGGAGGAACGGATTTGGTGACATTTGCCTTCCGAGGCTCCTTATCAGCGCTTATCAGCTGCTATCACTTTCGGTCCACCACCGCTGAGGTTCCCTTGGCACCCCCTAAATCACTTGTAAAATTCAGCGTCCCAGCTTTGCTGCGATGCGAGATATGAATTTCGTGACAGACGGACAAACACACAGACACACACAGACATACTAAGCGAATTATATATAGTACCAGTTGGCTGGCGCACACTTCTGCGCGCAATTCATGGCGATGCTGTGCAAAATGGGTTTGGTAGGCCCGACCACAGTTGTGTATGGAATCGAGCGGGAATTTCCTTTCCTCTACTTACAGCTGAGCTATTGAATTGGAAAAAAAGCATAGAATATGGCGTGATAATAAAGCATTTTGGTGTCAACATACTTCACTCGCTTTGCAACGAATCCATTTTGCACGTCACCGACGAATCGCGCGCAGTAGTGTGCGCCAGCCAGCTGGTTTACGTCTTCATTGGGAGTTTGGATAGTTTAGAGATAGATAGTTTTGTCTTCGATTGCATCGATGGTAACAAACGTTCACTTGCTGAGCATTCAATTCCTACACATTGATGGTATAATAGTAGATCTATATCTTGATTATCGTTGTTTATCGTTTTCGTAAACATGCTTCACTACTTGGAATTTTACATAGTCTAGCGGTCGATACCCAGTACTGCTGCCAATACCGAATTAAAATGATTCCGAGTGAGCCGCTCGCTTCGCTATCACAAATATAGGTTGTATCATGATTATCAATGTAGATCGCAGTATCAAGCGTCATGCACCACTATTTGAAATGCTAAGCAATTCAGCGGTCGATACATCGGTCAGCGATATCAGAACCTTAACAAAATATGTTCACCCAATGGCACTGAGCATCAGATGCTTTTGCTAAAACGGTCGTCTAGTAATAGCAAATGATGTAAAAGATTTCTGTGCATAAAATTACCACGTACATATGAGCAATAAACCATGAGATCGATATTAGAAATTTTGAGCATATTTATGGCTCAAATCCTTTAACGAAAGGTACGCCAACCCACACCTCTCTGCGATAACTGATGTATTGTTGACCAAAAAAGTTGATGAGATCCCTTTCCTCGTCATAAATCCTCTCATTGAAAAAATTCCAACTGACGTAAGCGTAGGCGCACAGACATAATGGATTGCAGAGAACGAGCTGTGTGCCTATGCTCCACATAAACCACCCTGTATAACCGGGATGTCGAAGAAAAGCGTAGATGCCGCTGGTCACAAGTCGATGATCAGGCCGCTTTGACAACGCTAATCGATGCGTGAAACCGTTTCCTGCATGGAGCATGGCAAGCTTACGAATGATTTCACCACATAAGCATGCTGCCACTCCAAGCATACTGATCGACTTTAGCTTCAGAAACGGGACAAAGTACACCTCTAAGAAAAATTCAATCCAACTCGCCAAAGCCGCAATCCAATAGGCCACGGAGTGATTCAACAAAAACGAATCCGACTGTAGTGACCGACGATTCGAAATCGCAGTGAAGAAGAATTCGGAGAAGTGGAAAATCAAACCAAGAAACGTCGCCTGTGCACCACAAATCGGCTTTTGACCGATATATCGCCCACAGCGAAGCAGTTAATGCTTCCTCGAAATTCGCCATCGTTTCGGTACTGGCGAGATAACGATGTCCAAGTTATTGGCATCTCAAACTTGGGTAATTAAACCCACCACTAATGTCCCTGGCCCACCCTGCTAAACACCTATGACTGTCAGCGCTTTTGGATCAATGCGAAAGGCGAAACGAATTTGACGACGTTTGTTTTCTCATACTCCATAACGAATCTTATCAACCATTATCACTTTGAATCACTAACACTAAAAGTTCCCGCCCCATCCCGCAAAACACCTATGAGTGTCAGCGTACTGGGATCAACCCGAAAGGCGAAACGGATTCGTCGACTCCAGCCATTTCACGCTCCTTATCGTATCTCATCAACCGTTATCAGTGCGGGTCACCCACCACTAATGTCCCTGGCCCACCCTGCTAAACACCTATGACTGTCAGCGCTTTTGGATCAGTGCGAAAGGCGAAACGAATTTGACGACGTTTGTTTTCTCATACTCCATAACGAATCTTATCAACCATTATCACTTTGAATCACTAACACTAAAAGTTCCCGCCCCATCCCGCAAAACACCTATGAGTGTCAGCGTACTGGGATCAACCCAAAAGGCGAAACGGATTCGTCGACTCGAGTCATTTCACGCTCCTTATCGTATCTTATCAACACTTATCAATGCGGGTCACCCACCATTAATGTTCCCGCCCCATCCCGCAAAACACCTATGAGTGTCAGCGTTCTGGGATCAACCCGAAAGGCGAAACGGATTCGTCAACTCTAGCCATTTCACGCTCCTTATCGTATCTTATCAACACTTATCAATGCGGGTCACCCACCATTAATGTTCCCGCCCCATCCCGCAAAACACCTATGAGTGTCAGCGTTCTGGGATCAACCCGAAAGGCGAAACGGATTCGTCAACTCTAGCCATTTCACGCTCCTTATCGTATCTTATCAACACTGATCAATGCGGGTCACCCACCATTAATGTTCCCGCCCCATCCCGCAAAACACCTATGAGTGTCAGCGTTCTGGGATCAACCCGAAAGGCGAAACGGATTCGTCGACTCTAGCCATTTCACGCTCCTTATCGTATCTTATCAACTTTTATCAATACGGGTCACCCACCATTAATGTTCCCGCCCCATCCCGCAAAACACCTATGAGTGTCAGCGTTCAGGGATCAACCTGAAATGCGAAACGCATTCGTCGACTCTAGCCATTTCACGCTTCTTATCGTATCTTATCAACACTTATCAATGCGGGTCACCCACCATTAATGTTCCCGCCCCATCCCGCAAAACACCTATAAGTGTCAGCGTTCTGGGATCAACCCGAAAGGCGAAACGGATTCGTCGACTCTAGCCATTTCACGCTCCTTATCGTATCTTATCAACAGTTATCAATGCGGGTCACACACCATTAATGTTCCCGCCCCATCCCGCAAAACACCTATGAGTGCCAGCGCTCTAGGATCAAGCCGAAAGGCAAAACGACTTTGGTGACATTCGCCTTTATAGGCTCGTTATCAGTGCGTATCAGCTGCTATCACTTTCGGTCCACCACCATTAGTGTCCCCTTGCCACCCCTCACATCACTTGTAAAATTCATGGTCCCAGCTTTATTGCGAGGTGAGATATGAATTTCGTGACAGACGGACAGACAGACACACACACACAAACACAGACAGACATACTAAGCGAATTATATATAGTAGGATCCTACTATATATAATTCGCTTAGTATGTCTGTGTGTGTGTGTGTGTCCGTCTGTCTGTCACGAAATTCATATCTCGCGTCGCAGCAAAGCTGGGAAGCTGAATTTTACATGTGATATAGAGGGTGCCAAGGGAACCCCAGCGGTGGTGGACCGAAAGTGATAGCAGCTGATAAGGGGTGATAAGGAGCCTTGGAAGGCAAATGTCGCCATATCCGTTTCGCCTTTCGCATTGGTCCCGGAGCGTTCATACTCATAGGTGTTGTGCGGAGTGGGACGGGGACGTTGATGGTGGGTGATCCAGCTTGATAACTGCTGATAAGATTCGATAAGGAGCGTAAAAAAGCCAGAGTCGTCAAATCCGTTTCGCTTTTTGCATTGGTCCCGGAGCATTCATTCTCACAGGTGTTTTGCGAGGCGAGACGGGGACGTTGATGGTGGATGATCCAGCTTGATAACTGCTGATAAGATTCGATAAGGAGCGTGAAATGGCAAATGTCGTCAAGTGCGTTTCGTCTTTCGCATTGACCATAGCGCTGACATTCATAGGTGTTTAGCCGGGTAGAACGGGAACACTATTGGTGGATGATCCAACTTTATAACGGTTACTAAGATATGATAACGAGCGTGAAAGGGCAAATGTCGTCGAGTGCGCTTCGTCTTTCGCATTGACCATAGATCGCTGACATTCATAGGTGTCTAGCCGGGTAGAACGGGAACACTATTGGTGGATGATCCAACTTTATAACGGTTACTAAGATATGATAACGAGCGTGAAAGGGCAAATGTCGTCAAGTGGGTTTCGTCTTTCGCGTTAACCCTAGAGCGCTGACATTCATAGGTGTATAGCACGGTGGAGCGGAAACACTATTGGTGGATGACCCAAGTTGATAACAATTGGCAAGATTCGATAAGGAGCGTCGGAAGGCAAATGTCACCAAGTTCGATTCGCTTTTCCGACCGGCAGTGGAATGTCCACATTCACAGGTATCGCGGGGTACGGGTAGTAATGGTGACTAACTGATAGCGGCTTACAGAGGTTGGTAAGAGGAAGTGGACGGGATAATATCCGGTACACTGTTTACTACTACTGAACGACCGCTAAAGTAAAAGCGTCAGTGCAACTAGATAATATATTTTGTTTGCGTGTGATATCAGATACCGATGTATCGACCGCTAAACTGTCTAATGTTCCAAATAATGGTGCATGTCTTTTGATACTGCGATTTACATGGATTATTTAGATAGGATCGAGATTTGTGGTGGCAAAGGAAGCGAATCATTTTCTAATGCGGAACTAGCAACAATAGGGGGTATCGACCGCTCGACTATGTGAAATTCCAAATGGTGGTGCGTTTGAAAAACGACAAGCATTGATAGCTGGCAGTAATCATTTCACGCAACTTTGTAATAATCGCAGTACTGAGAAGCGATCAGTACTGCAATTATTACAAAGTTAAGTCATGCGATATGGACTTCGTTATCGGCTGATCATTATCAACGTGTTATTCGCGCAGTAGTGTGCGATAGCTCAACTGGTAGGATACATAATTCGCTAAGTATGTCTGTGTGTGTGAGTGTGTGTGTGTGTCCGTCTGTCTGTCACGAAATTCATATCTCGCGTCGAAGCAAAGCTGGGAAGCTGAATTTTACAAATGATATAGGGGGTGGTAAGGGGACCATAGGCGGTGGTGGACCGAAAGTGATAGTAGCTGATACACGCTGATAAGGAGCCTTAAAAGGCGAAAGTCACCAACGTCGTTTCGGCTTTCGGGTTGAACCTAGAGCGCTGATACTCTTGGGTGTTCTGCGGCGTGGGGCGGGAACATTAATGGTGGATGACCCGCATTGATAACGGTTGATAAGATTTGATAAGGTGCATAAGAAGGCTAGAATCGTCGAAACAGTTTCGCTTTTCGGGTTGATCCCAGAGCGCCGATATTCATAGGTGTTCTAAGGCTTGAGACAGGGACATTAATGGTGGGTGATCCAAATTGATAAGGGTTGATAAGATTCGATAAGAAGCGCAAAAAGGCTAGAGCCATCGAATCCGTTTCGCTCTTCGCATTGATCCTGGAGCGCTTACACTCATAGGTTTCTAGAAGGGTGGGCCAGGGACATTAATGGTGGGTGATACAAATTAATAATGATAAGATTTGATAAGGAGCCTTAAAAGGCAAAAGTCACCAGAGTCGTTTTGCCCTTCGGGTTTATCCTAGAGCGCTGACACTCTTGGATACTCTGTAGGATGGGGCGGGAATATTAATCGTGGGTAGCTCGCATTGATAACGGTCGATAAGATATGATAAGGAACGTGAAATGGCTAGAGTTGTTGAATCCGTTTCGCCTCTCGCGTTGATCTAAGAGCGCTGACACTTATAGGTGTTTAGCAGGATGGGTCAGAGACATTAATGGTGGGTGGTACAAATTGGTAATGGTTTAAGATGCGATAAGGAGCGAAAAAATGCTAAAGTCGTCGAATCCGTTTCCCTTTTTGCATTGGTCCGGGAGCGTTCATACTAACAGGTGTTTTGCGGGGTAGGACGGGGACATTAATGGTGGGTGATCCAGCTTGATAACGGTTGATAAGATTTGATGAGGAGCGCAAAAGGCTAGATTCGTCGAATCCGTTTCCCTTTTTGCATTGGTCTCGGAGCGTTCATACTTACAGGTGTTTTGCGGGGTGGGACGGGGACAGCAGTGGTGGGTGACTCGCATGGATAACGGTTGATAGGATTTGATAAGGAGCGCAAAAAAGCTAGTGTTGTCGAATCCGTTTCGCTTTTCGCATTGGTCCCGCAGCGTTCATATTCACAGGTGTTTTGCGAAGTTGAACGGGGACATTGTTGGTGGCTGATCCAAACTAAGAATGGCTGCTAAGATTTGATAAAGAGCATGAGAAGGCGAACGTCGTCGGATTCGTTTCGCCTTTCGCGTTGATCTAAGGGTGCTGACACTCATGGGTGTTTAGCAGGGTGGGATGGGGACATCGATAGTGGGTGATCCAAACCGATAAGATTCATGAGATTTAATTAGGAACGTGAGAAGGAAAATGTCACCAAGGCCGGTACGCTTTTGCGGCCAGCACTCGAATGTTCACATTCGCAGGTATTGTAGAGTGCAGAGACCCCATTGGTACTGTTGGGTATAGGGTCCCAGTGATAACGGCTTACGGTGGCTGATAAGAACCGTTAGGAATCGGATGGGATGAAATACTTTACATCGCTTGATACTACTAAACGACCGCTTTAGCAGAAGCGTCTGATGCTCAGTATCATTAGGTGAACATATTTTGTTTATGTTCTGATATCACTGGCAGATGTATCGACAGCTGAATTGCCTTGCATTCGAAAAAATGATGCATTTCTTTTGATACTGCGATCTACATTGATAACCATGATGCAACTTATATTTGTGATAGCAAAGCAAACGATTCACTCGGAATCATTTTCTAATGCGGTACTGGCAGCAACACTGGGTATCGACCGCTAAACTATGCAAAATTGCAAATAGTGAAGCAGGTTTACGAAAACGATAAACATCGACAATCGGGATATGGATCTACCATTCATGTGTAGGAATTGGATGCTCAGCAAGTGAACAATTTGTTACCGATGGATGCAACTGAATACAAAACTATCGATGTCCGAACTATCCAAACCCCAAATGATGACCTAAACCGGTTGGCTCGCGCACACTACTGCGCGCGATTCGTTTCGATGACGTGCAAAACGGATTCGATGCAAAGACTCAAGTATAATAACACCCAAATGCTTTTCTATCACGCCGTCTTCTCTACTTTTGTCTAAATAAATAGCTCAGCTGAAAGCAATGGAAAGGAGATTCCCGCCAATTTCATACACAACTGTGGTCGGGCCGATCGAATCCATTTTGCGAAACATGGCCATGAATCGCGCGCAGAAGTGTGCGCGAGCCAACTGGTATATAATAGGATAATACCAGTTTAGCTACGCGATGTACCTCGTGCGTCACATAGCACTGCTGAGCTGCGAACCACTCACAGCTAACTCAGCGATGTGTTTTAGCCAAGATAAAACGTACAGTTAATCAAATTAACACTTTGCGGGTGAAATCATCTGTGGTGTCACCCATTAGTCATAGTAATAGGAATTCTACTACCGCACCCCATGATGTTAAGAGCCACTATTCGTTTTCGATTCTCTGGGCCCACCATGGTAGCTTAACCCATAACGGACGGTGCGCCACATGGTCACGCAACCCATGACGGACGGCGGCGTTTCTGCGCCGTTTTTATCAAATCTTTCACCAATTTTTATCAATTGAGTCATTTTTGTAACCTTTTTGTGCAGTTGCTACTGATAAAAAGGTCACCAGTGTGTAGTGGTATCACCTCATGCTGTTGTACGCGGTACTTCTCTCTACCTATTACTGCAAAAAAGTTATGCATTTCGAGTAGTGAGGTGAGCGCGAGGGTTTCCAAATGGGAAACGGAGCCTATGGATTGTAATGGATTGTTGATTGTAACTAAAAACAATTGCTGTCATTTGTTTGTACAATTAGAAAGGATTGCATTTGAAGTTACTCGCATAATGTTTGTTGAAAATTTGCGCTGCACCGGTCCTGGAAATATATGTTATTCTTCAATACTTGTAGTGTATGCGTGTATAATTGGTTATTTGGAAATATTACAAAACTAGAAGAAAAATAATTTTAAATGTCGGGAGTAACCATGTGACGCACCGTCCGTTATGGGTTAATGAGCCGTCCAGAACTTGATAAAAGGCTGCAATTTTTCATTCACTCATTTAGGCTTCCTTCGATCAGTCTAGTAAAATGGCAATGCTCCTCCGACAAAAACACTTGGTTCGCCAAATCAAATGAAGGGATTTTCTCTCGAAGATGCCGAGGTCGGCTCGACCAATGTAGTTGGACCAATGTAGAAGTATACGTTACACCGTGGAGGGGAGCCCGAACACCATCAGGGGAATGGTGACCATACTCGGATATAATCAATCGGCAATTGCACGTGGACTGGAAATGCGAGGCAAGGTAGCAAACCTTCTCACATGAACTGTGCGCTAATAACCTTTCGAGGAGGTCGGTCACCTGCACTTCTCTCCTTACTTTCCAGGAGGAGCTTCATTTTCTCAACACGATGATCATTGAAGATGAAAAGTGGGTTCTCTAGGATAACCCTGTGAAGAAGCGGCAATGGGTAGACAAAGGTAAACAGTCAGAAGCCATCCCAGAGGCCGACCTTCGCCCCAAGGAGGTTGTTCTTTCCTGTCAGTGGTTCATAGGAGACATGGAGCACTTGGAGCTGCTGGAGAAGGGACAGACGATTAATACTCCCTCATATTTTTGAAATCAGTATCTACTCAAGCTTTCAGCTTCACGGTTCGATGCCGATATTAGCCAACCGGCTCAACACGTTATACGTGTGAGTGCTGATAAGCTATGGTAAATATACCATTCAGAAGCAGAGTTGAGGTGAAAGGGGTGTCGGTAGTGTAATGGATTAGCACATAGGTCCGGGAAGCATGGAGTGCGGGTTCGCGTCCCACCTGACACCGAAGCTTTTGCCCATAACTTAGCATTCTAGTAGTAACTCATACATATGTCACCCAGCTGTGGAAATAAAAAAATCACGTCCACCGTACTCGTAGATCGAATGCGCGAATCTGCTTCCACCATGACAATTCCCGACCTCACACCGCGACTGCGACCTAGGCTGAGATGGAAAAGTGCGTATGGCTGATGGTCGCCCAGCCTTCCTACAGCCCTGACCTCTTCAGACCACTGGCTGTTCGGCCTCCTGCAGCGCTCACTGAACGGAAAAAACTCGGAAGCAGAGGATGAGGTCAAAAGGCCTTGACGACTTCTTCAAGTCTCAGCCCCCGTTCTTCTGGTAGGATGGACTTGACGAGCTGCCTGAGCGTTGGCGTCGAGTAGTGAATGGTGATGTTGCATATCTCTAATCTCCAGGCTGGCTCGCTGCTGAGAGACTTACAAGAAAGTCCGCTGGCGCGCCGAGCCGAAAGTCGCTTCTCGCTACAAAGCTAAAATCGCAGAGCCACCCTGCAGGCGCGGCGAAGCCGCCCCTACCAGAATTGGCCGGCGTCAGTCGGCCAACCCGATAGCAACCATGCGTGGATAGTTATGCTATCGCAAACCTGGTGACGTATTTGCGGTTTGATCCTCAAACATCATATGTATAAATCAATTCTTGGTGAAAGGGACGTCCTCGAACTCTTGAAGAGACTGCTCCAAATACTGCCACTCCTCTTAGCGTGGCTCGTTCCCTCTCTGAGTGTGCCGCACACACTGGGATCAACAATAGGGAGGGGGTCCACTCCTCAAATTTTTTGACCGTTTTGCCCCATCTTTCTACTTCGTACCGCTAAATATTTCAACTTTCTTTTTAACTCCGGATCAAATCCTGTTACTCTATGAAGGGGATCTCTCTTTAGTGGGCAGGGGTTATAGGCGCGTATGGTACGTCTTATTTTCAACCGAAGCCGATAATAGTCGGAGGTCTAATCAATATTTACAAACAGCGCTTACCCACATCAGGGCCTATGCCTGCTGCAATGCGCATGTAGCGCGCATGCGAAAGTCTGGTATATATATATATATATATACATATATATATACATATATATATATACATATATATATACATATATATATATAAAATATACATATATATATACATATATATATATAAAATCCAACAAGTACGCGTGCAGTGGTCTGTCCGTCATCGGAGTTGTGCGATTCCCCTTACATTAAGCCTCACAATCTCCTGGTCTTGATTACCCTAACATTTCTTTCCTAAAAATGAGATAGAAAGCAAGTAGGTGGTGATCTATTAGTACGAAGTCTGAGCTGTGAAGTGTATGAGGAAAGAAGAGGGAGTGTCAATCGAAAAATCCTCCACTTCGAGTTTTTTTTTTGAGATTTGGTTCCTCCTAACAGAGTTTTAACTGTTTTTCGGAGACATTAGCATCAGAGGGCAGAAGCTGCGACAGCTCAGCGCTTCCCGTACTCTATTCGAAGGAACCTTTTTTGATGGCCTCGACTTTGGCTGTCGAATCCGCATACTACCATATTTGAGCAGTGTCTGGCGCCTTTCTGTGACTGACCACAGCTAAATACTCTTGTTCTAATTATTTCTGTGGTTTGCGCATCGTTTCTTATAGTGGCAAAGTGCATGAGCAGCGCGGTGAGGAAAAGACAACATTCGAAACAGTGGCGACCCCAACTAAACCAGCTGTTGTGATCGAACCGAATCACAAAATGAAGTGGAAGGTATGTTACCTTAATTAAAGATTACCTATCATCATTTTGATCGGATAGAAAATCGACAATTGAAGATGAAGAGTGGAGGGATCGAGTACTTCATGCAAAGGGTCACTGTCATTTCAGCTCCAGCAAACAGTATCGCTGTGAAAATGACTAGAAAGACAGGTGATGTGGGTGACGATGAACTTCTAAAGCGAGCCTAAACACTGACTTATCGTCGTCTTTGCCTCACATGATTTAGGATGGATTAATGGGGTGATGGTAGAGCAATCACTATGTAGCGCTATGTATCGCTGCAGTACTCGTTTATAATACTACGAGTTACTCGACGTGACCTTCGTGATGTACGTTCCATGACTCAGTGATAACACATCGCGCACCATTAATCACGCATTAAGCACGTAAAGACATGCCAAACAGGGTCAGGATGATGTGTTGATGTCCGATTCTGGAGAGAGGAAAAAACTTCGATAGATCGAACTACAAAGGAGTCCTATTTGCATGGAAGTTAGTCCAACTACGTAGGAGCTGCTTTTCCTTCCTAGGCTTTAGCTGAACTTCATGTTCCCCTCCTTCAACATAAGAAAAGCATCTGTCATTATTTGCCGTAGGCACGAAGTTATGATAGCTCACGTCACACTTTTTTACGCGTATGCTAGCTTGTGGGCGGAGGTGGCGTAGTGACAGGTGGCGCGCACCCCACTCTCATGGTACGGGGATCAAATCCCGCATCAACGCCCGCCCAGGCCAACCAAGCCCTCCATCCCTCCGGGGTCGGTGAATTGGTACCAGACTCGTCTGGGAGGATAAAAGCACTGACTTGTACATCGGCTGGCCACCGCAATCATTGTATAGGCCACATCACATTCACCAGCCACCATTCTGAATGGAGGTTTGAATGCCAGAAACTGCACTGTTAGGTTACAACTGTTATCAACTTCAAAGTGTCATACTCTTAACCATTATCGCTTCTTGTGCTTTGTATCGGGTGAACAATTATTTTCGTGGGTGAAAGACTGTTACTGTGTAGGACTGCGCTGCTGATTTTTTGTACTGTTGGCCAACTAGAGACCGGAACGCTTTCAATCCTCTTGCGAAAGGTCGCCCACTAAAGTTCAGTATGGGCACAGCTTACAGGAGTTTTCACTCTTACGATCAGTATGAAAGGGGCTACTGGGCTGCTTCGGTGTCACACGGTATAGATGCTCGCTTATTGACCAGCGAAAACTTCCTCTCAAACTTGGATAATTAAACAAATACCAATAGAAAATAATCTACCATTACGTACAAAATACAAGATGACGTGCAGTACAAAAGGGCACGATAGCTGAGTGCATCTACGGTGACTAACAGACATATCCACGGCCTAAAAGCTAAAAGAAGGATGAGGAATTACAATACTGAGAGAGGATAAAGAATGAGTCATGCGCCAGAACCCTAGGTTGAGTCATACACCACAGAAGTATGTAAAAAAAAACAAAACGATGGTAAACGAATCAACCTGAGATAATGATTGCCCATATTCGGACTACAATACTTCGTGCTACGAGGAAGGATGAATGAGACTCCATCACCAGGAAAACAGGATAAGTCATGCATCAGAATGGAAGGTAAATAATGCACAAGAAGAAAAGCAAGATGGCACTGAGAGCAAATCATGCACCGAACTCATGCACGCCATCGAGTGTCGTCTACGACTCATTGGTATCGTATTTACGCACCGTCTTATCGTATCCATCGGAGCCTTCAATCGAATGTTCAACAAAATTCTCAACTTTTCAGAACATAGGGAAGCTTGGAGTCGAGATCTTTTGTGAAAGATAACGATTCTATTTCAAAAACGTCGTGTAGTTCTGATTAGGACTTATTACCTGTCATTCTTCAATTCACGGCGTTCTTGATAATTGGAGACTCTTCGTGGCTTGCACATCTTTGATTTGAGCAAACGACGGTCTCCTTTTCAAAACACTCCCTCGGGAAACGCGCTTCAACACTCCAATAAGCACTGGCGGTGATGGACGGCTTCACCAATTGGAAAAAAAGCACCGCCAAGGAGATATCGGATAGCACATAAGTCACGAGAATAACATTGAAAAATTCTGACATGGATAAAGCAAAGATGTTGCGCAAACACGAGCACTCGCATTAACTGTGTCCTCTTTGTGTCCTCATTGCATAGCGTGCCTTACTTTGCTTCTTTCAATCCCAAATCTTGGAATCTTGGAATTCTTGTAGTGAATTCATCGTTTCTCTTCACTTATGTTATGAATGTGACTGTGTGTAGAAGTGATGTTAATTCGTGCTCTTCGGTAACTTCGCCGAGAAACAGGGTATCAGAATTCCAACGTCCATCAATCAGCTTTTCTAGGAAACCACTACAGCGCTATCGAAAGAGGAGAGCGCGTCCATCGAGTCTAAAAAGAAAGAAAAGGAGAAGGTGTTCGATAAAACTGTGAGTTTATCTTAATGTTTTTAATTGTCAAACATCCTCGGTCTCTTAGTTGTCCGCATCTTGAAAAGTTGTCCGCATCATGCGTCGTAACAAAACCTCCACGACTAACATGCGAAAAAACAGAAAAAATAAAAAGGCAATTTAGAAAGCAACCGGTTTGGCATCCATCTCTTCGATTGCGCTACCCTCCCTGTTTCCGAGATATGATTCGCTTGAGCTTTGAGACCGCGTGAGTTACTCTATCGTGAGGTGCTATAGGATGCAAAGTGAGGAAAATGGGGAATGAGAGAACACTTTTGGAAGCACGCAATCAAAGCCACCTGAATATTGGCTCCGACGAATATAGAGTAAGCAGCTGAATGAGGTTTCTCGAAGAAATCGTCCACGGGCCTACTAAGGGCAGCATTCGAAGTTCCAAGCGCATTCACGAGAATCTAATTGAGATTAGCTCTTTAAAGTGGATAACGGGTTGGGGCGTTGCGGTAGGTTCGAACGCTAGTGAGCTGGAAAGTAAAGAGGTGACAATACGTGGTCAGAAACGCAGACCGAGAAACAAGTGAACATTGGGAGCGAAAATTTAAACTGCGCTGCTCTAGCCTGTGATGGCTGTCCAAAGTTGTGGCGGGAATTCAGAAGAGTTGTACTTTTTCTAGCTTTTCTATTTCTGCCTTGTAATGAAGGATTCTCAGTTCTTTTCGTGTTTCTATTCATGTACTGTATCAGGTAAAGTGATTTTGGAGGAGAGTGTTTTCGCGAATTCCGTAGATGATTCCTTTATTTTTCCTTTCACTACTGAGCATCTACCTTCTACATACTACCTAATTGTATTCAACCACAATTGGACACCGCTAGAAGTAGTCGCGCTACGAGCTCGCTCAAGCTCAACGAGAGAAGGTTGCTCGGACGGTTCGGAGATCCACGTTCGGGAACGCTACCAGCCAAGTAATCAAGACCCGCCAACAAAGGCTTCATGGGTGCTGCACAGCAACCTCACTGAGAAGGAATAGTCGCATTCCTGAAGGCAGAAAACCCACTGGTGTGGTCCGAATATTCTCAATGATTGCGAGAGGAGAGGTGATATAATACATAAAGCTAATCCAAATCAGAAAAAATTAGAAGCCTCTTTCCCAGTTGTATCCCATCAGGATAGAAAACGCGCATCGCGGCTTTCGACGTTTGATGTGCGAGCTTAGGGAGCTGGGGACACTTGGGTCACTGAGCGATATCGTATTCTACAAGCTCCAAATCGCGATGCACAATTCTGATAGAATCGCTTTTTACTGACTTCTGACACTTTTCAAGATTTGGATTTTCCCAATGCTCTTGATTCAGGAGGAAATCAAAATCGATCAGGGAATACAGACAACAAAAGAGTTTCAAGCTGCTTGCAAGGTTGGTTTGCCGCTACAATTGAACAAATGCTAACCATAAAAATTTGCACGCTTGCCGGCGCAAAACCGGTTTCCTCCTCGATGTTTGAATCAGTCCTTCACGAGTGCTGGCGTAATTACCTTTATTATATAGTGTTATACTGTGATGAGACTTCGTGATAACTTGGAAAGCAGATTGTGTACGGGTCGAATACGATTTCAGCTTCAAGTCTTTGATCTACATATAGAAATATGGACATGTCAAATGCTCCCACAAACTATTAGGGTGTCCACAAAGTTCGTTGGCCATTTGTAAACAGCGTCGCGTTACGCAACGCGTTGTGATTTTGCATAATGATTTCGCAATATTGAAAGTACTCGCGATGGGCTATCTTCTGAACTCGCTAGCTCTCAGTTTCCTTTCCTGCTCTTCCCACAATAAAGCAGTGAAGATGAGTGATAGTCCCCACTACTACTACAACCTGGGTATCTCCAGACGTCAGGCCACGACCAGGAGTCTTCTGAATATTGAAAGTACTCGCGATGGGCTATCTTCTGAACTCGCTAGCTCTCAGTTTCCTTGTGTAGAGTCAGCAGTTTGGTTATAACACCCCTTCTAAGAACTGAATGTCAAAATGGTGGACTCGCTTCACCAATGGAAACTATGGCATCGAAGATAAAAATCAGTGATAAGTGATAAAATCAGTGGCGTCGTCCACTACAGCATCCTATCCAACAATGCCACAGTGACGGCAGAGACCCTCTCTTAATAATTGCAGGAGGTCAAGGTGAAAGCTGCCGCCTTGTCCCACAAACTTGCAAATCCGTGGTTGCTCTGGGACAACGCGCGCCCTCACGAAGCGAAAGATACTCAGGCCGTCCTGGACAGGCTGGGCATCAACACGGTCACGCATCCACAGTATAGCCCGGACATCAGTCCATGCGATTACCACATCGTCTGGTCCATGCAAAATTTCTTGGACGGAAAACAGCTGAAGAACGAGGGCGACCTCGAGGACGTGATCGAGGACTGGGTCGAGTCGCGACTGGCCGGCTTTGGGGAGGATCGAGTTGCCTCTCTACCCGTTCGCTGGCGAAGGGTGCTGGGTATGTATGGGGATTATATCATGGACCGGTAAGTTCAACTCGGTGAGTTATCTTTACAAGCTCTGGAAAAAACGAATGGCCAACGAACTTTGTGGACACCCTAATAAAATGCAAGCATAAACAGACGCTAGCTGAATTCGCAAGGAGTGGCCGGTTCTACAACAAACATACGGTCGAAAGAGGGTATTTGGTTTGGAAACTTCGTAGGAAGCTGCAGACAGCTTGAGGATCGTCTCGATAGGAATTGCGCTACGGTCAAGTACTTGTTGCGCAGTGACTTCGTAGTACGTACAAAGCTGTTGTTTGCAGCTTCTCGTGTAATTCTGGAGACCCACCTTTTCTCATTCTACCCTCCAGAATATCAACCATCCCCTTCGAATTTCAGTTGGTACAGTCCATATCACAGCGCTACATAGAGCATGGACTACGGACTCCTGATCAGATGACAACGTGGTGGAATCAGAACACCCCTGATAGTTGGCCGCCAAATAGCTGATTTCGGCCGTTTTTTCCTCCGGTTTTTATTATTATTCAGCGATGCCCGCTTTCGATGTGGTAAGCGAGCCTCGATGCGAATGACTCGATTTCGACGAAATCAATTCAGTACTCGGAGATCAAACAGAAAACAATCAAGGCAAATCGAGTTAGTTACAATGGAAACTATTCACCTTGTCGAAAACGGGGAAACAGGCGTCGTTGAGAAGAATATTGGTGAAAGTCAGGAGAAAAAACAACAGAAATCAGCTATATAGCGGACAACTATCAAGCGTGCTCATATACCGCCGCTTATTTTCAGATAAATCACGAAGAAGCTTTATTAACTTAGAAATCTGCTATATAAGAAAAAAACTGATCGCAGCCTGAAACAGGGTGTTTAGATTATGAGTTATGCGAAGCAGAAGCGCATTTTGGAGCAGGTGCTCACCGACGAAAACAATCAACTGATCCGAGAATTTTTCGAGCACGGACTCGAAAATCCTAGCGAGCAGGTGAACGCAAAAATTCAAATTGCCTTGAGCTAGATGGTACATTTCTCTTTCACTCCACTCGGTGTTAACTTTCTGTTCGACAAAAAAGTAGAGATGTTATGGACAGTGCTTTACCAATGAAGACAAATACATAGAAGAAAGTGACGAAAATACTGAGCATATGGAACGTTTAAAAGCGTGTCGAGCAAGTGTACTATTGATGAGGTACCTCTCTACATGCAAGACGATAATAAACGGGAGAGAATGTGATAAGGGAAGGTCCAGTGCAAGCAACAACCAGAGGGCGTCGAGCAAATGCTGCACGCGTACAGCAGTACGCGAGTGTTTCGTGGCGCTAGAACGGCGCTTGGGCGCACACATAAGTATACTTTTTCAATATGGAAATGTTTGCTTATGGATCATCTAAAAGTTGACCTCTATCGGTCATTTAGCGATCGAGCAGTGCGTTGAATTCCATTCAGCTCACTTGTTAGCGGCTTCATCACGGCTTATCAAAAGTCACAACTTGCTGTCATACGATATCAGTGTTCCCGCTTCACTGCACACAACAATCATCACTCATACAATGCTCAGATCAATCCAAAGCGCTATTGATTAGCTATACACGATGTCCGAAACATATTCTGACCTATACCCTTTCTTTGGATCACTCACTGTGTCAGTGTGAGTGTCACTGAGAGTCAACGCTCTACTGTTAATCGGGTTTGGAACAGTTTTTTAACACTTGCTTTTCGATACACCTCATCGGCCTTTTCATCGCATGTCCTCGTCTCACCTTTCATAAATCCTATGAGAGTCAGCGATAAACTCAAGCGACTAAAAATACGAAGACATCAGCAGCGTAACTTCTCAATGTCCCTCATCATTCTTTGTCTATTTACTACTTCCAGTCGTCCGCCATCACTGTTTCCTTCTCACCTCACATAAGACCTATGGATGTCAACTTTCTAAGGCTAAAACGAAAAGCGCAATAGATTGGTCTTTCAGTCGCATTCCAGCGCTCTCTCCAACTTCAAGTCAATACTAGCTTTGCTGGCAAGCCAAATACTTCAGAAATGGCTGGAATACCTTGAATAGTTAGAGTACACTTTTAAAAAACCCTTCTCGCTGTATGCGAAAGGAGATAAACAAAGTGTGCCGCAAATCTTAATATCAGGCTTTATCAGTCCTTATCGTCCATCATTGGTGTCCCACACCGTCCCTCAAAAAATCAGGATTCTGCATTGCTTTTACGTGTGTTGTGAATTTCTGTAAAACACCCTATACATAGTAGCAGGTTGTCCGAGAAGTTTTTAGCGTTTTATGCTACTACCAGTTGGGCTATCGCACAGTACTGCGCGAATAACACAGTAGAATTATATAAGGAGAAATGGTCGATGTTGAGCTTTTGTTCAGCATCTTCCACTAATCACTTGACCCTTCGGCTGCAATGGTCGCTATTGCGATTTGATATAGTTCAGCAGTTCTGGTTTCAGCTGCATCAATTGGTGGCAATTTATCCATTTGCTTAGCATCTATTTCCTACATATTAGTGATCGATCCATATGCTAGTTATCAATGCTTATCATTTTCGTAACATGCACCACTATTTGAAATTTGACATAGTCTAGCGGTCGATGCCCAGTACTGTTGCTGGCACCGCATGAGAAAATGAATCGCTCGCTTTGTTATCACAAATCCAGATCGTGTCTTGATCATCCACGTAAATCGCACTATCAAAAGACATGCACCATTATACAAAACGCTAGGCAATTTAGCGGTTGATACAGCGGCAGCAGATATCAGAACATAAGCAAAATATGTTCACGCAATGGTACTAAGCATTAGACGCATACTGTAGTAATCGTATAGTAGTGGTGAGAGGTGTACCGATTTTTATCCCTTCCCCATTTCCTAATGGCTCTTATCAGCCCCTGTAAGCCGTTATCAGTTTTGAAAAGCCACCATTGTGGTCCCGTACTCTGTGATACCTGTGAGGGTGAACATTCTACTTAGGCAGAAGAGCGAAACAGATGGCGCCATTGGCCTTATAACGCTCCTTATCGAATCTTATCAACCGTTATCTGCTTGGATCACCCACCACTGATATGCACGTCCCATCCCTCAAAACATCTGTGAGTGTCGACGCTCTAGATCGACTCGAAAGGTGGAATGAATCTGGTGACATTTGCCTCCCGACGCTCCTCATGGAATCTTATCAGCCGGTATCAAATTTGGATCACCCACCACTGATGTGCCCATTCCATCCCGCAAAACACCTATGAGTGTCGGCACTCTAGGATAAACGCGAAAGGCGAAACGGACTCGACGACATATGCCATTTCACGCTCCTTATCGTATCATATCAACCGTTATCAAGTTGGATCACACACAATTAATGTTCCTGCCCCATCCCGCAAAACACCTATGAGTGTCAGCACTCTAGGATCAACCCGAAAGGCGGAACGACTTTGGTGACATTCGCCTTTTAAGGCTCCTTATCAGCGCGTATCAGCTGCTACCACTTTAGGTCCACCACCGCTCAGGTCCCCTTACCACCCCATCCTAAAGAGAATTCCGCGCTAGTTGATGGTATAATTGCATTTGTAAAATTCAGCGTCCCAGCTTTGCTGCGACGCGAGATATGAATTTCGTAACAAACAGATGGACGGACACACACACGTATACTAAGCGAATTATATAGAGTAGGATTTTTTTTACATTCATCGCTGATTGAAAACTCGTTCTCGCTTGTGTCTCAGTAGTACATCCTAAAGAGAATTCCGCGCTAGTTGATGGTATAATTGCCGTTCCACCATTGCTTGATGTGCCCTTTTTTCCCAAGGCATTTTGAAGCATGTCAGAGGAGCAATTTCGGACGGTCTTTTTCGTCAACTACATATTGGATCAATCCGTAGTTGGGACACTCGACAAACTATCCGGGTGTGGGGGCCCAATAGTGTTGGGGAAATCCGTGCGACAATGGTTCAATAAAGTCCGTTCTGGAGATTTCAGCCTTGAAGGTGAACCTCGTAGCGATTGACATAACGTAATACCTGATGAGGATCTGAAGGGATCCACTGTTGTAGATGGTCTGAAACGCGTTGGGAGTGGAAAAACTCCACAAGGTTACCCCGTAATTGGTGACTGGCAGAAACTGGCACGTCACGAGGTCTCATTTTCACTGCTTTTGCGCAACAGAAACGACCCGTTTTTGGACTAAGTACTCACCTGTGATGAAAAGTGGGCCATGCGTGAAGCCATTTCCAAAGCTGAACCCTCACGAAGAAAAGACTATGGTCATAGTGAGGTGGTCACCGGCTGGTATAACTTTTTGTCACCAGGCCAAACCATCACAGCAGAATCTTCCATGTTTGACTCTCTTTTAATCTTGGCATTGATAGATACTCTGGCTAGTTTGTTGTTAAGCCTTCCAAGATTCACGACCTTATTTATTCGAGGCTAACGTTACGGCGTTTTCGCCTTCTTCAGAGCCTGAAAGGTCAAAAAAACTTGAGACCTAATTCAATCCAAGACTTTCACAATCCCGAGAACTTTTCAACAGAGTACTAAACCAGCTCTCGGTATCGATCGATCGAAGGGTGGCATGGGCCTACCTTGGTATTTGCGACCGGGGCGCGAGATGGACCACCAGCAGGACAACTTTTTAGTAGACTGAGAAGCAGTACCTCCACCTCTACGACCTCAACCTCGTGTAGTAGGTCAAAATTTACAGAGGCCAAGGAAGGGCGCAAGGTCACGGGTTATGGCCACACATTCCTCTTTCCTGTTTATTTTAGGGTCTTTTGCTGCAATCCAAAATGCCTCCAGTGTTTTTCGCGCGGTGGTTTCGGGTTCGAGTGCCAGGATGGTGACTGAGATTGCAAATTCGGTATCTCCATGGCACTGAACACGATGCATACGCAAGGGAGTCTGGGTCCTTGACCTCTTAAAACCCTCCAGGTGTTCCTTAACTACTGCTCCTCAGTCTACTAAAAAGTTGTCCTGCTGGTGGTCCATCTCGCGCCCCGGTCGCAAATACCAAGGTAAGCCCATGCCACCCTTCGATCGATCGATACCGAGAGCTGGTTTAGTACTCTGTTGAAAAGTTCTCGGGATTGTGAAAGTCTTGGATTGAACTAGGTCTCACGTTTTTTCGACTTTTCAGGCTCTGAAGAAGGCGAAGACGCCGAAACGTTAGCCTCGAATAAATAAGATCGTGAATCTTGGAAGGCTTAACAACAAACTAGCCAGAGTATCCATCACACCAGAGTTCTACTGTCAAGAAATCGACTCAATGTACCGAAAATCGCATCAGCCGCATCCAGCACATGTCAACAAGAAGTTCTCGGGTCATCCCGATTATTTTGCATGGCAACGCCCGCCCACACGTTTCACGAATCACTATTCATGAATTGAACGAATTGGGGTTGACGTTCTACCTCACCCGCCATATTCTACAGACCTTTCACCAACCGACTACCACTTTTTAAAATATTTTGTGCAACCATTTATCACCTTTTCAAACATTTTCAGAACTTCCTCGCTGGAGAGTATTCCATCAAACAGAATCAGGCAAAAAAGCCTTTGCGGATTTCGTGGATTCTCGACCACCCAGTATTTTCTTTTACGGGATTTATCGGCGGGTGTCATATCAACAAGTGTGCTGATTAGAACGGTGCTTATTTCGATTCAACCCGATGAGTATTAGGAACGCTACGATGGTTTGGAGTGAAGCACTCAAAACGCTGAGAACTTTCCGTACAACCAAATAGTATGCGTCAGTTCCGCTCGTCATCGCTAATGCCCTCTCGCTATCCTCTATATCACCTCCTTTGCTTCGATGAGGTATGATTCTTTTGGCCAGTAAACGCACTGAAATACATATGTAGCGGATTAGTAGACTAGTGAGTTCAGTTGCGGAGGTGCTGGTATGATAGACGTTTGCTCTTGAAGTTGATTCCGTTCCACGCTAAATGTTGCATAGCCAACAATGCCCTTCGAGTGACGCAAAGTTATCAATGGTTATTATTTCGATCGGACCTGGTTTTATGATCATACAAGTAGGTCAATGTAGCGTCAGCAACAGTGAAAGAAGATCCTCACGTGCAGCATGTACAAATTTCCACTCAAAATTGCTTTGGCGTAACCACTGCACCTAGTGAAGATGCTCGAAATCCCAACGCACATATAATGCATATAATGCATGGACTGAGCCAGGCAAAGGCAATGGAGTTTGACTCAGATGGTCCATTAGAAAACAATTTAGGTCATGAGAGTACTGAACGAGGCAATGAGCGGATGTTACGAAAAAGTTATGTCAGATGAGGAAAATGAGTTGAAAAATGATCCCGATGTGAATATCCTCCTTCAAGACAGAGAGAAAGTAAGTGATATTCAAGCAGATTAAGAGGCTTTTTGAGAAAGTCTCGGCATTGTTGCAGGCGAAATGCGCTATGTTAGAGATAATCCTTTCATGTCCAGAGTTCAATCCTGCAGTATGGGGAGGTGAAGGAACGATTCGAGGCATCATGGGTAATCCTTCGAACTGTGATTTTTCCGGTCCTATGTGACCCAAACAGACATTTGACACCGAGAGCAACGAATATTGCGCCACTTTATTAAAGACAAGCTCTCCTTGGAGGCTATCCTGTGAAGTCTGGAGACTGCCGCTGCTATCTCTGCATCAGCGAGTGCTGTGCCCGTGATGTGATACGGTATCTCAAACAAAGAGTTGAAATATATGCGCTTGACATTGTTATCCTCCTCAAGAAGACTTTGGAAACGTCACGTAAATCAATATTTGTCGATATTTCAGGTGTAGGCGACGCGCTTGGGAAAGGCAACGAGGTGAGGCTAATAATGATTATTTTGATATTTCATTTTATTTGCGACCGCCGCGGAGAATGAATCTTTCCACAGCACAACGGGTTTAGAAAGACTTTGGACCGTACTTGAAATGCGTGCATAATCTGTTAGCTGTTCTGTCTTTATTACGCTCTCTCCCAGTGACTTACCCACATCTAGTGCTGGAGACGTGGACCCAAAGACTCACCTCAAGTAGATGAGGAGCCGTTGTCTTTTATCTGCCCATGCTTAATACTTAAAAGATGTATAGCACGGTGCTCAAGACGTTCTGTAAACGCGGAGTGATGCGTCGAAGTAGATCTATCAACCAGACGCCTGTCTCAAAGACACCGGGAGGGGGTAATTTGGCTTACGGTAGAACAGACGTAGTTCGGACGAGTTCAGTTGGCTGCCATTGCACAAACTCGCCATTTTAACGCCTTGGCATGGTGCCAAGAGGAGATATTTCTTCTATAAAGTTGTTTTCCTTTGCCTTTTCCTTTGTTCTTTCTGATATTGTTTCTAGATGCTAATGTAGTTGGGAATGGCCACTACACTGCGCTGGGAATCAGGTGCTACAACTAACGTTGGCCCGTGGCCCGTCTCCTATAGGGGACAACTGGGAAAGTCAGTGTGTTGATGCGAATGGGATGCGAATACACACCGCAGCGTCGCGCTTTTGAATTCGGGGATTTCACCGATTATCGTTTCTAGCCTTCAGTGTTCCTTACAAAATGCTCATTTCTTTGCATTTTCCTCTCGTTTCAGTCCCCTTTCAGTTCCTTTAATTCTACGTACAGCACCAGCAATTGACCTCGACACTGTCGTTGCGATTGCCAATCTCAACAAAAGCGGAAGATGATGCGGATGGCGATTACGGGATTTATTCAACTGTAAGCGGCTCTTTCACGTGGATGCTACCTATAAGCATATCGCCTCATTTCGCAGCAGATCCTCCTTGGCCGTGGGCCATTCAACTGTCCTTCTTGTCCATATGTCGTTTGATCTCTCCATGATATGACTGGACCGTCGCTACATAGCGTTTCATATGAGCAAACATTGTATAAACCGATAAAATTTCACAAATCAGCTTTCAAATGCTTTACTCGTTGAATTTGACAATTCTGGAGTGGATTTCTCTACCTTGGCTTCAAAGCAGAGAGCTACTGGAATTACAAAAGATCACATAGCATTGAATTAGCTAGACGGACGGTGATCTTGTTGAAAAGTCTGGAGACTGCCTCTGCTGCCTCTGTCATATTTTCTCTTGCCATTTCATGACGTTGTCCGTGTATATAGAGGCACATGATACATGTACGACATGGTCTCCTGAATAGGTGTATACCAACTTCCAGTTCTGCATGCGTGAACGTTGTAGGTGGTTGGTGCTGCGGTGGCAAGAAAATTCAAAGAATGGACGGAAATTCGGCGAGTGGGACCTTTGCCATATTCGCATAGAGTCGCATGCAGCACGGATCCGTGAAGCTTGACGGAGGGAGGCGGTACACTCCACCTTCATTCAGGGACCGCAAGAAGCACAAAAGCGGAACGCAGTGCACAGAAATCACTTTGGCTTCATTTGCAAGCACTTAGCTCCCCTTCATATTGGACATAATTTTCCTTCCCAATAAAGTGAATGATCGTACCCACAGCCCTTAAGATTGTTTGTCGTCTATATAGCTTCGCTTCTTACATATCTTAGTTGAACTATTGTTGCTCTTCAAATTTATGTTGTTGTATGCACTGATGTATGAACAATGGTTGAGGACCATGCATTTGGAGACCCTAAGAAAGACTCAAGGCATAAAAGACAGTCATCCAATAACGAACATGAATAGCACTGTTTTCATATTAATCGAGGGAAGATGTCGCACATAGTGAGACTCAGAAAGACTTAATGAGATAATTCAATTTTAGTTAAAAAAACTGTTTCAGGCGAAGGATCCCAAGGGTGTGGATGTACCTCCTGCTATGACTACGACGAAAGAAGAACAAGCAGCCGAAAAAGAAGGGACTGTTCTGGATGAGGTCAGATAATTTTGTGGACAGCAAGCGGGCAAGTACAAAGCCAGAAGCATTATAGCAGCATATCACTCAAATCGATAAGATCCCTGGAGCTTCAGTAAATGTTGAAGAAAATAGGTGTTTCTATCCTTTCAAGGATCCTTGGTGCCAGCTAACTGACGTGGACATGATGCTATAGATGTTGCCCTGTCTCCGAACACCAGTGTGCTGTGCTTTGCAGCTAACCGAAGCCGAATATTCAAACGAAAAAGCCAGATCAAACGAATAAAAATCCAATGAAGGAAAACTAAGATTAAGAATGAGTTCTGAGGCGTATATTAGCATTTTCAGTTCAGCGAACAGCCAGCAGTGTTCAGTATCCGCCGAGAGACTACTGATGACGAAAAGATATCTGACTGCAAGGATGAGCAGGTGATATTAGGAATACTCTATTTAATACCCACAAACAAGTTATATTAACATTCATCTCCATATTCCACTTTCATAACAAAAAGAACAAAATAATGTGATACGACATATTCACGAACCCTATCAAAAGTCAGTGAAATCGTTCCCAGACCTTGAAACAGTAATAAATAATCCACATTCATAGATCTATTCGAAGTCACTTTTTGAAATTAAGTTGAGCTCTAACAAGATAATGACCCTCATATTATAAATACTTATTTTTCGGAGTTATTAAAACTACGGATAGTCAAGCGCATTTTCTTTTCATCAACTGGCCAGGCCGCGTTCATTCTTTGCGTGACAAGACAGGATGGCACAGGCGAGATTGAGAGATACACAGTCACGTCCTGCCGCCAGCACCGCAAAGATGAACGCGGCCTTGTGCTTAAAAGCAACTATCACATTTCAATATAAAACACTGTGCCCGCTTTTCTGTATGTTGATCTCTCATTTGTATGTTGATGATGAAACTGTTGCACTATCAATCTGAAAACGTCTTATGTTTGTGATAATCTCCATGATTGCATACGAACCCTTCATCGTCATTTCGTGATGGGCAGCGAAGGACATGGGAATTCTGGAGGTTGTTGGTTATGACCCGTCAACCAAAACGTGAACTATCACATTATCACTATCTGCTATTCATATAATTGGCTACGTATGTCTACCGCGTGACCGTGCGACCAGTAATAACATGGTAGCGCCTCTTGAGGAGCATTGAAGGGATGTCATCGGCCTCGCTCTACTTCGAAGAGGTAGTAGGGCAGTAGCGTCCATAGCTGATGTATGCGATGGGAAGCATATGGGACGTATATGAGAAGGAAGAGAACATTGAATCGAAGTGATCTAAAGTGGTAAAAGCTGAAAAGGATTGATAAGATGAGTCGGAAAACAAGAGCCATTGAATGTCTTGCGATGGTAAAGCGTTGATACCCATAGGTGTTGAGTGCAAGAACCGTGGATGATCAAAGGTAGTAGAATCAACCGTGGATGAACTAAAGTGGTTTGAGTTCGTAAGGCTGCGTTCTCAAGCTGACTTTAGATTTTTAGATTTAAGCGTCGAGGAAAAGATACGTATCGATCGGAAAATGAGATTATCAGATTATCCGCGGTTTGGGATTTTTGGCGGATTGGCGTATTTGCGATTCTGGGCATTTGTCATAATGCTCCTAGACTGATGTGGTGGTACGTAACACTCGTAACATCGCCAAAAATCTTAATTTGTGTATATTCCGATTCGCCCATATGCCGATCGGCCGGTCCACCAAAAATGCCATTCAGGTGGGTATGAGGGTAGCTTAAGTGAGGAGAGTGATAACGAGAGCCAGAGAGCAAGCGTCATCGAATTTGCCCAACTATCCAAAGTACAGTGAAGAGTTGCACTCATAAGTGTTACTTATGTAAATTGGTCCGAGATCATTAGGGGTGGGCAACTGATATCAGAGTAAATACATGGTGAAGGCTAATCGAAGATATTGCGAGTAAGTGCTCAGATGTCTTGGAATTTCATGACAGTATGTCGCAAACTTCCGTGACCTTTTCATCATTTAGGTTCACATTGTAGTCCAATCGACTGCTGATGTTTATGTCAAATGCGCATTTTCTCAGATGGTTCGCATTCCAAAATACCGTATCGCGCGTTGTAATGTTGCAATATTGATAATGTAAGCCATATAAGCTGATGGAAGATTAAAGCTTTGCTTATTTCTTCCTGCCTCCTGCATAAACGCTCTCTGAATCTCTTTCTGAAAGTTTGGTGCATCGGCCAAATACGTTCAGAAAAGAGAGAAAATCTGGTTCTTAAACCAGTGAACCAGAACTTTCTCTGGTTTTGAACCACCCGCAGAGGTCCCCATCAAATACATTGATGGAATCCATAATTCGTGGAAAACCCATTTACCATAGCTTCATTACGCCGCAAACACTGATCGCTAAGTTCAAAGATTATACCGAATAGCAAGTATACTCTGCAGATCTTAGCATCCAACATGACGAATTATCGGAAGCAATCGATCTATTAAAAGGAAGCATCGATCAAATCGCGACTGCGGTATCAAAATTGCAGCAGCTTATAGAGAGAATGAAATGTGATTACGATAATACGAAAAATAAGGAAGATAAGAAAAACTCCTAACGGAGTTGGAAAACATTGAGAAAGAAACGAATCATCGAATTAACGAATCAACGAATAAACGAATCAACGAAGTCATAGGAAAAGCGACCGATCTCACGGTCATGTTGAGCACTCGGCTTACGGAAACAAAAAGCGAAAAAAAAACTTCGGCTCGCAAGCTAGGACTGCGCTCTTACGATCGCAATATGAAAGAAGAATACGAAGGTCCGAGCCCAGCGGACAAAAACACTCGTTACAACACAGAAAACGACTCCCACCACGGCCACAAGCCCCAATCAAAGGGTCATAGTCCTTTCAATAATTTCAAGCATTGCGCTCCCATTAGCATCTCAATACCACAGATAAGTCTTCCAAAGTTCTATGGCACAGATGGAGAATTTCCTGACTTTTGAGCAGCCTTTCGGACCCTGGTACATGAAAATAGCGCTCTGACAACTGTTGAAATGATGCTTCTTCTGTAAGTTAGTCTAAAAGGAACACCTGATAAGGCAATCAAAGGGATACAGCTAATCCCACAGAATTATGAATGGATGATTTAGCTTTTGACTAAGAAGTACGGAAACAAGCCTGCAAACAGAGCGCGCATCGTGCAACGGCTTAATGAGCTTCAGAGGGCAGATAGAAGCGCAGGAAGCAACGAGGTTGTATATGACTAAGTCTGTATGCTAATGAATCAAATGATATCCGCAGGGCAAGATATAAGCGATACGAGTGATGCGATGTGGATAGAGACTATCTTGGGTAAATTCTCACAGGAGTTGAAATAGAATGAAAGCGCAGACTTGTTCATGGGCTGGCCATCGCAGTTCTTTATATAGCCAAATCGCATCCGTTTGCCACCAAGAATGGAACTAGAATGCGCGGCGCACCCCTAGAAGAGACGTTCAACGCCAAAAAACACCTCAAATCTACCTATCTTTATATCAAAGAGTACATCACTGCTTTTCTTCACTTACTAGCCTAGATTTTTATCAATAGACCCTCCTAAGAAAGGCACAGATGCATGGCGCGACTATGGTTATTGATAACAAACTTGAGAGTCTGGTTTGTATCAAGGAAGTTTTACTGCAAACTACGAATGATTTTTTTATTTGTTCTTTTTCTCCTTTCCGCTTTTTCATTGCATTACTTTTTTACTCAAAAGACAGTCGGAAAAATTAAATGTGGTCACCCAATAGGCACGGCTAGGAGGTGCTAACTGACCTGTAATTATCTGACCGTATACCTACCGTATACTTTATGAACTAAAGACCTCCACCCACTGCATCTACTCACTCGATCACGCTCCACACCAGTGCCGTGTGAAGCGCGAGGTACAGGGCAACGTGCAAGTGCGACCAGTGTTCCAGTGGGTCAGGTCACAAATGTTGTTCGGACGGTAATTCACTATAGAAACGACGAACTTAGCTTTCTTGTGAGATAAAGCATTGTGTTATGGACTGTTAGAGAAGCTAGCCTCCACCTTCATCATGTATCATATCTACTTTTAATTAGAAATTGTGTCTAATGGAATATCCCCTAGGTTAGTAATTAAGTAACAAATATCCAACTTTACTACATATTTACCTTCACAAATATCTGCCTTTTTTCGACCCTTATCTTTGACATAATAAGGGCCAGCTACGTAGCCAAGATCCTGCAATTATAGTAAATCAATCGTCTCGTGAAGTAAAGCCTCTCATGGGTGACCTGACTTCACACTCATCTCCGGAACAGTTGCAACACACCCGCGAGGTACATCGTACAGCTAGAACGGGTACTGCATGAAGGACACCGGAGCACAGAAACCATCACAATAAGAGGGCGACTTACTCCTAAATGTCACTCTATTTCGTTCTCACTACCTATCCTTGCATTCACCTAACCTTACCTTGTCTCACTAATAAACGGGATGGCAACGGATAAAGAAGATATTCTTCAGGTACCTACAGAGAAGTCTACCAAACGCGTACCCCATTCAAAGGTAAAGAACTGGTCCCCGCTCATGGGCACCTGACATTATTCTTAGGCCGCGTTCATACGTTGCGCACCGACGCCGGCACCGGCACAGATGGCGGCAATTTGACACCATACTGCCAGCCATGGCATTAAAATCATGTGTCCGCCTCTGAGCATGGCGGCACCCTGGTGACGGGCTCCGTTTGTGTAAAGCCCGGCTCAAGCACACTACAGAATGATCCACGAATTCGATCGAATCTTGGCATTGTGTCAAACTATGCCAATATTCGATTGTACTGTGGACTGACCCAACCACACTACAGAATGATGACCGTGGTGAGAGCCACAAATCGAACCCGAATCTTAGCATAGTGTCAGGCTATGCCAAGATTCATAATTGACTTTGAATTTAAAGGTACATATAGTGTAGTGTGGTTGGGTCAGGGGTTTTGCAAACGGAGTGCGTCAGCAGAGTGCCGACGTGGTTGGCGACGAGCACAATATTTTGACGCCCTCGCTACAGGCGCTCGCGTCGGCGCACAAAGTATGAACGCGGCCTTACAACCCTTTTTTGCTTATGGAGATCAATTGGAACCTTTATAATAAATCGAGTTTATCATTAAATTTGCTTTTAAGGAGATAGAGAAAAGTAAAGAACAGAAGAGTGCAAGTCGTGGGAGTAGAAGCAGATGCAGTGTAAAGAAAAGTGTAGACCGTGGGCATGGAGAAGGACGGGAAACTGGAAAAACTGGAAAATCGAAGGAGCATAGCAGTTGTGTAAAGTCGAAGTCTAAAAAAAGGGAGTCCACGGTTAAGGTAATTTCAATTCAATATTTGCAATAACTTTTATTTTCCACAGGAAGCATTCTGATTGCAGAAGGTAAAGCAGAGAGGGAATAGCTAGATTCTTTACGTGAGTTTTTCATGCTTGCTTCAATTGCATTTCCGCTTGGCCTTGTAAAATCATCTGCATGGAAAGCTAGCATATAGGCAGGTCAGGACACTCAGACCGTGTCATCGCATGCGACAGGTGCCTTGTAGCTTCTGCTAGCACTGGTCGGAGCACGTTTCAGTGACGTGTCTTTCAATAGTATCCTGACGTAAACAGCCTATAAATTTGAGAGTGTAGTTCGAATTTCGTCAGCGAGCACTGATTGTTGACACTGTTTGGATTCGGAGGTTCCAACGCAGTCACAAACCTTCTGCCCAACAACAATTATGATTACTTTCTGCAGATTCCACCATCTATGTACAAAACGAAGGACCAAATACGATTTTACAAAATATATGTCATCTTTCAACATCTTCTATTACACGTTATTTTCCTACCGCCGTTAAAAACTTCAAATAACTTTTGTGCTGTAGTGGAAAAACTCTTATACTTGATGTGCGTGCAATGAACAATAGTGATATTAATAGAGCACCTATGACGTCATACTGTGCATTTAACTGATGTGTTAGTTTAACGGATGTTCTGTACTTGTTTCCTTTTCGTAATCCTCTTCTTCAACCACATGTATTTTTGTTTAAAGGGATAGTCTTGTATTACGTGCATTGATAAAGATCATGATTATGGAAGCTCAAAGACTATGAAATTACAGATTATTAGGGCACATGATGCGAGTGACTTGTTAGTGTGTAATCAAAAGCAAGAGTAACGTGGAAAGGTAGCTGCCACGTGCACACAACGCAAAACGCTGCAACTGCCCATCTGTTCCGCTTTTTGATAAGTCGATCCCGCTGACGTATTAGGTTGATTCATAATAAATCGGACAAATTGACCAATTTTAATCATTGTCGTACAACTTTTTTACGACAACAGGGATTCACTTGAAATATACTCCATCTTTATCGATGACCTTCTGCCACGGTATAGGCAGATCATGGATGCCCTTGCTCCAGAAGGCCGGAAGCTGGAGCTCGAAGAAGTTGCCGAGTGCCGCCTTGACCTCGTCGCGAGTTTTGAAGTCTTGGCCGTCCAGGTGGCGTTGGCTGTGGGAGAAAAGGTGGAAATCTGAAGGGGCCAGGTCTGGGGAGTACGGTGGGTATAGAAGTACGGTCCAACTGTACGACAGCAGCTCGGCCTTGGTCGATCTTGCGAAGTGCGGTCTGTGGAAGTAGACACGTTGTCGTGCTGGAAGTAGACATGTGACCGCCGCCGTAGCGAACTTTGGACATTGGCCTTCAATTCTCGTAATTGACGAACGTAGACGTCGGCGGATACTGTGGTACCTTCATCGAGCAGCTCCCAGTACTTACGCCGTGTACGCTCCACCAACCGCGGTTTTCGTCTTCGATGGAATAGTCGCCTGACGCAAATTTCGAATGCTACAACTACAGTGTACTTCTGCCGGGGGCATGCTCCTTGTGAACTTCTATCAGACGTCTGCCGATATCCGCGGGTTCCTGGCCAGATAGCGATATAAATAGTATGACGTTGCGGATGTGGTCTCTGGACCGCTTGAAATCGTGCGGCATTGTGGCGGAATGAATTTACTTTGGAGTGATTATTTTGCGGTACTTTGAAGAGCTTTTCATACTCATTCCAACGGTACCTCGCGCGTCCATTTTCGTTAATCGTTACTGAGTTATGATCTCTAGAAATCATCACTACCATTTGTCCGATTTATTATGAATCAACCTAATAATTCTCGCCGGCGGCGGTGGAGCGAACGAGGAGATGCGGCAGGATCGAAGGTGTAGCGGCGCGCTTTCGCAGTTTTAGCTTGAAGCTCACTCCGGAAAATAGATGCTTTCGCATTTCCGAACATTTCCCTGCATTTACCTTGCAACACGCCAATGGGAAACTAGTTCGGACTACCCGCCTTTTGACGGGATGGTCGTCCTGTTCGAGAATTAACGGTGGAAAGGGGTCCCTATTTCTCGGGTTTTTGGCCATTTCCATCCGTTTTTTCTCCACTGTCCTGTTACTAGGCATCCCGACTTTCATATGCACTACTCCTTTTACTTTTCGTCCGACTTTCCCCTAATGCTGCCTTTAAGTGCCCAAGCACGCGTTTACTCTCTCCAGTGTTCTGGCATTGTTTGGAGAGCGTTTCCTAATAATCCAGTAATGACACAGCAGAATCATCGTCAGCCAGCATTCTCTTCGCTTGTGAAGCGTTGGCTCATTTTTGCTCTGTAAGGAGGAGTGAATAAGTCCTTTCTGAGCCCTAGTCGCACTACGTCTGTGCCCTCATCTATACAATAGCGAGCACTGTATTACCGAAAGCAAACAGTCACTTGCAGCTGAGGAACACTGGTTTTGGTTACACTTTTGTGGACTTTATACGAAAGTAGACTGACTTCAAAAGCTTTCTTGGTAAAATGTGCGTATCAAACGTCACAGACGATTGCCTTATTCCGAAGACGTTTCTGTTACGCCTGAAGACTTGTGATTACGAGCAGAAAGGTGGTAACATCACGCATCCAATCTGGGAGAAGAACTGTATCATTAATTTGGATATCATAATGGGGGACAGATCGGAATCGACGATAATGTGAAGCCATATAGTAGTGTAAACACCATGTCACATTGTGCACTAGACACAATGTGAAATGTGACAAGTCAGGCGAAACTCAATCAACTGCAGTAGTTTGGTTCAATAGAAAAGGAACAGGGTCAATGATACCTCTTCCTTTCAACTGACAGAGTCAACGACATCTATTTCTTCTCAACTGAGAGCAAGTTTATAAAGAATTCGAAGCCCTCTTCCACTGTTGCATATGATGTGATACTAGAAAATGTATACAAGAGATGTGGTAACTCACTCTCAAAACTTCTTGCACATATTTCAATGCTTCTTTCATGTCAGGTAAAAATCCCGAAATCAATGAAGCTGCAAAGGTAGGGATTTTCAGAGCCGATGATTCTCACATGATATACGGATGTCAATCATTTTGTACGACTCCAACACATATCAAATAATGGAGGAAACAGTTAAAGAGGAATTTATACCGAGTTTGTACGAAATAAGAAAACAAAAAAATAAAATGAAACTTATACCAAAAAATTTCACGGCTTGAATTTAAGCCTACCTCTTCGTAAAACTTCGGCATTGATGTTAATTACAATTTTCCTTGCAATGCCAGCAAGGTGATTATATGGAACCTTTTATTGATGACCTGACCTTTCGACCGGATCGTCTTCCTGTTCACCACCGCGAGAGCGAACGACGCCTCTCCGTAAACACTGACAACAACTGATACGGAGTAGGTTCTTCCGCTCTCGTGGTGGTGGACTGGGCTTTTGAGAAGGACGATCTAGTCGAAACGTCAGGCCATCAATAAAAAGTTCAACCTAACAAGTCGTTGACATAACAGAGAAAATTGTAATTTCACGTTTAATCCCGGATAAACAGAGCAACGGGTCGTGTTGACAGTTCACATGATTGGTATTTAGCCTTCGACCGAGATAATGATAGAACGCGTACAAAGTCATCGTTATTGGCGCATTGGCACATCGATACATAGGCGAAGTAGTTATACTCCATTTCGGAGCGCCTGATAGGGCGTGGCCAACGTACATGGGTGAGTGGCGAGATTGAGAGTGTGTGGCAAGAGTGAGAATGTGTGGCGGAGTGAGAGGGTTCGATACACTCTCACCCAAGCCCGTAGGCCACGCCCTATCAGGCGCTTCGAAATGGACTGTAAAGATACTCATCTACTGGCTGGCCACGCCCTGGACGCTTCGGGCGCATTGGTGCATTGACGTATCGGCGAATGAGCACAAGACATATGTTTGTCACAGTGCCACGCTTGCGTCGCGGCGCGCACTGTTTGAGCGACTGCGTAGACACCGGAGCGCCTACGCGCCAATGCGCCTATACGCCAATGAGCCGATGCGCCAACAAAGATGGCTATGCGCGGCCGTAGGTGCGATGTGATCTATGCTTATTTAACCAAAGCTTTTGACAACGTAAATTACAAACACTCCTACAGTCTCCGAGTACTGGAGAAAACTGAGTAGTACTTTGCTGTTTACTCGTGAGAAAGATATATGATGATCAAATTAGGTGCGAGACTCTCCAGGGGTATCGACGCTCTAAAGGCGTACCGCAGAAAGGGGCGATCTCGTTAGGAATTACTTCATGAGGAGAGTGCGCGGTTGTGTTTATGTACGTGCACTGAGATTGGCTATATCATGTAGCTGTATCTCATATGAAAGGGCAAGTAATGCCTTCAGATCTGAAAGGTGCGCTGAAAATGGCACCCAATACCTCCACAAACAATCTTGATCGCTTGTGCACGTAAGATATCCTCGTCGGTTTGTCCTACAATCCATCAGCATGAAGATTATTGTCTTTCGAGTTAGTCGAAACTTGACTGATAATAACAAAAGGATGGTGCTGACATAACGAATTACGGCTGTAACAGTTACTAGACAGTTACTACGTAGAAGCATGTGGAAAGAATGAAAAGCCTCACGGAGCAACAGAACGTTACACAACACTACAGTCGATGTAAAATAAGTTATGTAAAGGGACAGCGGACCTTGATGCCGCAACGAACTACACAGATAGTAATAGCAGGGACTAGTTGACTTCGGAAACGTTCCTACTTTTTTCTGGTGTGCAAATTTAGACGACAGGTGGCTCCATTTAAAAAAAAATATAGCTGCTCCATATGTGCAGCATCTGTGCATATCATATTCGTGATCAGCCTTCTAAGAATGCTGCGTGACTCGGATATCTCGTCGAACAGCATTGTCACCAGTGATTATCATGTACCGTATAAGCAGAGGGCTGTGGGTGTACAGTACGCAATTACACGCGGCTGCCGCTTGGCTGTGCAAATACTTTGAAAAGGTGCAAAACCTCAAGTCTTTAGGATGCGGCAGATTCTTCGTGACAAATCGGTAAGTTCCGGTCTCTTCTCACCGTTCATAAATGATAGAAGCGGTGCTATGCTAATGAGGAGGGCATCTTATAAAAAGTTGCACACCTAAGCATCTCTGGGAGATCCCAGGGGGTGCACACTCAATTGTAAATCCTTGCCTAAGATTCAATAGAGGAAGAACAGAGGGTGATATTGCTGTTGAAGGTGGGGGGGGGGGCACTTCACTGTGGTCGACGTTACGCTATTTTTGATTGGGTTTTTGCCCAAGTCCTAGTCTGGGAAAACCCCTACCCCGCAAGTAAGGCTCAGGTAAAAATATACACTTGAATTTAGAAACTGATTACTGTGGAACGGTTTCGAGTGAGGAACGGCAGCGGGACAATCAACTCCTTTTAACCACAATAGCACCGGAGAGACATCCTTTCCTCTTCTAGGCTTAGGCAAAAATTGAGTCCATCCTGGGATGCCCTTCCCGCAGAAGATCACACGAGGAGTGGACCGTACGCCAAAGTGTTCACACGATTTCTCATTGACTGAGAAGGCAATGTTACTTCGTCGGTGCTCAAAAACGTAAAAATTAAGGAAGGTATACGGGGAACAGCCGAAAAGTAATCTAAAAAAGCGGAAACGGAACTCGGCTGTTGGTCCTATAGCGAAATATGTGGTTTGTTCATTGGAAGGATATGTATCCGATCGTATCTAAACCTAAGGTGCGACAGCGCGGGCGGTCGCGTGCGCATCGTTGCTGGGGCGCGCCAATCTTTTTGAAAAAGAGGGATTGCGTGGCGCCGTAGCGATTTCAACGTAGATGCTCGGATCAACTCACACTTATCGTGTATTTCGTGTAGTTAGCTATGTTAGGCGTATAAAAAAAACCAGATGTAGGGAGATTTTTCTATGCCTTTCGTTATTTCAATAGCCAATCACCAGATCACCAGTGAACAGCAGCGAATAGTGTGAAAAGGATCAAAAGAACTGACGTTTCACGACTTCCTTATTTGAAAAAGCATCACTACGAGTCTCACTTTTGTGCGCACTATATTCAATCACTAAATGGAAAAGGTCTGTTCCATCAATCATCCGTCCTCAGAACACCATAAAAGTAGATGCAGTAGTGCTAATGTAGTTGTGGGGGGAGGGCCTCACTGTTGCGCTATCGTCCCTCAGTCGAAACCGACCACAATCATCAGTTTGTGCGCTCAACTGTATATTTTTACCTAAGCCTTCCTTGAGGGGGGAGGGTAGAGGCTTCCCTCCAAGGTAAGGCTTAGGCTAAGAACTAGGCGAAATAGCGCCGGGCGCTGAGTACAGTGGAGTGTCCCCCACCATCTATATCAGTACCGGATAAAGGGAGGTGTTCAAAATAGGTGAGTGGATCGATTTAAGACATTTATGGGCACCCTTCAACAAATGAAGCAGTGAAATTCAATAGTGCGAAAATGGTCGGTTAAGTTGTGAAATACGAGGGGTTATCGTCAACGGTCGATATGACGAACGATTTACGAGTAATGCAGATTACAACGAGATATCAGATACAAAGAAAGCATCCAAGAAGACTCCTACACTCAGTACGCGGCGCCGCTTAGCGCGCCCCAGCAACGATGCGCACGCGACCGGCCGCGCTGTCGCACCTTAGGTTTAGATACGATCTATGTATCCTTGCGAGGGTTCCTCTTTTAAAGTCTTTTACTGCTTCGCACTTTTATTCGTATATGCTTATGCATCTTTTTATATTGGCAGATAGAATGATTTCAGAATTTATGCGCTATGCGTTTTCAGATGCCGTCACAAAATTCATTGAACGCAGAGGTGGACATCAGCGAATTTCAAATGAATTCGTTATGTAAGCGTTATGGGATTGCTGCCGCGCCTGTTCTGAATGAGGCAAGTTTTTCGGGTGCTATTTCATTTGATCACTCTTTTCTATGATCAATATGCAAGGAGTATGATGCATAGCGGTCCTACTGTGAACCGCTAACGCACAAGGTCAACAGTTTAAGCGGGTTGACTCAGGTGAAAAGCTGTAATTAGCTCAAAACAGCGATAAGGCGCTAGTGGATATGGGAGATGGTGCAGAACTGGTACATATATCTCGGAGAATTTCCTTTCCCTCCGCAGAACTGCAAAAATTCATTCCTTCTGACTCACACGGCGTTCAGTCATTTCATCATCTTTCCCTTCTTTACATCTTTGTATGATTGTGCGGGATATGGTTAGATGCATGAACTAGTACCTCTCTCCTATATCCAGTAGCACCAGCCAGTGCTGTAGGGTCACGGAAAGCTGGCGACTTATGTTGCTTGCTGCTTTTGCAGTAAAAAAAATTTCACCAGTAAGAAAGTTATTAGATCACTTTTACGAGTATATATGTTCCAACGTCCGTAGTAACAAATCAGTTTTCATTGGTGATGGTTAATGGGAGCTCAAAGCTCGCAACCGGTGGACTAGGGTGGTCTTCCTACTTCATCCCGCGCTATTTGCTTGTCCGTTCGATGGTGTACGTAGATTTTGTTGAAGAAAGAGATGGTGATTGCTCTATACCCACTTCGGTACTGAAGCAGCTCAAGGCTAGGAGAAATGGAGTTTCTATGAGTCCCGCTGATGCCTTCCCGTTTCAAGTTCTTGTTGACCAAGGACAGCTTAATATTGTATATTTCGTTTCTTGGCCAACACTAATTTTTCCAAAATGTATGATGAACGCCTTTCCGCACTAGTTGATGAAAGTCTATTTTACAGGTTTACCAACGGGTTGACAGACGGCTCTTTGGCGCGTTATCAGTGCATTATAAATTTGCTCAGACAAGCTAAAAGCGCAACCCTTTACTTTTTGAAAGCAAAAGAGGACTAGCTTCATCTTTCTAAAATATCCAGGCAATTCACGGAGCCATCTTGGAGGAATAATTTTAACGTGATTCGATTACAATGGAAATGGTACAACTGTCAGCACACTTCAGATAACCGTTATTTTTTGTTAGTTACGTCTTTGTTTCTCATAAACAACAAGCTCTCTAAAGCCAGTGTGAAGAATTAATCACTTTTTTCGTATTATTTATGTCTCTTTGTTGATCAAAATCTCTTTGAAACAGTACTAGAGACTATGTGGTCGTTACTGCATACTGAACCTTTTGCCTTCTTAGGTTAGGATAAATTGAAAATAACTCGAAATCGCCTCCTTTGATTCTGTTCTGTACTTTGAGATGCTTATATGAAGTCGCTTCAGAATGCTCTGCTGACCGCTACGACAGCCGTTGTTCGTGACAGCCTCAAGTGTTATGAGCCAGGAAAAAGGTAAATGTTTCCTTGTCTTATTGATCATTGTTTAGTTTTCATGGGATTGTTCATCGATTTGGCAATTTCAGGGTGTACAAACGGGATATTGAACTCGCTAAGAAAGAGGTCCAAAGTGAGTTTTCGTTCCTAGCTCCTTTTTTCCTCTTTCTGTACTATTGAGGTTAAATAATTAGGTGCTATCTTAACCTAATGTTCTATACTTTTGCATGGTGCTTAGTATCTCATAAACATGGCAGATTAGTTTATATTAATTCCGTAACTTGTTTATTCCTATGTTATATCACACCTTCCTTATTCACCAATTATACGTTTGATAACAGTTAGGCACAAATAATCGCATCATTTCGTACAGCACTTGGTGACAGTGACATGGTGTAGGACAAAGTATTTATGTGAGAGTTCGCTAGTGACTGACTATTAGCATAGGTAGCATAAGCTCAGAAAAGGATCAGTGTAGAAGCTTATGCGGTGTCGCAAACGCAACACTCGCAGCATCTTCACGCTGGGAGTCTAGGCCGTGATTGACGCGGCGCGGTCCTGCATAGACCTCTTGAACCATAAGCGGGGAATGTGCGTAATGACAACCGGAAGTCGAGCATAATAAGTGACAAGCCAACAAAGTAAATGAATAAATGTACCTGCAAATAATTTTATGAGTCTTCGCGAAGAAAACACCTCTCCACTCATCGGATGTTCAGTGAGGTAGCCAATCTCTAGCTCGCTTACGAATCTGATTTTTAGTCTGATAATATTGGCTCGTCACAAAACAGTTGTTTAGTTGCCTTAATAATTTCCAGATCAGTACGAAGAAGCGTTGAAAGCTATTCGCGAGCGAAGGGCCGAACTGGCTGCCGCGAAACTGCTACTAAAGGAAAATATGCGTGAAATATAGATCATATTCTTGTGTGGGGTCGCTTTGCCACTCATCGCCCTCACTTGTGCTTGCATGAATTTGAATCTCATTTGCATCTATATGGGTACAATTGTACGCATGTCTGTATTTGTTGATTGTTGACTGAAAGTATTTATTGCTTTTAAGCTACTTTATTCTGACCATATGCATGAACAAATAAACTTCTAGAAGAGGTGTTATCTGTTACATTTGTAAGCAATTTTAGTTTTGTGAGCATTTGTAACTAGTTATGTGCCAGGGGAAGTTAAGCGCTCGAACACAAATGATATTAATGACTGGGACGCGCTGTGTGTGTACCCTTATGTCAGAATTTCGCACCGCGGCGTTTCGCAAGTGATGCGATGCGGACGAGCTAAAGAGGCCGTGTTGTTGGCTCCTGAAGCAATTAGGAGTTTACTGCGTATTCCCTGGAATTACTTGTACTCGTTCTAAGTCTCAACTACAGCGGCGCATAGCTCGCACAGACCGCGTCGTGTTCTGCCATAAGAAAACACGCCCGTGCGCGCTTGGTCAGTGATACGCTCTCGCGTCTGCACGCTTAATTTACACGTAGAGGCACAATGCGATTGCCCCTATAGGTGTGAAGAGTTTATCACAGCAAGGTTAACAAAGATTTCGACGGTATTTTCTTTCAAATTGCAATTTGATTTTGCAGATATTGGGTTGAGACAGCTTGGAAGGTCGGTTAATTACTACCACCGTAACATTGTTAAGAACACAACGTGCATTTGAAGGCAAAGATAGGGGTAATTCGAGTCGAACATGGAAAGACCGTCAAATATGAAGGTGTACGTGCTTAGTGTGCGATAGTGAAGGAAAAAGTGAGTGGTCAAAAACCAGAGGAATAAAGCTCACTCGCCGCCGTTCATTCTCAAAAGAGGCAGATTGGCTCGAAAAAAGGGGAGAGCTGGCACAAAACAAGTGGAAAGTGCGAAGGAGACGGCTTTCATAAAGGCGGGCGCACTCGTTCTCATCGGAAATTGTGCCACATATAGTCTTCTTGGACCCCTAGCTTTCACTTGCGTGACTCATTATAGGATTTCTCGTTACCCACATGTCCCCTATCACTTTCTTTAACGATCTTGAGGACAAATTTGGCTTAGGTGCTGATTTATTATAGTTGGGGTGGAAACTCCACTGCGCACGACTTCGTGCGCAATTTCGCCTAGACTTTTGCCTAAGCCTCAATTTTAGAAATAAATTCCTACCCCTCCCCATCCCTCCAAGTGAGACAGAGGTGAAAATATACACTTAAAGGAATCGTCCACGGAAAATGAGTTTTTGTGTTACCCATATATTTACGTTGTATTTGCCTAATGTTGGCCTCATGCAAAATTTCACGCGAAAAATGTGAATCTGGTTGAGATACAGTACCACAAAGTGCGGTCCCAGTGGGCGGGGCCTCCGTATAAAAGCCTCGTCCCGTCTTCTGCCGCCGTTGGGAACGGAGAGTGGACTGTTTACGTAACCCTCTGTTCCTACAATGCGTCTCCGACCACGGCGGACGCGGTACGAGGCTTTTACACGGAGGCCCCGCCCACTGGGACCGCACTTTGTGGTGCTGTATCTCAGCCAGATTCACATTTTTTCGCGTGAAATTTTGCATGAGGCCAACATTAGGCAAATACAACATAAATATATGGGTAATACAAAAACTCATTTTCCGTGGACGATTCCTTTAAGTTCAGAAAGTGATGGCTATAGGGTGGCATCATGTAAGAGACGTCAGTGCGCAAGCGAGTGTCTCAGTACAGTAGCACCATGATTTATAGCAAAGACGTATATTAATCTCGGCTGCCGGACTTGATAATACCCTTTTCACCTAGAGGTTGTACTAATAAATCGTACTGTTAAGCAGTTCAAGTTATACTTACTTACTTATGGAATACTTACTTGGTGCGAATGTAGTTGAGGGAAGGGGGACGTTCACTGTCGCGTTGTCTTCCCTCAATCGAAACCGTTCTTCAATCTTCAGCTTGTTCACTCAAGTCTAAATTCCTACCTATGCCTAACTTCACAGGGGTGGAGCCCTCCGCAAATACTTCAACTTCTTCTGTCACGACTCTAAAATTTACAACGTTCTCCGAAATCACCCTGCACAAGAGCGACTCAGCTCGCAAGAAGATTTTCATGACACCGCATCCATCATTATCGTATCACCATTATCCGAATCACTTCTGCCGGGAGCTTCCTGCATGCTGCAAGAAGACCTTCATCAACAACCCCTATGCAAAATGGATGATATCATTTGTTTGTGTTGTGTTCATTTTATCACGAGGGTTAGGCATATAAACCCTCATGTTGTGTCAGTAATTCACTTCTCTTCACTTCATCCAATAAATTTTCCTCCTGAAGGAGAGAGAGTCCAGATCATGGCGTGAGGCTTAGGCTAAAAACTTAGGCAAAAAGTGCCGGACGCCGAACACAGTGGACAGTCCCCTTCCCCCTACATTAATATTCCTCACTTCCCGTGACGAGAGGTATCTTCCGTCAATCTTGGGCAACACCCATTCATCAAATACGGAGCAGATTATCGTCAGCGAAAATTGCCTCAAAAACCGTGGGTCTTCAGTGGTCCCAGTTTTCACCGTGTTTAGATAGTCACGCTGGTGCCAAGACGTTAGGGCCGCGTTCCCCTTTATGTTATATTTATATATTCATAGGATATCGAACAATTTTATTTTGTTGAAAAGTGAACATTTCGTGTACGAATAAGTTACTAAATCACTTGAAATTTTGTACGTTAGTGAACGGATGGCATTAAGTTAAGAACGTTTAAAGAGAGCACGACGCCTTCGGAGAGCTGCATGTCTCTTCTTGCGTCCCATTGGCATGGCCGTTGCCATTGGCATGGACGTTACCGGAGCGGCGGACACCATTGGATTTGCTTTAATAACAAATATGTAACATATGACAAATATATAAAAAATGAGAAAAAATTATTCAGACTCACATAGTTGTAGGGATTGAATTCTTGATTGCTGGAACAAAGACAGTAGGGTTTGTGCATTTTGAGCTCGTTCTCGTTGCAGTAGGTCAGCACTTGCTCGCCCAGCTATTTGTCGGGTCTGTTCAGCTTGCACGTTTCTTCTTTGTTGTGGAGTCAGCCGCCCCCCTCCTCCTTGCATAGAAGCTAAAAGAGGATTATATAGAACAAGTGAATGAAAAATTCCGAAAAGGCCAAAAGTGAATTTTGATTTGGACACTGACATCTTCTCGTTTGTCCACAGGCTTCAATAAGAATTGTACAACACAGAGCGAACACAATAGTTGACGGAACAGGCAGCATGATGAAGAGATGCTCTAATTCGGTCGAGTGCTAATGCAATGGAGCTAATGCAGTAGTGTCGTGTGGACGAGAAATGTTCCGATCCTCTGGAATAGCCGGCTATTTATGTGAAACACCAGGCGTTGATTGTATCGGTGTTGAAAACTTGTCGTTCTTAGTTGTTTATCTGACGAGGATCTGAAATGAAGATTGTCTGACTGCTTTAGCGGAATTCTAGAGCTACATTCAGTGAGGATATGATCATGGGACTTGGTAAGCAGAAGATGAATAGTCATGTATTTGAGGCCTGCCAATCCTATATTGGATGTTCCGTGAGCCAGCTATCCTTTTGAATCGTATAGCCACGGATTGCTAAGGACTTAAGGAGTTTAACTGGCAATGCATAATGGGTATGCCCTCTGAACCTTACATGATCTATTCGAATGAACATTATTATTAAAGGAACCGGAAGGGGTCTGAAGAAAGAGGAAGATGCAAAGAAATGATCATTTCGTAACCGACATTCAGAGTTAGAAGCAATACTCGATGGAAAAACCCGGATTCAAAAGTGCGGCACTGTGGTGTGTATTCCCATCAAATTCGCATCAACACATTGACTTTCCGAGTTGTCCGCTGTAGGGATGTCCTTTGTTGTCTCGTAGAGTGTATTTCATTCATTGGTGATGATGTGAAATAAGTGAAACAACACACAGCAACAAACAAGTAAAACAGTCAAGTGAAGAGTAAGCGAAAGCGTGAGAAAAAACTGTGATTACAGCTTAACCTAATGAAATCACTTTCGACGTCTTGGCAAGGTGCCGCGTGTGCATTGCGGCAACTACAAGCCACATTCCTCCCGTACCGTGAACCAAAATTGCCCTCCTCGTGATGTCTTTAACCCTTCCGCCTTGGCGATGGCAATTGCCACCATCAAGTTCGAAGCTCTGTATTACCAGCGCAGCGGCATACTACCACAAGTTGTTGCAAACAGCCTATCGATTTCAAATGAATCGCGCTGCTCCACAGCCTGCTAGGTTAGCATCCATCATCTAATTTTTGCTAAAATGTTGAAAGTCGAAAAATGTTGTGAGGTTGTACAAAATTTTGTTTTTTGTTCAGGCATGCCAATTGCTTTTGTTTTTTGTTCAGGCATGCCAATTGCAAGTGCCTCGCTTCTTACTTTTTTATGATTTTGTCGTCAACGACGACCCCGACCATTATCTATAACAGTCCAACTCCTCTCTCCCTCGTTGAAGGGGAGGAGTTGAGGGTTTCGGCCATCGGTCCGATCACTCTTCTCTTGACTCTTTTCGCAACGGTGCACGGGGAACGGCTCTCCGCACCATATCACCTTTCTCTTCATTCTAATAAACATACTGAACCACCGTTTCCGTTTAACTACATCGCAAGGGCCACCATACCCTAGAGTCTCACGCGCCCATTAAGACATCTGGTGCATCGGCCTAACAGCCAATTCTCCCGCGTCAAAGAGTGATATCTTTGGGGCCTGGAGCAAAGACTCAGCTCTAATACGAGCAAATCTTACGGTCCATTTTACGACCTAGAATCTTAACTGATTCGTCCCGCCAAAGGGAAACTCCCGTACCACGTACCTGGAGACAATTTCTGTGATTATTACACGCAGAAACTAATTCTAACTTCGGAAATCGCGCAAAAATGGCGTTGCACTTCCACAAAATTCCAATCGTCAACAGCGCAACGACGCTGAAAAATCTGGTTACCAGATACAAACAGTACACAGCTAGAGTAGACTATCCGACGATAGACGAAGATAGCTATGAAATGTGTAAAGAAACAACATCACTGCTACAGAGCGGTATAAACCAGCTTAGAGAAGGGAAAGAAAATCTCACGAAACTCTATAATGAGATACGAGAAGAGTACAAAAATTGTAAAACAAAGTCCGATAAAAAGGATTTAATGCTAGAAATCGAACAAATTGAGCAGGAGTCACAGCTTCATAAAGAACTAGCAAACGCAGACGAACTTATCTTCATGCTGACCGCAAGGCATGATGAATCCAACTGTATTAGGGATAGAATGAGCGTAAGACTTGGCTACATGTCTCAAAGTTCCCTGATACAACAAAACGCTCCATCTGACAGTCCGGATCACCCATTTGATCATGCGCAAAATTCGGGTCAGATCGAAGCGAGTCACAGCAGTGAGGGCAGCCACTCTCAGGGTTCTTCTAATATAGCTGCTTTTGAAAGAACTGAGACCAATATAAGATCATATCGATCCATCAAGCCTCCACAAGCTACGCTGCCCAAATTTTACGGCAACGTGGAGGACTTTTCGGAATACTGGGCCATCTTTGAGACGCTCGTCCATAACAGTCAGGAATTAGACATTATGGAAAAGATCCTACTATTAAAGGCACTCCACGCGGTAATCACAATAGGCACTTACCTTCTTGGGGCAGGTAGACCCTTGGGTAGATGTTCAGGCCGCACCCTTTTTGCGGCGTCACGTCGCACCCTCGCGAAAGTAGGCCCGCTCGACCTCAACCGAGCCGCGCCCATAGAACCGAGTTCCGACGATACACCAGAGAACGCCCTGAACCGAATACCAACAATACACCAGAAAACGTTAAATTGCGTTTCGCCTCTATTGTCTTCTGGATTGTCGAAAATAATCGAACAGCTGTTCCCCTGGTGTTTTCGAGCCCTGTTTTCTTTTCCATCATCCTTGTTTTTGATGCAGTTTGCTTTTTTGTTCATTGTTTCTTTGGTTTTGTTATGTTGATATTCTTTATTCTTTCTTTTGTTTTGCAGTTCTTCGGTTCTTTCTTCGATTCTGCACAAGATGTCACCGTTTACACAAGGCAGGCGCTGCAGAAATGGAGTAAGTTCTGTCAAGTATTACAGTTGCGCTCATGATATTACTTGTTCTTGTTATTTTGATGTTGTTGTTGTTTTGTTATGTTGATATTCTTTATTCTTTCTTTTGTTTTGCAGTTCTTCGGTTCTTTCTTCGATTCTGCACAAGATGTCACCGTTTACACAAGGCAGGCGCTGCAGAAATGGAGTAAGTTCTGTCAAGTATTACAGTTGCGCTCATGATATTACTTGTTCTTGTTATTTTGATGTTGTTGTTGTTTTGTTATGTTGATATTCTTTATTCTTTCTTTTGTTTTGCAGTTCTTCGGTTCTTTCTTCGATTCTGCACAAGATGTCACCGTTTACACAAGGCAGGCGCTGCAGAAATGGAGTAAGTTCTGTCAAGTATCACAGTTGCGCTCATGATATTACTTGTTCTTGTTACTTTGATGTTGTTGTTGTTTTGTTATGTTGATATTCTTTATTCTTTCTTTTGTTTTGCAGTTCTTCGGTTCTTTCTTCGATTCTGCACAAGATGTCACCGTTTACACAAGGCAGGCGCTGCAGAAATGGAGTAAGTTCTGTCAAGTATCACAGTTGCGCTCATGATATTACTTGTTCTTGTTATTTTGATGTTGTTGTTGTTTTGTTATGTTGAGTTCAATCCGATATTCAGGTCAGTTAGAACAACTGCTCACTCAATGTTTTATTAATTTCAGTTTAGTATCTTTTCATCCCCGTTTAGCGTCGCACTCTTCGCGATGTAACAGGCTTTTTGGTTCCATATTTCAAGATTCTTTCTTTTGGATATTATCGGATTCGTCATAGCTGATCTGATGTAAGCAATGTGGTTATGTCTACGAAAGGCTCTTTCATCAGTTTTCTCAGTGAGTCAGAAAGCGATTACCCTTTCAGCACGCAACTCATCGTGCATTCTTACGTTTTTGCCTTGGTGCACTCAAACTTCATCCTCCTTCTTGCTTGGAAAAACCGGCTGGGGCTACGTACACTGTTGTTGGAGGTATTTTTTAAACTCATTTTTTATATTTCTCACGTCCTTTCTATGCGAATTTTTAGTAAATGGAGAATCGAAGTCCGGTTGACGTTTTACGTGGTGCTGTCTCTATTCACCAACCGCTGTGGCGACTGACTGCAAGGTTACTGCCAGTAGTGATCTATTTCAATTCCATTGCTTCCTGAATCTAGTGATTTTACGGATGATGAGAGATACTTTGGTGTGCATGTGAGAAAAATGGCAACTATTCTGTATGAGGCCTTGTTTGGTTGTTTTCATCACATGAAGTCTAAGACAATTTTCAGGTTCATTTTCGTCCCCATAGATATTGTTCGTACCTTTCAAGCTTTTGTTGTAGCAGGTGCTCCTGCATGAATCTTATGTATGTGCATATTTAGTTTTATATTTCAACGTGCAATATTGTACATATTAATCACTGCAACCATATTTATTCTTTTGTTCGGTTTAGCATCTATAGTTGACTACAATAAGCGCCTGTAATGAGTGCATTCATTCAATAAATATTTGTATGAATTATCAAAAGTGGCCCTTTGATGGCAGCATTGCTTTTTCGTCCCAGTAAAACGAAGATGTGGATAACGTAGGGTTTAAAGTTGGCGGTCGCACATGCTTTGTAAGCAAATATGCAACTGGTGCAAATGAATGTGACACAAATCGATCTAGGAGTTGGGCTATCAAGCGAAAAGGCAAATATACCTATCGATTAGGCGATGAGGCATAAGAGGGTGTATTTGAGAGTGATTTCGAGTAACAACAAACAAGTTGTGCAGGCAAAGAGTGTGTTAACCTGGTATAACATTGATGCAGAAAAGCGATACATCATGAAAGGCGATCAAGAGATCCTAATTTAGTAGAACAACTAAGATGCATTGCTCACTTCGACCGTGGCTTTTGCAACAATGTCAGAGAGGGTCCCTGACAAAAATAGGAACTCATCAGTGACACTGCAGTGTAACAGCTGGTCGAACTAAAGACGATGATAACTGGAAACGGGTAAAAAACGTGCAATTTTAAAAAAAGCAAAATGATATCAAAGGAAATTGCATACTCAGACAATTGAAATGCAATGCAGAAAATACATCAAAGCAAAAACTATGTAGTAACTCACCTTGGCTAGGATCAGCACAGTAGGAAACAGAAGAATAGAATATAGTGAATGTAGACAGAAAACTATCGATCACCACAACAAAAATCCATAAAATAAACAGTAGCAAACAGGAATTGCAGCGCAGAAATCAGTTGAGTGGTCGCTATCGATCGAAGCATAAAGGATGGCAAGAAGCCAAGTTAGAGGATGGCAAGAAGCCAAGTTTCGGAAAACTCGTCCGAACGCCCATTTCCACGGCACAAATCACGTCCGACCCTCTGGGGATGAGGTTCCCATTTTCGATGTTCTTGGTGTTTTTCGCTGGTTTTTTCTCTGCCACTGAGTAACTTACCGGCTCTACGTCCATTTTTGAACGCCATTATGGTCACTTTTTTATCGCGTGGTATGCCTTTAAAGGAAAGCCTTAAGGGTAGAGCCGAGGCATCGATAAAAGGAATAAAACTTGTGCCACAGAATTATGAGTGGATAATTCAAACTCTAAAAGAAAACTACTGCAACAACTCCACTAATAAATCGCAGATAGTACAAAAACTGGTCAGTTTGAAACCTGCAAACGAATTTTCGGACAGTTGCTCATCTGTCTTCGATAAAATTCAAATCTTAATAAATCAAATTGTATCCGCTGGTTACGATGTGCGGACAACTTGCGACCCCATGTGGTGCGAGACCATACTATCAAAATTTCCCCATGACATCGTAAAACCGGTACTACTATCAAATCAAGAGCAAGATAGTCAAACAATCGGTAATCTCATGGGTCACTTGAAGAAAGAGATTGCCGCTAAAGGCTACATCGAAAACAGACTCGGCCACAAGCATACCAATAAGGTCAGCAATCCAAAAGATAAGTACGTCGGGCCACGTCCTTACTCCGGTGATCAATGTCTGTTTTGTCAAAAGGGCAATCATGCTTCAATGACCTGCAGGACAGTCACCGATCAAGGGACTCGCCGCAAAATCTTAACAGACGGTCGACGATGCTGGAAGTGTTGCTCTAGCAACCACAGCAGCTTTGAATGTCAGAAGCCTGATTGTTCCCAATGTGGACAAAAGCATCATCCAAGTTTATGTTTCAAAAGGGAACTGAACACTCCTGGACATAATTATACTCCTTGGAACCCTAATGAAATGAACACAAATCTGACCCAAACTTCTTTCGGACCTTTTCCTGCACAGAATGGGAGCCAGTGGCAAGACAATGGGCCATTCACCACCAACATACATACTGAATCACGAACACCACATTCGATGATTCCGCAACAAAATCATGGCACCACACAGCTGGTTCTCATGACCGCTGAAGGAACTCTCTGGGACTTCAGAAAACGTGAGTACAGAAAAGTGCTATTTCTTTTTGACTCTGGCGCTCAAAAAACAATGATTGAAGAAAAACTGGCCAACGAGCTAGGTTTGCCGAAAAATTCAGCTAAGATGTGCACAATGTCAGGTATCGGGGGCTACCTTGAGAATTTCAAAAGTAACCCGGTAATGGCAAAACTGAGTACAGCCTTCGGCGAGGATATTGAGTTAAATATTCAGACAAAGCCGGTAATTAGCAACGGCTTTCCAAGTGTTAAATTGACCACAACAGATATCACGTTTTTGAAGGAAAACAACGTCTGTCTAGCTAATTCAAAGCTACGCGGAGAACACCAGAGACCTCAAGTTCTTATTGGTCTGGATTACTACCATGATCTAATGCCCAGCCCAAACCAGCCTATGAAAACTCCTTCAGGTCTTCATATTACCAAAACCGTCTTCGGACCGACTATATATGGCAAAGGACTCTTAATAGCCGATAATTTGACAAATAATATCTGCCACGGATTGACAGCCATTCTTGAGCGAAGTGAGCAAAAATCGCCGTCAAAGCAAAGAGTAAGACGATCAAAACCGGCAAATAGATCTTTTTTGGATGTCGTCTTTACCAAACAACCCTTAATACCCGCAAGGAACTGGCCCTACGGCAAGGTAGCCGGAATAATTACTTCAGCCTATGGCACCGCACGGTCACCAAAAACAGTAATACCCAATCAAAAGGTCAGGAAAAACTATCCTCCTAAAACACGACGCAAATCCAGAGATTTCCACACAAACAATGAATTTCAAGGAGAAGTCAAAAAGCTGAATAGAGAACAGGTGGCGATCGAGCCCGTAAGAAGGATAGCGTCAGAAATGAAGTGGAAACTTCCGCAAGTCCCAGGCAAAAGCATGCAAAAGCAAAAGGCAAAGACCGCCACGACATCCACCGAGCCACAAGTTATATATCCCCCTTTCAATAAACGGTGCACCAATGTCGTGCCAACCTTTGAAAAATTTCACCCACCGTTACTGGGGGAAAGGCCCTACCAAAAAATGGTTGTGGCGGCCGGTGATCGTCGGTGGTCCAGACAGCTGCCACGCTGGTATGATGTCCAGTCCAGTCGACCCTTCAGGCGATATTATAGGCGTTAATGGGGCATTTTGTGGCACCCTATCTCACGCGGGTTTGTACATAAGTGTCAACGTAGCCCAATTATCAATAGCCACTATCGAATAATCAACCCAATTACTCTTCGTGATCTACCACGTCAACCAACTTCCACCCCCAACTTCAACTTCATCAACGCCAACTACCTCCACGCCCTCTTCCTCAACGCCGTCTCCATCATCAACAAGCTGCACCCAGTCGAACCGTCTACCATACCACAAGCCGCACTCACAAGCCGAACAATCGAGCCGTTCTCTTCAAAACCAGCCCACTCCCATCGACGAGCAGCACAAGAAGAAATGTAGATAAATTGATGTATGATTATTCTTGTGCCCGCGGGAGTGTCGTCAACGACGACCCCGACCATTATCTATAACAGTCCAACTCCTCTCTCCCTCGTTGAAGGGGAGGAGTTGAGGGTTTCGGCCATCGGTCCGATCACTCTTCTCTTGACTCTTTTCGCAACGGTGCACGGGGAACGGCTCTCCGCACCATATCACCTTTCTCTTCATTCTAATAAACATACTGAACCACCGTTTCCGTTTAACTACATCGCAAGGGCCACCATACCCTAGAGTCTCACGCGCCCATTAAGATGTCGTCGTCGACGACGACCCCTGCTATCTTCTGTAATCGTCAGACCCCTCTCTCCCTCGTTGAGGGGGGAGGAGTTGGGCAGTGCGGCCAAAGTAGGCACTCCTCTATTTTACGGTGATAGGGAACGGCGCCCTCACCACCTTTCTCGATCTCGCACTCTACGTCATTGATAAACAATTCCACTGAACCGCCTTTATTCATTTATTACATCGCAAGGGCCACCATACCCTAGAGTCTCACGCACCCATTTATACAGATTTCTTATTTCATTTATTACTTGAACAAATTCCTTTTACTTATAGGTAGTAATCTTTTTTTCAATCTAAAATAATTTAGGGCCAAAGAGTAAATTTTCTACACCGCGTTCTTGACTCTCACAGGTTGTCAGCTATTTTCTATGTTTCCTTAACAGTTTTGACAAGCCATTTGATCCTCACCTTTATTAGGAAACAGCCATCTTGTCACTCCTCCTAATAGCATCTTTGGAACAAAGTCAAGCATTTGTATATAGGTGGTGTAGTTACAAGTGACGCCACTCCCACTTGCATAGCCATGGAATCGAATTCCAAAGCAATACCCGTCCAGACTGACGGTCTTTCTTCCTACAGGGTGCCTGGGTTATACGAGATCGTCTGAAAGGAAAATTCTGGCTTCTACATCGGCTGGCCGTTCAGTTCACTGTAATAAACAAATTGTATACAAATGTCACAAGACTGCAAATCTTAGAAGATTTTTGATGTGGAGCTTTTTCAACTCTTGATCAACAGCTTCCTTTTTTGCAATCTCCAAATTTAATGTGTGACCAAATGATAAACTAGGGTGGAGGTAGTGTAGTGCCAGGTGGCACACACTTCCACTCTTCTGGTGTGGGGATCAAATCCCGCATCCGTGCCTGCCCAGTCCAGCCAAGCTTCCCATTTCTCTCATTTGGGAAGATGAAAGCACTGACTTGTACATCGGCTGACCATCACAAATCACTGCATACGAGAAATTGCGCTCATTCGCGACCACAATGCTGAATGGAACTCATATGCGCGGCACACTCTAACAAGAATTAACTCCCGAATCTTTATCCTTGATTCTTTACAAGACCACAGTGACATGGGACATCATATTGTTTGAAACCGTCGTGGGATGCAATACTCCAAGATCTCAAATGGTGTTCCACGTTGATCTTGTGTATGTGTCTGAGCAGATCCGATATACAGTCCAGTTCCCGCAGGCTGGCAGGGCGTGGCCTACAGACTTGGGTGAGAGTGTAAGGCGGGGTGAGAGAGATCGATACAAGTCCGTAGGCCTCGCCCTGCCAGCCGTCGGTAAATGGACTGTAATCAATTTACAGTACGAAGCGAAGCGATCTATCGTGCAGCTTTGCGCTGCATATAGCGCAGCGCTGAAAATGTTTGCTTGAGCTTAATCATAATTACGAATCAAAACTTGTTCGCGAATAGGGAAACAGAAGGAACAATGCGATAGCTCAGCCTATTGTTGGAATGTTTTCCTCAAAATATCTATCTAGCAGATCTATGTAGTAAAGCAGTGAACGCCTATTCAAAATGCGGTGAGTTCAGATATCGCTCATGTATGTGTGCACCAGTGGAATGTCTATCACGAACTTACATACACCTTTCCGTTAGCCTGCAATAAGCAACGATGTCCACGAAACTTTTTTAACGGGCAGGAATATTTAAACAATGCTATCATTTTACCAGCTCCACAATTATGTACGTATTATCATCAGTGTATAATAATTGGCTGTTGTCTGAGTAATGTCCATCAATGCCTATAAAAACCTGCCTTATAGGAGGGAACTCGCCAGGGCTAATGGCGTAGAACCTCTACGGCTTCAAAATAAAAATTCTTATTCTGTTTAAAAATCTTTCGATGTAATGCTGGGTTCACAGTCTGGAGGGTCGATTTTGAGAAACTGTAAAAACTCATGAATCAGCTTTGAAATCGATGATGGCGATATTTTTTGCGTTGTTTTTATATGTTAAGCAATGTTTTGCTTTCCACTTCAAACGCAGACTTATAATTCAGCTGAATGGACTGAATGAAATATTGAATAACATTTGCGAGGTCCCAGATGATGCTGGACTGTTACGCCAGCTTTTGCAGCATAATGTTGCCAGGAATAACTTTTAAAGAATTTAGAAATATTCCTGTACAGTGTAGAATTCTTTTATTACAAGTACTGCATCTTTTTCTTGAGCGAAATCCAGAATCGACTTGTCAATGTAAATTTTCACATTTAATTTCCTGATTTTTCGATTAAGCTTTTGTTTGTTCTTCTATCAAGCTCTGAAAGTTTGTTTCGCAACGTTCCAAATTATTCATTCTTTAGATCGATACAATCGAAGACAAATCAACTGATAACATAAGAAACAAAATGGAACAGAAAAGAGATCTGATTCCCCAAATAGAGATCTGTTGTCGGAGGAAATAATCATCGTTGTGTGAGATCCTGTCGAATTGCAGGATAGTGGTGAGTTAGACATTGTTATGCAAAGCCCTGAACAATTTGGTGTTAATATATTGGGTCATTCCATAAGTAGTGTCGTTTCTTTTCAAGCAAAAGTTTTTGCCATAAACTCACAAGTTTTTGCAGCTTATCATATATCATTCGGAAGAAAATTTCTGCCCTACAGAATGACATGTTCAGTTTTCGAATATGTTAGAATGGCACCGACATTTGGGCTGGCGAAGAGGGTGGTCCAGCAGACCAAAATTGGCAAACCAGCAATAAATTAAAACACTATATTTTACTCGAGGAAAACTAATCAATCATGTGTTCCGTACTTAGCCCCGACCTCTCCTGCGAGTTGAACCAGTCGGTTGCTTTGAAGGTCACGTCGGTCTTTTCCACATTCAGTTTTTCCACCACAACTCGGTGATTTTACACAATTTGTTCGAACAAACGCAAGAAATTTTCTCAACCAATCAGTTGAAAGAGTGGTGTAATGTTAAGAACAGGTGGTGGGTAGGATCAGGAAAATACCACTGACCGGATTCCTTAACTTTCTAATGGAAAAAATAAATTGTGAAAAATGCCATTAGACCCCTATCACATGGTATCAAAATCAATCTGAATCGCAGCCAAAACAAAATAGAAAAATGTTCCCGATATAGCAGAAGAAGTGCTTCGAAGAGGTTTATAAAACAACTCTAAGCAAGGAGTTTGAAAGAAAAAATTCCATTTCAAATGAGTGTGGGTGCTTTCGAAAAAAACAGTTTAAAAAGAACGACACGACATTGATCAATTAAATATTGAAAACTGTAGGAGTGGTCAGGACTAGGTACGCGACACATGACTGGTTGATTTTTAAAGTGAAATATGATGTTTCAATTGATTGCCGGTTTGGGCAATTTTTGTCAGCTGAACCCATATCTTCGCCAGCCTAAATGTCGACCCCATTCTAACAAATTCAGAAGCTACATGCCATTGTGCATAGCAGTAAAACCTGTTTCGAATGATATATGACATGCTGCAAAAACATGTAATTTCATAGGAAAAATTCATGCTTGAAAAAAAAACGACATTACTTATGAAATGACCCAAGAGATGGAGGTACTTACTGATAATTTTCCGTTGGAAAAGCCTCTAGTTGAGAATTACCAAAAGTGAAGTGAAGACTTGCATCGCTTATGCTCCTTGTGAAGACTGCTATTGAGAAAGTGTCTTTCAAGCATCAAGATACGGAGGAGTTCAGGGTTGGATGGCTGATGGTCTAGTTATCGTCGAAGTGCTTATCGCAGCTCTACCCACTATCAAGCTTTTCAATATCTCTCCTCACTAGAGAAGAGACTTGTAACTGGGTTGCTGGTAGGGGTTGGTTTGGGAATGGGAACTGCATTCTGTTGTTAGGAGTTGTACAAACCACTGGCAAATAATGCTCTGTCTCGGGAAAGAGTTTCTTCCCACAGTAAACACGGCATGATTAGCTTTGAAGGCAAAGGAAGGGACTGATTTTGGTCACTCGTTGAAATGAAAATAGGGATGCTGTATAGTGCTACATTCGACAAAGAACAGAATTGAACACCTGAAAACCTTGGGAATAGGATCTATTCTCTGCCATTCTTACTCACAGAAGGTAAATTTTCGATCACTCTACATCACTGGAGGTGTGGGGCAACCATTAAGCTGTAGCAGTTGTCTCCACCACTGCTGCATTAACCGAATGCCTCACTATGTACCGCGGCTGAGCCATGACGAGTAGCTACGGCGTTTCTGTCAGCTTGAGCCGACCGTTGGAACTCCCGTGCGTCCGTTTACGGAGTACATATTTTACCAATTCTGGCTGCCCACATTCTCCCTCCCAGCACCACTGAGGACACAGAAAGAGATTAATCCGGTGGATTGTGAAATGATATAACGGTTCTCAACAGTGTGACAGTAGAGGAAAGTAGAAATAAAAATGCAGACGGGCGAGGGGCTGAATTAGCCAGCAACTTTGTCCCGTTCTGGCGGCAACTCTCCAGGTTGCAGGATTGCAGGACGACACTTCGTGCTGTGGTGTCGCAATAAGACCCCAGGCCGCGCTTTTCCAATGCGACATCGACATCGACCTCGACCTGAGCTCTCTGTACGCGAACTTTCAGGCCTTACGAATACTCCATAATCCGCGATCAATAAAATTACTAATTATACAATGTCCTACGACGTTAGTCTGAAAACTTTCCGGACAACCTAATACTTCTATTTGTTGTATTTGCAGCTACTCAAAGTGACGGACGACGGGCAAGGGGCTTCATGTGTGTGCCCCGTGGAACGCTACGGTCGGAGACGGAGAGTGAGACTGTTTGCGCAACTTTCTATTCCCACTATGCCTCTGCGACCACGGCGGATCACAGGGCACGCATTTATTCTAAAACCCAACCCCACCACTTTGAGGAGCTAGCTTAGCCGGATTTTCGTTCTTGACGTGAAACTCTGCATGCTATTTTTATTTAACAGATACTACACAAAAATATGGGTGACATAAAAATGAGTTTTCCCCTGCACGAATTCCTCGGAGTAACGAAGTCGAAGATTAAAATGGAAGAATATCCTCATTGTGTGAAACTCCTCATAGCGCCACGTCTTGATTTGATTGCACTGTTACGATAGGAATCGTGCAATATACGAATTTCCCTGCGGGCAACTTTCGATATTTCGTATCACAACGGTACAGGAAATGTATGCTGCTCTCTCTGGGCTCCACGCTCCACCAGCTTCACTCCAGTACCAACTTACCGCATTGACCATTCCATTATAGAATCCGATCACAAGAGCAAGGCCATCGGGATCACCAAGTAAAAGCACCACATGATTGGATGCCTGTCTTTGCTACTGCCCTGTTTATATAAGGCTTTATAGGTGCTGTATCGAATTCAACGAACATAGCGCGCCTGCTGTCAAAGTGGTTACTGCACTTTGAACATCTCACAAGCGCAGTATGTTGCGGGAGCGTTTTCCTCATTTCGAAGTAATTCGCTTCGGAGTCCGTTTCCCTTATTTCGAATTGAGTTCAATCACGATTTTACTCATACCCAACTGAATGGGATTTTCTGCGGATTGGCGGATCGTATTATCAGATTATTATATCATCTCATCGGCCTCGTCTAACGCAAACATTTTTATACAGCTCGCTTCTGAAAAATGAAGGAACACATTGTGAGGTCATTTGAAGAGACGGAAAATTTCTCTCGTTTGAGATCAGACGGCTTTATATCACTAGAACGACCAAAAGGCTAACGAAGAAAGGGGAACAACAACCGCAAATTCATAAAGTACTATCGTATGTAGCACACTGCGATCAACCATATCGTTCAGTGGACCGGGTGCTCCCACAACAACGTCATGCACACCACTTTCCTATTTGCTCTGTCGCGAATAGTCTTTCTTCCAATTCGGCTTGTACTTTGATATTCATGATTCTCCAAGGGCGCAGATAGCTTTGTGGATCTGAAAAAAGCGGATGCCCATGTGAGCTCAGTGAAATATTTCTTTTTACGAGGGATGATTTCCAAGACGCAATTTTCAAAATTTCAAAGTTCGGAGTTACTGAGGTAATGAGCTCGGCAACACTGACCCAATGAGTGGTTATCCTGAATTGGAGCATATACAGTTACGTTCAACTGGTTCAACATGCATCGTTTCGGCGAACTTCTTCTGACCCAGGTTTGCATCGAGAACCGGGAAAAAGTGGTAATTCGTCAGAGATAGGTCTGAGGAATAAGGGGGGTGAGGGAGAGTCTCGATCAGTTTCTGCTTGGTGACTTGTGAACTGTGGGGTTTTGCGTTGTTTTGCGCACCCAGTAAAAAATGATGCAGTTAGGCATCGAGCCTCTCCCTCACCCCCCTTATTCCCCAGACCTATCCCTGACGGATTACCACTTTTTTCGGGTTCCCGATGCAAACCTGCGGCAGAAAAATTATGCACGGTAAAAATGCCATTTCTGACTTTATTGATTCTCGCAATCCAGAATTTGATCGTGATGGTATATTTTCCTTACCTGATCGATGGCAAAATTCTGCAGATTCGAATGGTTTTTATTTCGACAAATAAAGTTGTATCTGAGCGAAGTTATGGCCAGTTACGTTTCGGCCATTTATTCTGCATAAACCTAATATAAGATTAGGCCACATGCAAGTATACCCGTACTTCATGATTCGAAGGGTAACCGTTTCATAACCGATAGCCAGAAAGCGGAAACCCCTGCTGAATTTTTCTCGTCTGTTTTCACACCAGAAAGCGACATATGTGCTGATGAACTCCCTGAAAACCCTAAACATCTGGATGTCCTTAGTCAGTATGCCGTATCTCCTGAAGAAATACATGGAGTAATAAAATCCTTCAAGTGCTCCACTCCTTACCGTTTGATGGCATTCCACAAATTGTCTACAAAAACTGTGCCTCCTCCTTGTGTAGTCCCATCTGTATGATACTAAATGCTTCCATTATATTCAGCGAAGTTCCTTCCAGTTGGAGAGTATCTATTATTACCGCTATCCCTAAGATATCAGAGCCGAAGTTGGTGTCTTCGTTCCGCCCCATTAGTATCATTGCACCACCGGCTAGGGCTCTCGAAAATCTGATGCGTAATAGAATCCTGCTTCATTCATCACGAAACAACCTGATCCCCACTGAACAGCACGGGTTTATTACCGGGGCCTCCACAAGTACACTTATGGCTGACTGTATATTGATTGGACTCTTGCTATCAACGAAGGAAATGGTGTGGACATTATCTGTTTTGAACTGTTTTAAGCTTTTGATAAAGCCTCTCACAAGCAACTACTTCTCAAGTTGCAGCAGCTGGGAATTGAAAATCCTGTGCTGAGCTGGATTCGATCCTACTTAAATGACAGACACATGTACGTTAAAGTAGGGAACTACTTTTAGCAGAAATTCTCCTGTCCTAGTGGTGTACCACAGGGAGGTGTACTATCGCCTTTGCTATTCCTAGCCTATACATATGACTTGCCCTCTTACCTGTATACCCATCCATCTATAAAAATTAAGATATATGCCGATGATATTAAAATTTATGGAGTTTATAACGATGATAGTCATGACAGTATTCACCAAGCCCTAACGCAGTCTATCTGCAACATGATGAAATGGGCCACGACTTGGGGAATACCGGTTAACTTCGACAAAACATCGGTACTCCATGTTGGGAAAGCTAGAGCGGTACCATACACCCTTCAAAATATTAAAATAGGTATCTCTCATGGAATGCGTGATTTGGGGTTTCTTCAATCGTGATCTTGACTTTACGCGCCATATCGACATTATTGCTCGAAAAGCTTTCACCACTCTTTTTATGATAACTAGGAACATTCATCACAATGACATCTATATTTTGTTAAAACTCTGTAAAGCATATGTTGCTCCTATACTTGAATATGGTTCGCAGATATGGAACCCTCACACCAGGAAACTACAGGCCAAAATTGAAAAAGTTTAGTAAACTTTCACTAGAATCTTGTTACATCGTGTGAACCCAAGCCACATCGCGCGGTCTACCTGATTATAAGGAGCGATTACATCGCTTCAAACTCAAGTCATTACTGTATAGGAGTGTATTTAATGATACTGTGTTCTGCTTCAGGATATTGGAAGGTGAACTCAAACAAAGCCGAGCAAATTTGTGGTATTCAGGCCTCACAGGGGTCGCACCACTTCCATATCTTTACAGTGTCCTTAACTAAACAAAAACCATCGACTGAAGGCTCTCAATTCGCTAGTCTTCCGAGGAGCTAGATGGCTTCAACTGTTACCAACCGATGTGCAAGTGGGGTCAAGTACCCATTCTTTCAAAAGCAAATTAAGGAAAGTCGATCTACTTGCCTTACTAGGTATCGAAGATTTTTAGTGATTTCAAGCTCAAGAGAGATTCCCACTTGTGTGTATTATGTTGCTTGATTGTGTTTTGTGTTTTGTGTTTTGCTTCTTGATTTTCTGATTATACTGCTGTTGCTGGATGTTAGGCGCACTATACGTGCACAATAAATAAATAAATAAGTAAACTTTTCTTCCACGCTTCCCCACAACGTCTCCATTACGACTCCACGATGTTCAACTACTACAACTCAAGAAAAACTTCTCAGATAATTCCTTCGTGCGCTTGGAGAGTCGCGCACTTCACGCGACCCCACATTGTTCCTTTGTATTTACCACCCTGGTGGACACCACATGTCCGCCTGGATTCGCCTTTCTTTGCCAGCGCGAGAAAGGTAGAAAGCATTGAGATGCGAGCAGTCGCCTTTCTCATTACCCTGTCGTGGTTCGCCACCCGTTTTTATTAGGTTGAACCATAATTGCTGTTATAAATAACGAAAAATTCCAAATTTGTTTTTTTTAATTTGTGTCTAACTTCAGTCTACAGAATATGTACAATTATAATCAACAATATGTTGCCAGCGAATAGGGAGATGAGAAGCCTCGCTTATAGAGGTCTGGGGATTTCTGGTTGAAGAAAGTCTGGAGGTCGACTTTGAGATCATCGTCATCTTTAAGCTGCCGTCCGTCGAGAAAGTGGGTCAGAGATCGGAATAGGTGGTAATCAGTTGGGGCCATGTTCGGAGATTACGGTGGGTGCGGGAGCTCCGTCCAACCAAGGTCCTGGATCCTTTAACACGCCAACTTTGTCACATGTGGGCGAGCGTTGTCGTGGGGGAAAAGTCTCGGGCCATTTTTTCCGGTAGAATTTGCGGCTACGGTGTCCAGTTACCTGCAGTAGAGATCGGCAGTGACTATCGTGTTGGATAGCTATTTTTTGCCCTTTTTCTAGAAATTTTTTTTGAATTTTTTCTTTGCGCAAATATTTGAAATTTTTTCTGTTTCAATTTGTGTCGATCGAGCCATCGGGTTGCCGCCATATGAGAGACAGTACCTGGGCCCATCAACTGGTTGAATCGGTTAGTGGCCTTGTATGCTGAGCAACCGGGGCGGTATTCTTGAATTTCGCCCCTCTCGCGAAATTGTCGTAGATTCAGTGCTAGTTGAAGCCATAGAGAATATGAATGTGTTGTACAGTAGTACTTTTCACTCGCTTTATGTACCCCCCCTACCAAATATTCCAGGAGCTTCCACAGTTTTCCCCAAGAGTGCAACAGAAATTATGGTTCAACCTAATATTTATTAAAAAAATATATAAAAACCACTGAACCACTTCACAAAAGGAAATAATATGAATTTTCTGTAGCCGGATACAATAAATCCGCCATAATCGTGAAGATGCTCAACGAGCCGGTTGTACTCGTCGTCGATGTTTTCGGTAACGGAATCCTCCCCTACACCTGCAAGAGAAACGAAGAGTTCCCAGTTGATGACCGTCTTGGGTCTTCGCTCGTTGAATTTCGTGGCTCTCTCTCCATGTATCGAAAAGAGGAGTTTTGCGCGGATGAGTCGATGTCTGATCCCGCATAGAACTTCGAAACAACAGCGACGTCGGTCAGAGAAAACCTTCACTAAAGATGACGTGATCGATCTCGTTATAGAATTGTCCACCGGTGACTCCCAACGTTATCGCAGATGAACAAACGAAAATTAACCCATCTCTCTGTTACATGACACCCCCTCCCCTAATCTCTCTCTAATTATTCCTTCGTTATCTTGCCCTGTCGATATCAGTAGATGATCACAAGAATGTTACCCATTCAATGTTTTCTTATATCGTGCATGTCAATATCTACAACGCGCCTTGCGAAAAAACATTTATTAATTTCGCAGTAAAGCATGAACCACTTCAGTTGGCTTCCCCATAGCCTTCACTATTGCTATCAGGAGAGACTCCTTCCTCGGGAATCACATCTTCGGGAAGACTTTCTTGGGCTTCGGGAACACTTTCTGGGGTCGTCGTCGTAGTCCACTTAAACGGTGCGAACGTCACACGAGACCTCGAATTCGCTATCAGCCTAGTATACATGTCAGTATATGATGGTCTCTGAAAATTGGCATATTGTTCAACTCATTTGTTGAAGAGAATCATCTATAAAAATGGGGTTTTTAAAGCCTTTGGAGCTCTGGATATGCTAGCGTCTTCATGTTAGCAATATGCTCTAAATTTGGCTTTATCACATGCGGAGCACTCTTCTGACTGATATGAGAACACGTGAGACTGGCTCCATATTTTGACAATAACGATTTCTCCCTTCTACCTGTCAGCACTACTCCTTTCCACAATCGAGCATAGTTAAGAAAGAGCGCTGCTTCCAAGTCCATGCCCAGCTGCATGAATGCTAACAAAAAATGGTTGTGCCGCGTGGAACTCGAAAGTCAAAATGGAAAAATATCCTCATTGTGTGAAACTCCTCATAGCGCCACGTCTTGATTTGATTGCACTGCTATGATAGGAATCGTGCAATATACGAATTTCCCTGCAGGCATCTTTCAAAATTTCGTATCACAACGGTACAGGAAATAGATGCTGCTCTCCGGGCTCTATGCCCCAACTTCACTCGGGTACCAACTTACCGCGTTGACCATTCCATTATAGAATCCGATCACAAGAGCAAGGCTAAGGAAGTAAAAGCACCACATGATTGGATGCCTGTCTTTGCTACTGCCCTGTTTATATGAGGCTTGATACGTGCTGTATCGTAATTAAACGAACATCGCGCGCCTGCTGTTCAAATGGTTGCTGCAATTTGAGCATCTCACAAGCGCAGTATGTTGCAGAACCGTTTTCCTCATTTCAAAATGATTCGCTTCGAAGTCCGTTCCCCTTATTCCGAAGGAAGTTTAATTAGGGTTTTACGTTCTTACCCAATTGAATGGGATTTTCTGCGGATTGGCGGATCGTATTATCAGATTATTGTAATATCTCATCAGCCTCGTCCAACGCAAACATTTTTATGCAGCTCGTTTCTGAAAAATGAAGGAACACTTTGTGAGATCATTTGAAGAGTAACAAAAAATTTCCCTCGTACGAGATCAGACGGCCTTATATCACGAGAACGACCAAAAGGCCAACGATAGTAAGGCGAGCAACAACCGCAAATTCATAAAGTGACTATCGTATGTAGTACACTGCGATCAATCATATCGTTCACTGGACCAGGTGTTCCCAAACAACGTCATGCACATCACTTTCCAATTTGCTCTGCTTTTCGCAAATAGTCGTTCTTCCAATCCAGTCTTGTACTCGGATATTCATGTATCCTCCAAGGGCGCAGATAACTTTCTGGATCTGAGAAAAGCGGATGCCCCGATCACTATTGTGTGGCACCCACTCGTCTAGTTTTCTCAACTTCCCAATGCGTCTCAGACCATCCACAACAGTGGATTTAGTAACGTCTAGCTCTAGCTTCTCTGCAATTCCTGGAATTGCTCGGGATGGAACAGCCTCCACAAACGCCTTCAGATTCTAGTCTGTTGTTGCTCTAGATCGACCGCTACGAGGTTCATTTTCATGGCTGAAAACTCCCGAACGGAATTTGCTGGACAATTGTCGCACGGCTCTTCTCCGACAGTAGTATATCGTCAAAACCGGGTTATTTGTCGAGTTGTCTTGACTGCGGACTGACCCAATTTGTAGTTGAAAAATTCGTCCGAAGTTGCTAGTTTGCCCTGGTCCAAAAAATCTTGGGGAAAGGGAATTTATCAAGCAATGGTGAAACGGCAATTACACCATTAGATAGTGAGAAAAATTCTCCTCAGGATGTACTATTGGAACGCAAGGAGTCATGAGTCTTTAATAAGCAGTGAATATACAGAAAATAGTAGCAAAAAATTCTAAGGACTTTGCGGACAACTTAATGTACTGCTATTGAATACGATTTTCAGCAAGTTTGACGCAGATATTCAGACACGCGACTCGATAAAAGAGCCGATCTGCAAAATTGCTGGATGTGGGCAAAGATGCAAAAGGAGCTTAGTGGCATATCAGAGAAGGGAAGCTATTGAAGAAACTTGAGAAAAAAATCAACGCGCCAACTGAAAGCTCTACAAGTAGACCCAGCCAACCAGTTCGTGACTACAGATTGCTGCATCTATGGTAAGCGACTCGGCCACCATTCGACTGACTGTCGTACATATAGTTACTCAGTAGGAAAGAATATCCTACTTGTCGAAGAACCGGTATTCTTGAATAGCGGCAAGTCGTACCACACAGCAGAAACGTGTCGAAACCCTCCATGCACGAAATGTATCAACAAAGACAATTTCAATCTGTGGCATCATTGACATCCAGCAAAGGAACCGAATCCCACAGGAAGGTCGACAGTTCAAAACGGCACAAGCCGAACTCCGTTTCAGAAAAAACGCGGCATTCAGCAAAGAATATTGTTAGTGCTTTCTAGAAGAAAGTAACAAAAAGTACGCTGCTGACGTATCCTGTACAATTCTGACATTTTTTACGCCGTTTTTTCCCAAAATTGTCGCGGTTCCTGTCACGAGTAGAGTTCCCCCTGTGCCGATTGCAAGTGATGTTGTCCGCCATGTTTTTCTTTTCAGAATCTACGATTTTGCCGTTTTTCCTTTGTAACACTACGTTTTGGTGGTCTTCATTTTCGTAAAGACCCTCGGTGGGAAACCTAGGCCGTATACGAAAGTTGTGCGCAGTTCGACCCATAGAAACACGTTTTTGCAAAAATCATTTGGTGGAAGACTTTTTCGCGTTGCTGTATATGCTACAATTCAGGATAACCGATCCTTGGATCAATGTTGCTGAGCTTCCTTACACTGCATCAAATATCCAACTGCGAAGGTGGGGGAGGCCTCGATGTCTTATAAGTAATTCAAGAAATAAAAGAGTGCTAACAACCTGCCTCTTGCCATGGTGGCCGTCACGTGAATGACATTACCACAGTACTACCCAACTCTGGAATTTAGAAAATTTGAATTTTGGAAACCATCCTGTGCAAAAAGGAATATTTCAATGAGCTCATTTGGGGCATCCGCTTTAATCATATCCAGTAAGTTATCTACGCCCTTGGAGAATGCATGAATATCGAAGTACATACCTGGATTGGAGGAACGACCATTCGCGATAATCAGAGCAAATTGGAAAAGTGGTGTACATGTCCTTGTTGCGGTAACACCTGGTCCAGAGAACGATATGATTGATCGCAGTGTGCTACATATGCTAGTCGCTTTATGAATTTGCTGTTGTTCTCCTATAACTTTAATTGGCCTTTTGGTCGCTCTCGTGATATAAAGCCGTCAGATCTCGTACGCCTACTATAATAAAACGCTTCGTTTGTCTGTCCCTCCGTCCCTTTGTCCGTCCGTCTGTCACGAAATTAGGTAATATATGAAAAACGATCTGTGGAGATGGGGACAAGTGTGGAATGGGTAGGGCATGGAAGAGGGAATAAAAAAGGAAGTCTTCCAGGTCTTGATGCGCTTTGGGGAAGGATTTTTTTCATTATATGGGGGCACCTCCACAAAACACACAACTGACTTCCACTTTTGAGTGGGAATATTTTTAGTAAAGGGGCGATTTGAACCCACTTGTTGTAATGCATACTGCATGTAGCTTCGATCATGTGTAGATCCAAAGCTGGAAAAAAATAAAATCTTATCTTCACCATTTAATAAAGGTGCCTAGCAGTTTCATGACCGATCCCACCATGTAATAAAAGTGCCCAGCAGTTTCATAACCGATCCTCGTTGCGGGGTTGTTACAGCGGTCGGATGGCTTATTGGATACGATGGTGGACTTGGAAAAGGATAAATGAGATGGGTTTGAATCTCGGCTTTGCAAACCTTTTGCATTTCCTTTTGCATTCACTTTTTCGCCTTCAAGTATGTCTCTCTCTGCCAAATGTCTATGATTTTCATTGACATCATTGACAGCGTGCCAGGCTGACTCTAATTACGAATTTTCAGTGAATTTGGTGATCTGACTTGTTGGACCCATACGGGCCCGTATCGCTCGAAATTCGCGGTTTCGCACAATATGAGTGTCATACTCGTGCTCAGGGGGTAAACTACCCTTGCATTTCTAGCCATATCCAAATTTCGACCATATTTCTGAGTAAGTATGTTGGGCCATGGTTGCATGATGCCTTTTCTATTTGTAGAGGTGAATAACTAACAAAATCGATAAAAATCAATGGGATATGTACAGCACGCATGCCGGTCGCTATATCTTTACCTACCAAGAATTGAACGAGAGAAATAGTGAGAATTCCCTGACAATTGATATAGCCAATTCCTTCGTCGAGCGTGCAGTCGAAGGTATACTAATGCCCAACTCAAATTTCCGAATTTGGGTAAAAATTTGATTGGGCTGGAAACTTATCCCTGGGCGTAATTCGATCTCCTGAACACGAATAATAAATCCGCTCCTCGTCCGTGGCTATGAGCGCTGAAAGGTTAAAAAATTGTGCTGCCAAATTTGCTGAAAACTGACGATAGAGGGTAGTCTGGAATTCTGAATGTGATTGCTACTTTGTTCTCATATTTGAGTGTTTACGAGCCTAAAAACAGAAAATCACGATTTTGCGTAAATTTGTCCTCAGTGAGAATCCAACCATCAACCTCTTTTTGGCATTCGTAGAGCCGCTCAGCAAAAATGGATATCAGCTATATGGTTCCTGTAAGTACCCCCATACATGCAAAAAAACAGCTTTCAAAAAGCGCGTCACGAGTTGAAAGACCATGGACCAGGTGAAGCTCCGCCCAGGTAGGCGGGGCGTACCCTGGAATGTTCCGTTTTCAAGCCACAAAATCTATACGGGGTTTCCAAAGGAAAGAAAAGATAGAGTAAGGTCAGGAATGAGTTTTCAAAGTCATGAAAGAGGGTCAGGCACAGTGGGTAGTGGGCGGAGCATTTGTGATAGCGGGCGGAACTAGGTTACATGAAAAACAACCTGCAGAGATGGTATAAAGCGTGGTATGGGTAGGGCATGGGACAAGAAGTAAAGAGGACGCATGGACCAAGTCATGCTCCACCCAGGTGGCATGGCGGCCCTAGAATATTCCGTTTTCAGCCCGAAAATTGTTAATTGAGTTCCATCAAGATGCAAATGTGGGAGAAGGTAGGTTAAGGTCAGGAATGAGTTTCTGAAGGTCACGACAGAGTCCTGAGCACAGTGGATGGAGCATCTGTGGTGGGGGGGGGGTCAGAGCTTGGACGCTATATGAAAACAACCTGTGAACATAGGAACAAGTTGGGATGGGTAGGGCATAGGGTATGAAGTAAAGACCACCCATGCACCAAGTTAAGCTACCCTAACGGTGAGCGGAGCGTGCCCCGAAATGCTCCGTCTTCATGAAAAGAGCAATGATTTTTGATATTTTAATTTTTGATAACTGCTGTTTATCGCCGCAGCTCGCGATGCGAAAGGATGAAGTGGAAGGTAACCTCACTCGAACCCGCACTTCATCCTTTCCGATATCCCCGGAAAGGATGAAGTGCGGGTTCGAGTCCCGTCCGGCACCGAAGCTTTTGCCCATAACTCAGCATTCTTGTAGAAAAGAGCAATTTCGATCGACCTACTGACGCACATGGTGTTTCGCGCACAGTAGTGTGCTCCAGCCAACTGGTAATACAATAATCTGATAATACGATCCGCCAATTCGCAGAAAATCACATTCAGTAGGGTAAAAACGTAAAGCCCTAATTGAACTTCTTTCGGAATAAGGGGAACGGACTCCGAAGCGAATCACTTTGAAAAGAGGAAAACGCTTCTGCAACATACTGCGCCTGTGAGATGTTCAAGTGCAGCAACCATTTGAACAGCAGGCGCGCGATGTTCGTTTAATTACGATACTGCACGTATCAAGCCTCATATAAACAGGGCAGTAGCAAAGACAGGCATCCAATCATGTGGTGCTTTTATTTCCTTAGCCTTGCTCTTGTGATCGGATTCTATAATGAATGGTCAACGCGGTAAGTTGGTACCCGAGTGAAGTTGGGGCATAGAGCCCAGAGAGCAGCATCCATTTCCTGTACCGCTGTGATACGAAATTTCGAGAGATGCCTGCAGAGAAATTCGTATATTGCACGATTCTTATCATAGCAGTGCAATCAAATCAAGACGTGGCGCTATGAGGAGCGAGTTCCACGCGGCACAACCATTTTTTGTTAGCATTCATGCAGCTGGGCATGGACTTGGAAGCAGCGCTCTTTCTTAACTATGCTCGATTGTAGAAAGGAGTAGTGCTGAAAGGTAGAAGGGACAAATCGTTATTGTCAAAATATGGAGCCAGTCTCACGTGTTCTCATATTAGTCAGAAGAGTGTTCCGCATGTGATAACGCCAAATTTAGAACATACTGTTAAGATGAAGACACTAGCATATCCAGAGCTCCAAGGGCTTTTAAAACCCCATATTTATGGATGATTCTCTTTAACAAATGAGTTGAACAATATGCCAATTTTCAGAGACCATCATATACTGACATGTATACTAAGCTGATAGCGAATTCGAGGTCTCGTGTGACGTTCGCACCGTTTAAGTGGACTACGACGACGACCCCAGAAAGTGTTCCCGAAGCCCAAGAAAGTCTTCCGAAGATGTGATTCCCGAGGAAGGCGTCTCTCCTGATAGCAATAGTGAAAGTTATGGGAAGCCAACTGAAGTGGTTCATGCTTTACTGCGAAATTAATAAATGTTTTTCGCGAGGCGCGTTATAGATATTGACATGCACGAGATAAGAAAAACATTGAATGGGTAATCTTCTTGTTCTTGTGATCATCTACTGATATCAACAGGGCAAGATAACGAAGGAATAATTAGAAGAGATCTGGGGGGGGGTGTCATGTATCAGAAAGTTGGTTTAGTTTTCGTTTTTCGTTTCGCACGAGCCCTTTTGGTGGAGTAGATTTTCCGCTTGAATTTGCTGGCGATTGGTGATGCATTGCTTGTGCAACTACGTCAGTTTCGAGCTATACGTGACGGTCTAAGATTTGTGTTTCCTGCAGGATCTCGCCTGTATGACGATGAAAAAATATATTTTTCCGAGCTGTAATGTATTCTAACCGGGTAATGCCAATGTCTGCATCTAGTGTCAGTTGAATGATATGATTATGGCGTTTAATGAACTTATGAATGCTGATGCATCCCCACATACACTTTCAATTGCCTCACAAGGAGAGGCTCCCGGGTCACCGTGGCCATTCAGGATGAGTTGTATATCTTCCTATGTAGCTTCAAACGGTGATCTCAAATCTGTCCTCCAAATCTGCTAAACGATTCTGGGAAGAATGTTACAGACGCCTGAAAGATACAGCGCAAGCAGAGGTGCCGGTTCATATACGACTCGAGAAAATACTCTGTTAGAGCTCGGATGGAGCAGCTGGTAGGGTACCGGATTACAATTTGGGTCATGAGAGTTTGAATGTTTGGTGCATTAGCTAGTTTTGCTTTTGCATTTAGTGTTTGCTAAACGTTTGCAAAACTTGTGCAGCGGGGTAGTTTGGTCCCCTAAAAGCGAAAATGGCCCTGATTTTGCGCGAAAACGTCTGGCTGGCGCGCATAAGCTTTCGAACGTATCATGTAATAGTAGCACCAGTTATTCAGGAAAAGCTCCGTAACTCCTCTCCCTGGCCATTCAAGATCAATTGTAGACTATCTATGTAGTTCCAAACGGGGGAACTCAAATCTGTCCTCCACCTTGGCTAAACGATTCTGGGAGTGAAGTTATGGAGGTTTTTCTGAACAAATAATACTATTACGCGGTAGGTTCGGGAGCCTATAGCGCGCGAGCCAGCCGCTCCCGTGCGAAACCAGCATTTTTTGTTTCAGGATGTGAAATTCCCCCAAAGAGCAAGTTTTTAGTCAATTCGAGAATTCGACCAAACTTCGAAAAAATTCATGAGCCATCGACTGGCAACCCACTCAACGAAGGAGAGGTCGTTGACCCTTGCCGACAAAATGCTCTTATTTGACTCCTGTTACGTATATTTTTGTCATGAGCATCTGCAATAGATATGTCTAAGTTATCCTTGTTCAGGTTGCACGATTTTTTGTGGAAAAAAAATTCAAAAGCTACTACTTACCCCCTCGGAACCCCTGATTTTCCGAAGGGGGGCCAAAAACTCGATTCGGCTGAAAATTTGCCCTGAGGGGTAATTCGAGCCTCTGAGCACGAATATCATAGTCGTTTTACGCAATAACGCCGAACTCCTCCTGATCGCTGAAAAATAGGGTGAAAAATATGGGCAGAATTTTCACTCATCCAGAAAAGAACCAATCTTCACATAATACTCATCAGTGGGAGGCGCGAGATGCTTTAATGAAGCGTAAAAGCGTTTTGCAAACGTTTAGCAAACACTAAATGCAAAAGCAAAACTAGCTAATGCACCAAACATTCAAACTCTCATGACCCAAATTGTAATCCGGTACCCTACCAGCTGCTCCATCCGAGCTCTAACAGAGTATTTTCTCGAGTCGTATATGAACCGGCACCTCTGCTTGCGCTGTATCTTTCAGGCGTCTGTAACATTCTTCCCAGAATCGTTTAGCAGATTTGGAGGACAGATTTGAGATCCCCGTTTGAAGCTACATAGGAAGATATACAACTCATCCTGAATGGCCACGGTGACCCGGGAGCCTCTCCTTGTGAGGCAATTGAAAGTGTATGTGGGGATGCATCAGCATTCATAAGTTCATTAAACGCCATAATCATATCATTCAACTGACACTAGATGCAGACATTGGCATTACCCGGTTAGAATACATTACAGCTCGGAAAAATATATTTTTTCATCGTCATACAGGCGAGATCCTGCAGGAAACACAAATCTTAGACCGTCACA